>LPNX010988201.1:0-45449 GCA_001517045.1 Pseudotsuga menziesii
ATAAATAATTGTATAATGCGAAAAAAATTAACAAAAAAATATGCACATCACACTGCATTTTATGTAGATCATGCTCATATATTTATTTTTTTAGAATTATCAATGCAAGATTAAATTACTCTACGTGGACACGAGCCACTTATTAGCTTCTTCAAATTTTTAAGGTCACACAATTCATTAAATGCAAAAATTCAGACATTAAATGACATCGGAATATTTTAAAAAAAATATCACTATGAAGCCAACATAATATTCTACAATTTGTTTTCTTACTGCAAGTCAAAATTCACATGGCATATATGCGTTTTGAGGGCTTCTATCTAGCACATGAGTAAAAAATCAGGTTTTCATCGCCAAATTTGGCCAAAAAGTGTTACCCATCTTCATGGAATCACCCATGACATAAGCATGAGCACACCCACGCCTACCTTCAGTGAAGGAGGCTAACTTAGTCTTCTCCTACATTCGAGGAGGCTAACTGGAGCACTCTGGGGGTGATCTGAGTGTTGTTAATGCCCCATATTGCTAACTGAAGGTTACAATCAGTTAAACAGAGTAGTGAAGGTGCCTTCCTTCATTAAATTGATTATTTATTGATTATTTAATGAACTGGAGTTAACAGGGGCGCCTCCAACCACTTTCGATGGTCAGTTACACTTCAGTTAACCTCATCGGGGTTCATTGGAGTCATTGATGCACTACCACTTGTTGGTTGGCTTACAGTGACATGTGTCTAAGCTACTTTCAGTTAGACTCAGTCATTTATTGCACTCTGACTTCAGTTAGAGCTCAGTTGATTCAATTAGGGTTTTGATCAGTGGTTAACTTGAGCGTTGACTGTGGCTTACATTTAGTTAAGCTAGACTCACTCATTCAATTCAAATGACCTCCTTGGGAATTTGAATTTCTTTGTCATTCATGCTTGCAGCATGATCATTGTATTGTATTACTCATTCTTTGTGTGAATATATAGAGCGACTACTCATTTTGTAGCACAATTACACCATTTTCATGCCTTATTGTTATTAATCTTTTATGAGATTGTGTTTTAGTCCCTATATTACTGTGACAGATTAATATGGTATCAGAGCTCACGGTGGGATGAAGCTCAGATCTCTCAAAAAAAAGGTTTTTGACAGATCTTGCATGGAAAATTGAGCAAAGCTCAAAAATTCCAGCACTGCACCAGAATCCAAGGCTTACCACTTAATACCCCAAGTGAGGAAATTGTTGATCAAGATTGCTTGATTGACTATGCTGGGTGTGATGAAATCCTAAAATGTGCAGGTTGTCTGACCTTACGGTGCCCTTTTTGTTGTGATTTGCAGGTTTTAACAAGTACAACTTCAAATGGACTCATCAATCCCTCTTCTCACCCCATTCACAAACTATTCAGAATGGAAGTTGAAGATGATTGCATCTCTGAAGAGATAAGGTCTCTATGAGGTGTCTATTGGAATTGGAAAAGAGTCTTATGAGAATGAGAATGACTGGCTAAATGACGGTGATAGAGCTTTTGGAGCAATATGTCTGGCCCTTTCTCCTAGCTTGCACTACCTTATTGGTTCTGCTGAATACCCAAACGATCTCTGGACAAAATTGGACAGAACCTTTGGCAAGCACAATGAGGATCATAATAGAACTTTGGAGATCACATCCAGCACCACAAGAGTTATTTACTCAAAATTATTGGCCTCTACTCTCTCTGATGAAGTTGTTCAAGATGAAGAAGAAGCAGAATCTTCTACATAGTCAATTCGAATTGAAGAAAGTCTCCTTGCAATGACTCCTTCTCCTAATGCTCTGGAAGTTTGTGAGATATCTAATATCTCATCTCCTTATATGGATGAAAAAGAGGAATACATTCGAATCTCTGATATTGAAGAAAAACAATGCTGCACTTCCATGCAAACATTCACTAGTGATTTTCCTTTGAATTCTATGCAAAATTTGCCAGTAATTGCTCCCGAAAGTGAAGAAAATTTTGATTTTTCTTCCTCTAATGTTGCTGATGGTGTGAAAATATGTGATACCTTGGATATTTTGGAAGAATTATCATATTACTAGAGTGATCCATTCACTCCCCATGATCTAGATCTTCCAGCAAATTCCTGTAGGATTGCATGCACCAAAATTCAGAACTTTGAAGAAGAAGAAAGCTGTGCATCCACAGTCTCGGTTAACCATTTATTTGAATGTGATATTAACCTTATTGGATCTGATATGATCTTATTTATATTTGATCTGATATTGGTTTGTTTAATATATCAAATTCATAATCTTTCAGTACTGCTTGTAGCTATTCTCATCAACGGTGTGAAGAAACAAGTACCGCAAGTCTCCTACAAAACTGCTATTGGGGATTTGATTTCATTTCATAGTTTTGGATCTGTTGTGAACTTATTTAGATATGATTTACTTTCTTATCTAATTTTATTTGGTTCATATTTTAAAATTCAAGAGCTTTCAGTCATGCTTGTAGCTTCTCTCACTAATTCCGGTGTGAAAAATCAAGTACCGCACTTTCTCTTCAAAACTGCTGATGGGGATTTGGTGTTAGTTTCCTCATATGAGGTTGCTGATATTTTATTATGTGATTCATTAGCTATTTAAGAAGATATATCATATTATGGAGATCAAGCATTCTCTCTCCACATTCCTAGGGATTCTCTACCTTTGGTCACATGCTCATCTCCTCACAGAAATAGTAAAGAGGAAGACATTTTGCATCCGCTTGGACACTTGCTCCTAAGATTTGGGGATGATTTTAACACTCATGGTTTTCTGTTCAAGGCTGAAACATATCAATTTCTTGAGTGTTCCACACATGTTTCGAATCCTCAAGAACCTTTGCTCTCTCTTCAGATGATTTCAGCTGCTCTACAGGGGTCTGGTTTTCACCGTACAGCTGTTTATATTTTTGATTCAGTTGAGTGCATTGTTCTTCTTCCAAAGTGGAAGATTCCTCCAGACAATTCATTTAGTTTGGATTCAGAGGTTCACATGCACAGTTTCAGGATGCTGCTGCATAGAAGAACCAAAAATTTCTTGATTTACTACTTAGTTTGAGGGGGGGTATTTTTCCCATGAGGTTTTTCCCGTTTCCTTGGTTATATTAAGTAGTTACTTTATTATACAGGGTGACCTATGGCCTTTGTTTCTGGGGCCCTAGAATTTTTATGCATTTTATGTTTTCGACTCCTCCTGAGTATAGCTTAAGGGGGGTGTTAGAGACATTTACCACCATACACACTCATTTTGGTCAATTTGGCCTAGTTAAACCACTATCCTAAGTTTTATTGACTTAATTGACATCAGACGAGTACTAGATGACATCAACATGAGCACACCCATGCCTACCTTCAGTCAAGGAGGCTAACTTAGCCTTCTCCTACATTTGGGGAGGCTAATTGGAACACTCCGGGGGAGATCTGAGTGTCATTAATGCCCCATATTTCTAACAAATGGTTACAATAAGTTAAACAGAGCAGTGAAGGGGCCTTCCTTCATTAAATTGATTATTTATTGATTATTTAATGAACTGGAGTCAACAGGGGTGCCTCCCACCACTTCTGATGGTTAGTTACACTTTAGTTAACTTTATTGGGGTTCATTGGAGTCATTGATGCGATACCAATTGTTGGTTGGCTTGCAATGACATGTGTCTGAGCTACTTTCAGTTAGACTCAGTCATTTATTGCACTCCGACTTCAGTTAGGGCTTAGTTGAGTCAATTAGGGTTTTAATCAGTGGTTAACTTGAGTGTTGACTGTGGCTTACATTCAATTAAGCTATAATCACTCATTCAATTTGAATGACCTCCTTGGAAATTTGAATTGCTTTGTCATTCATGTTTGCAACATGATCATTGTATTGTATTACTCATTCTTTGTGGGAATATACAGAGCAACTACTCATTTTGTAGCACAATTACACCATTTTCATGCCTTATTGTTATTAATCTTTTATGAGACTGTGTTTTAGTCCCTAGATTACTGTGACAGATTAATACTCTGGCTCGCTTGATCGAAAATGATGGTTTAGAGAACCTCCAACAAGCTGCAATAGTTTCATTCCTCCTTGCTTCTTCCACCTGCGAAATCGTTCTAGGTCGTTGATTTCCTCAAGATTCATACTGTACCATTGATTTGAGATTAAAATGACGGAAAATGGATTGCAGAAAAGGAGCTTCTAGCTTGCTTGAGGATCAATTTGATATTTCCACTTTTGCTGTTATCCTTTCCACCCTTTATCTTTCCGCAGCGTTGATTTCCTTCGGGTTCATCCTCAGCTGTTGATCTGAGATCAAGCTGTGGGTTGTGGAAATTGGAAGTGGAAGTTTCTGCTTTCATGATGCTAAATTTTCTACATTTTCACTTTCCCCCTCTCTGCTCCCTTCTGGACCGTTGATTGACGTGAAATATTTCCGGACTATTGATCTTGCGGATCATAGAAAATGAGATTTCAACTTTTTCCGCAACCAAAACTCCCTGTTTCCAATTTCCGATTTTCACCTTTTTGATTCTGATAAAGAGCAGAAAGAAAAACTCGGCTGTTCCAACTTTCTTAATCGAAATTTATCCTTTTCCGATTCCACCTTTTTACTTCTCGCTTTTCCCTGGACTGTTGATTTATCTTAGATTCATTCTTGACTGTTGAATCTCGGATTGCAGAAATAGGAAATCGGGTTTGCCATTTTTTTTATAACCAAAATTTTGCCTCTTTCGCTCTTCCACTCCCGATTTTTCTTTGGTGAAAATTATTTTCTCCCTTTGATCTTCTTAGCTATGCATTCAGGTTGTCCAGTCAGGTCAGCTTTTAACCTTGATCATATTTTTCTTATCCATGCGTATTTATAAGGCTAAAACTTAGGATTTTAAATAATGTTTTACTGGCTTATCCTTTTGCACAAGAATTAGCATGGATGCATCTGTAAAAATATTCAAATTTTAGCACATATGCTAATAGTGACTCCAACTCGGGGATGCTATCCTCCCTATGAGGTAGCAAAGAACCTCGTATACCAAGTCCCTAATCCATTGGGCTAGTCCCAAGCTTTTCTTGAAATCCCCAACATGCTTTGAAAATAAAAACTGAATTGATACTGAAAACAAACTGAAAATTTGCTCAAAATAAATGCTCTCCATGTTGAGCATATTCACACCTACCTACCCTACTTACTGAGCACCAATGCCAAATCAGGTAAATTCTAACTTTCAATGAAGCCAATCAAGCAAATGATCCCATAAACAAACTTTCTCCTCATGCTTGGTCAAAAACAGAAATGAAGAACTTAATGGAAAAAGGTTATGATAAAGGAATTGATCTTTACTACACACACATAACCCACCATTCCCACTACAAAGCTTCTCCATATATTCAGCCACTAGATCATGACAACCTACAAAAATTTATGTTATTTGTTTTCCATGACTAGGCTGCTCCAATAGTAACTCTTCTAGCACCTTTCCAAACTTCTCTTCAGAGGAACCTTGAAAAGTGTGTTCATGATAATTTGCAAATGAGACCTTAAATTATTCATCTAAAATATCAGAATTTAAAACCTGATTCCTTCCAAGTGTTTCAAAGGAAATATCATTGTTTTCTCCAATAGAATCAAGCAAAATAATTTCTGAATTTAAAAAACAAAAAGAAATATCCCATTTGGATTCCTCCTCTTCCTAGTGATCCAATATATTATTGTAGAAGGCTGGTTCTTTAGGTTCATTATCCAAGTATCCATCCCCACATTCATCATATATAGGAATGCTGAAATCTTCTTTAAAAACATTACTAACAGAATTTTCAACATGCTGATTGCATTCTTCATAAAGAAAATGAGTATGATCCTCTTCATGTACATCACTGGGCCGACCATCCTCCTTCTCATCATATATAGGTGGATTAAAATATTCTTTAAAACCACCATTTACAGGGTTTGTAATAGGTTGATGGCACTCTTCATCAAACACATTATGCCTTTGAAGAAATTGTTGCTGCAAAAGGGTGATTTCTGATTGAACGGGGGCATCCTCCTCTTGTAACAGAATTTCAGAAGTTGAATGATATAAGGGAAAATCTGAGGTACATTCCCAACTTCCTTCTTGGACACACAAGGATTGACAAGAATGCTGGAAACTACCATTAGTTTCAGAGAAATAAATATAACTGATTGAATCAGAGTTTTGGCTTATGTCCATTTCGGTCAAGGAAGATATTACCAACTGCTGGGAATTTTCTTGAATATCATGGAAATTGGTTTGTATTTATTTTGAAATGAAAATTCCTGTAAAATTTCTAAAATATCTTCATCCATATATTGATCATCACCATATATGTCTTTCAAATTCTCAATGAACCCTTTATCATGCGTGCACCAATCTTGAATTAGCATCAAAGAAGGATATTGATCTTTAAAATGTTCATGAAATACTGTATGAAAGTCTCTAAGAGAATATAAACTCTCTGCTGGAAATCTCTCATACCATGACCTTGCATTTCCTTTTAAACTAACCATGCAATTTTTCATTAAAGAATCCTAATGCAATTCAACTCGTAGCTTTTGTATATGCTTATAAAATATAAAAAAAATGAATGGAAACATCATCACCCTTTTGATCTTTGGATCTTGGAAGATATTCTTGCCAATATATATTAGGTATTCGATTAAAAAAACCAGGAATGTGAGCATGATTCATAGGATCATACCTTACAGCTATAGAACTCATATTGATGATGAAGAAACTGCATCGGCTCCTCAAACTTTGTAACCCTTTGACAGTGGAGCTTCCATAGAACATTATGAAGACTGGATTCTTTGCAGATGGAGTCCCCAGGTGAAATATGCATGACCTTCTTGATGTTTGAACATTATTCACCATCAACAATCAAATCTACAACTCTGTAGCTCATACCTAGGGGATATTTTAACCTTTGTTCCCCAGTATGATCGTCAGTATTTCCCAGTGGAGTCACCTTCCAAAAAATTTGAGTGGAGTCGCCAGAGCATATACAACCAATGTCACAACCCCAAATTTTCACAAAAATTAAAATTGTTTGATGTAACATAAATTGTCTATAGTCGCAGTTTGTTAACTGCTAGCGGTTAATGGATAAATTGAACAGTTAACAAAAGTAATGATTAACTTAAATACATATAAATTAACACTATTTTAATTTTGATATGTGATGTAAATAACCTGCATTCAGTTGTTTCTAGCTGTACTGATGATTTGATTTTGTCAAGTAGGTGAGAATTTATGTTTTAACTGGGGCTTACTTAGTGATTGCTAACTCAGCTGGATTTCTGGATCTTACAGGTTTGACAGGTAAATTTTGAACTAGTAGGAGTTTATTAAAGCGTTGATCCAGATATACTTCTTTATGATATATATCATCTGCTAGAGTAAAATTGTGCTTAATAGACTTCAAGGGTACTACGAGGTAAAGTAACGTTTCTTTACTTGTTTTCCAACTATGACAATATTTTAAATATATGTCGTAATGATAAATAACATCGGTATGACTTCTACTTTAGATAAATCTTCTTTCCACCTATAAGCTACGTTATTTACAAGTTCTACATAGAGCTCATGATTTAGTATAACAACACTTTTTACTGAAACATGAGTTTACTGCTGTTGCTATTTCTAAAATTTACAACACTGTTTATAAGTATGGAAATAAACCTAAGGCCTTTCAAGAAACAAGCTTACATAGAAATCTTAGCTTTATCTTTAATTAATCTTTAGTAGAGGAAATTTATCAGCTTATTATTGTATTATATTTATAAATGATCATTTGCACAGTTGTTGTCAAGTTGTGATTCCTATCTTCCAAGTTTCTTCATGAGATAAGTAATGTGGCGAAATTACATTACCATATTATTTATTTATAATACATAGTGATGCTATATTTATTCCTGGATAGTTTTACTATCTTTTACTACCAAGTCTAATCTAGCCTTGGTTTAATTCATTTAGAGCTTTGGTTCCTTATGGAGATCTAATGATTACAAAATTCCAAGAAGTTTATCTTACTCTATGGTACTATAGACTATACATATAAGTGTAAGAGTTATTTTAGGGTGTAAACACTTTTGATTTTTATATACACCTTGTTGATTTATAAACTAAATTCTTACCATTAGTGTTTACATAAAACTAGTTCTAATAACATAGTTTTACATTGTAGTGTTTGAATAAATGATTATTATTAGAACTAGTAACTTATGATCGAGGGAATATACCCTACTATGGATCTTTCCATAGTTGTTATTTTACCAACAAAAGGTTTCAAGGTCTACATAAAACAAGGGTTAATGATGCAATATAAATCTTATTATTTTCCATTGCTTACCTTATGGTTTATCATTGTAATTATATGTTTTGACTTTATGACTACATTATCATTGTAGTTACTAATTAAATTATTGACAATAATTTGTTGTCCCAACAATGCAGTGACAACTATATCATTCGACCCAATGTGGACTGAATAATTTGGTGGGCACGTGGAACAACCACCACCGTGCAATGCATGATTTAAAATCCTACAATGCAACCCTAACTTCTCATTCTTCGTCGAGGGTTTGGTCTTGGCACTGTCTGGTTTTACTGTGGCCATGAGGGATCGCTTGTTCTCGTCTCCAGCTCCATTGTCTGTGTGTAAAGAAGTGTTGCCACTCTAGTGTGTCGGTTGTGAGATTCACAGCTCGCATTTGGTTTTCTTTCTGTATGAATTACGCTTCCGTGAGGGTAGTGTTACACTGTCAGTAGTTTTTAGTGGCGATTCCTTTCGTGGCCAATGCCAAAACTTTTATCCTACTCCAACGTCGGTGTAGTATGTATTGTGAGTCTCGTCGCCTTTGTCACAGGTGAGCACGAGGGTTTGTGCTGTTCGTTGTGCTGGTTTGTTTCCTCCTTGGATCCAGATTCCTTCACTTCTAGGTAAAGAATTTATCTTACAAATTTTATAAATTTCAAGTTATAGTTACAGTTATAAAACTCAGTTTCTAATCAAGGTTTTCAGTCTTCACTAGCAGGTTACAGTTCACCTTTTCACTTGGAAGAATCCTCTTCATGTTTGGATTGAAATCAGGACCAACGGGTAAGCCCTGGTTACAATGTGGCAACTCCCTGCTTGTAAAGATTAGGGGAAAAGGGTTTTAGTTGGAGAAGAAATATGACTTCGGTTCCTTCAGTGTTTTAAATGCTTAGCTCAGTTGTTATTTAATTTTTGTTTATTAAACCCTTTCCTGTAGCAGGGTAGCTCCGGCTTTGATGCCGTGACTTTGTATTTCACTTTTCTTGACTTATTAATAGGTTTACAGACTTATGGCTAAGTAATGACATACTCTGTTCTTAATATGTGGAGGTTCTCCTGTCTTCATGGTTTTAATGGTTCTCTGTTTCAAATACCCTGATAAATTATACATGCCTTATAAAGGATATTACAGTAATTGAAGTTTTAATAATTTGATTGTTAGTTTTGTTTTCAAACCCTCTCCACAATGCTGGGTAAAACCGGCCTTGAGTTGGGTGAAGTAATTTGGTTATATCTTTAGCCTTTCAGCCTGAGAGAGTAATACTTTTGGTTTAAAAAAAAGAATTTAATTTCGAGCTCTGTATCGTTTATGCAATAGTTTTATAAACCAATAAATTATGGTTTTGTGTATTTTGAGTCTTTCCTTCTTTGTCTCTTAGTAATGGTAATTACTTGTTTAATGTTTTTCTTGTAAATAAATAAAGTTAATGTGAAGATTGCAAGCTCAATCGTAAGGTAAATTTTATATATTTCTACTTATCAGTTAGGATAGAATATTAGGGTTTACTATAAAAGAACCCTTGTATATATATATTCTTAAATTTATTAATTATGCGTTGGTTTCTGTTTACTTCTTTCTTATTGTTACAATAGTATTGAAATTACTTATACTGTTAAAATAATTTCTTTTCTTTTAAGTAAAAAGCTTGATAAAATTACTGTAAGTTTTTGATATAAGTCTGTACCCAGTCTAGTGTATACTTATAGTCTTCTAGTTTTAATTTGTTTATTCTGTTGTAAAGAATACTTTTATAAAAAGAATGAAAGTAGAACTAGGGTTTGACCCTCAGGTTAAACTTACACAGATTTAGAGCTTGTGTGGTAAATAATTATTCTTTAAATAGGTAAATTCTTAGCTTTATTCTATTTATTGTTTACATTTAAGTTTACATTTGTTTATTGCTCTGTTACTTAATAAAGATTCAAAGTTATGTAATGATTAAAACATTAACTCTGTAACTTTGATTATTTCTTTATTAATAATGTTTGTAAACATAATCCTATTCTAGTACATATTAATAATAGTTTAAGATAAAGATTTAAGTGTGGTTAATACCTTGTTTGGATACTTAACTGTGTCTCCTATAATTTTTTATTGTATCAGTATATTTATTTACTATAATTCTATTTTAGCACTACTATTTATTTTTCAACATTTTTACATAGCTATGCTCATAAAAACAGTAAACATAAATAACCAGAACACTGTTCTTTTTAATAATAATTTACACACTTACTTAAATTACTCTACTATCTATAGAATATAGAACCCTATCTAATATATTCAATCGCTTATCATTTTATTTCATCTACTTAAGATATTCTAACTATCCTGGAGTATGGCCGGGTTTTCCAGGTGTGGAAAAACACAGTCTAGAAATTATTTCCATTCTAACACATTACTTTTCAAATTCATTTCTTCAATAATCTAAAAAGACTACTAAATTCTAACATTTTACAAACTGAATATTTAACATTCATGTAACAGTTAGACTCAGATTTATTTAACTAGCACAGTAAAAAAAAATAATGCAGAACCTGTTTAGGACAGACGACAACAGCGTTAGGAGGCCGTTCCTCCCTACCAATCTCCTGGAGAACGCTCAAACAATGCTTCCTCAGGACCCCTGAGCCTGTTCCTAGTCTTCTTGGCTGAGAACTGGTGGAGAATGAAAACAATAGACTAGTCCAATATCTCAGTAAAACACTCTACTCTCAGCAGTATGATCTTCATCTTAAAAGTTGGAACTAGATCAATTAGCATTTATCCCCTCAAACATTTTCCAAAGTCCCTTCCATTGAATTTCTCTGAAGTACATTCATTAAACCTGAATGATCACTTCTCTAGAATGAGCAGCCTCAAGTCTCTTCAATGGGAATTTTTATAAAGATTGCCTAGGTCTTTTGGGTCAATTTTCATTAATTGAGCCACCTACTCTGATTCCACTTTCTTGGGGAATCATGACCCCAAATGTTGGGAGGTTGCCACCTGCAACAGTTGGAAGTGGTTTGAGGATGCTGCCACTTGTCAGTTTGCTCTCCACCTAGTCTCCTCCACCAATTTGACCAGTAAACACTCTTTTAACAGCTCTCCTAAGCTGTTGTCTCCTCCTTTATTTATTTATAAATAAAATATTCAGAATTACATTAAATATACTTGACTCTGCTGAGCCATCAATTACAACTTAGCATAAAATTTAACATATTGTCCTCAAATAATATCAAATAATATAAAATTGTTTTTTTCAAAATTGGGGCATGTGACAACCAACATGTGTCTATGACCGACTTCTCAACCAGGTCGTAGAACTAAAATAATTTTATTTTCCTAAGGAGATAATAGTGATTATTCCTCAGCAACAACACCACAATATTATCACCCAATAATTTTCCTATAATTGTGGTAGGAAATCACTGGGGTAACCATTTCAAACCAACCTTTAGACTAAATTCTATCCTATACAATCAGAGAGGGTTCTCTCTTTGTCACAGGAACATTCACATACACATTTAGATTTAAACAAGCATTCAGAAGGTTCAATTTCTGAGGGGAAGGGTTGTTTGGGTTTTAAAGGGTGTAAGACAAACAAACAGACATCACCATTGGACAATGGAGTCAAAACCTGAAACATTTAAGGAATTACAACAAATAATGACCAGTTATAACCTTCGTAGTCTGAGGAAAAATAAGTGTTAGTATTCAGCAAAATATCTTTAAAAGATGGAAAGGGGAAATGAGAAGAAGCCCAATGAGATAGGAGGCACCTATCTGTGGATGAATCTCTTGAAACACCTTTAGCAGAAGCAATAATAAAGGATGATAACTAAAATGGAGAATCTAACAGAGGATGAATTCCAAGACATTTATCATAAACACAAACAAATGCATTATCTGAGGCAAGGAGTGATTAACAGAGAACAAAGTCTTTGCATACAACTAGAAACACATTAGCAGAAATTACACATACATGGAAATGAAGCATGCAAGGGAAAACATACTGAACAATGAACACCGTGATGAGTCTCAGACATTTAGGGCATACTTTGCATTAATGCTCCCAAGAAAATTTGCAGAGCTACAAAACCAAGAACATAGCCTTCAAAATGAATCTCGAACCCCTTCTTCCTCCGTAGAGGTTACATTTATAGCATCATGGGCTCCCAAGACCAACTCGAAACAGAGCCAAGTTCAGTTTACCAAAATCAGGAATCAACCACGCACACATCAAATCCTAATGAATTCTGATCTTCCAGATTCGCCATGATCACGAGCAAATCAAGAAAGGATGCTGGGTTGCACATGATGGAAAAAATGGGAAAACTAGAGACTTGGAACTCTCACTCACTTGATAAAAAACAATGGTTCAGAGCATGTCCAATGACCTGCAACACTTTCATTCATCCTTACTTCTTCCACTTGTGAAATCGTTCTGGACCATTGATTTCCTCAATATTCATACTACGCCATTGATTTGAGATTAAAATGATGAAAATCGAATCATGGAAAACATGCTTCTATCTTTCTCGAGGCTCAATTTGATCTTTCCACTTCTGTATTATCCTTTCTGCCCTTTAGCTTTCTGCAACATTGATTTCCTTTGGGTTCATCCTCAACCGTTGATCTGAGATCAAGCTGTGGGCTGCAGAAAGTGGAAGTCATGGTTTCGGCTTTCACGATGCTAAATTTTCTACATTTCCACTTTTTGCCTCTCCGCTCCCTTCCGGGTCATTGATTTTCACCAGAGCTTTCCGGACCGTTGATCTCGCGGATCATGGAAAACGGGATTTCAACTTTTTCCACAACCAAAACTCTGTGTTTCCGATTTCTACTTTTTGCCTCTCTGCCTTTTTGATTCCTCTAAAGAGCAGAAAGAGGAACTTGGATTCTCCAACTTTCTTAACCAAAATTTCTCCTTTTCTACTTTCACCTTTTTACTTCCCACATTTCCATGGACTGCTGATTTATTCTAGAGTCATTCTTAACCGTTAGATCTTAGACTACGGAAAGAGGAAATCGGTTTTACCATTTTTTTATAATCGAATTTTTTCCTCTTCCGCTCTTTCGCTCTCGATTTTTCTTTGGTAGACATGATTTTCAGCCTTTGCTCTTCTTAGCTATGCATCCAAGCCCTCCATTCAGGTCAACTTTTAACCTTGATCATATTTTTCTTATCCATGCATATTTATAAGGATAAAACTTAGTATTTTCAATCTTTTTTTACTGGCTTATCCTTTTGCAGGGGGATTAGCATGGATGCATCTATAAAAATATTCAAGTTTTAGCATAGGTGCTAACAAAACCTTAAGAATAAATTGCACCCAACATATTGGTATTCATCGTAGCATTCATAACTCAGTTGAAATTACCCAATCAAGCATCACTCTTTTATGGTTTATTTCCTAACCAAAATCCAAATCCTTTTGTCGAGTTATGAGTTTCATCAATCCTAAAATAAAGTATTTCCCAAGTCAATTTCTCAACCGATGTTCCTTCTGTGAAAACTAAAAAACGTTCTTAATTAATGAAAAACTCAACTAATAATGTACACAATTTCACACATAAATATTTTGGGGTAAAAGGAAAATTTTCTTAATTACCTCTAAATTCGGGTGCTGTATATCCAAAAGTGCCAACTAATTTGGTCTCCACACATTTTTTTTCCTCTGGTGCCAACTACACCAATCCAAAATATGAAACCTTTTCCTGAAAATCATGTCAAAGAAGTATATTAGATGGTTTAAGGTCTGCATATTAGTTATTAAGCGTAGTTATCCACAAATACACTGCTTGGAGCATCCAACATTACCTGTGTGTAAAACGAAACAATTAAACCATGAACAAGCATTCAAATGAAACCTATAATGCCAAAGTACAACACAATTTAGAATGAATGCATTATTTATTCTATTAAATGCATCATATAAAAGGTATGTCTTTTAAGTAATGATTCCAATGATTTAGGGGGTCATTACATACATATATTGACTGTTTTGGTTACTACCCTGTATTTTCCAAATGTAAAATTTTTATATCAGCAAGCCTGTTAGTGTTGGGATTCACCTAAACTCCAACACAACACTTTGTTCTGCACCCCCAATATCATGTGCAAGTGTTAAATTGCTCTAAACCATCAATCATAATTCATTTCTAAGTGTTGGTATATTGTCCAAACACTACCTCACAATTAGGCATTGGTTTCCTAAGATTTTCTAGGCCCTTTAGTTGGTTGTTCTATGTATTCATATTCAGAAATTTTAGGAAAGCTTTCTTAAATTACGAGTCTAGAATTTTTAGTGCCTCCTACTTGCGCAAACAACTTGAATTATTCATTTCCTATCTTACCTGGTTTTTGATTAGCTATAGGAAGTGCTTAGATAATTTATAGTCTCCCTTAGCCATTACCGAGGGGTGCAATTTCAGATTTGAGATTTTTCTTCAAGCACCCTTGTCTTTTTGAAAATTGGGAATACTAATAGTATGAGAAAGTTGGTTGTATCTAGCAAGTATCCGGGAAATTTATGAACCTTAAGAATAAATTGCACCCAACATATCGATATTCATCATAGCATGCAGAACTCAGTTGTACTTACCCAATCAAGAATCACTCCTTTATGGTTTGTTGCCCGACCAAAATCCAAGGCATTTTGTCCAGTTATGAGTTTCATCAATAATATGCCAAATCCAAATACATCAGTCTTCTCAGAGGACTATCTTGTTGTGAGGTACTCAGGGGCAATGTGCCCAATAGTACCCCTAACAACTGTTGTCACATGTGAATGCCTGTGGTCCAGAAGTTTCACTAATCCAAATTCACCCACAACAGCTTCAAAATATTTATCTAGTAAGATGTTGGCTGTTTTTATATCACGATGAATAGTTTTGGGATCACACTGCTCATGTAGGTATAAAAGTCCCCTAGCAGGTACCAGGGATATCCTTTTCCTTGTATCCCAATCTAATGAAGGCTTTCCATGAATGGTATCTCCAAGTTTATAATATTCAGTTAGCTTGTGTTACTTGAGACTCAATTATGTCCTTCATGTAATACATATAAAAATAAATCAAACTTATATGAAAAATTTATATAGTTTGGAAAGTAGGAAACACCCAATACAATGTAGGCTTTACATGAATGGTATATGCAAGTTTAGTTAAGACCCAATAATGTCATGTCTAAAGTGCATACTAATTCAGAAAAACTTATATGCAAAAGCTATATAGTTTAGATAGCAGAGAACTTGTATTTTACTTGCTCTACCCTAATATTTGTAGAAACATGCACCAAGGGAAAGAGAAGTAATTACCCCTCAGAGGAGATGCAACACTTTCATTCAGCATGTATGGATAAACCAATAGTCTTTATGTGCATGTCATGCAAAATACACATAATCTCAACAAATGCTTATGCACGGGCAAGCGAATCATCTCCACTTTTGTCTGAAATTGTACTTGATCTTCCCCTGCGGCATTAAGAGTGCCATATTGTAGGAATCCCTTGTAAACATTCCCAAAACCTTGTGAACCTAGAATATTCTTTTTACTAAAATTGTCAATGGCAACCTGAAGCTCTTTGAAATGGAATCTTTTGGATCACGCTACTATGCAAGTAATGCATCATATAACCCATAAATGAAATAAAAAAACTGCTCATATTCCAGACAGAAAACCAAAATAGCTGATAAACAAAATTGTGTAACAATGACAACAAGATTAGTAAATTGACCATCCAGGGAGATTGCATACATACCATTGAACATTCCCAAAACTTCCTGAACCTAGAATATTCTTGCTACTAAAATTGACAGTGGCAACCTGAATCTCTTTGAAATGAAATCTCTTTAAATGTCCCAAGCAAATTGTAGATCATTCTGCTCTGTAAGTATATCATATAAATCATAAATGAAATAAGAAAATTGCTCAGATTTTACACTAAAAACAAAAAATAGTTGATAAACAAAAGTCTATAACACAGAGAACAAGATTAGTAAATTGACCATCCAGGGAGATTGCATACATACCATTTACATAAAAATATATCTTGATTGTGTCTTTGTCTTCATGAAATGAAATTTTCAATTACGAAGGAAAGTGTACACCACAGAATAAGACTCGAGAAAAAAATTAAAGGCACAATATTTTTTTCGAAAATCTAGAGTGCGCCATAGGAAATGCAAAACAATTACCAATGTACACTTATTCTATCACGTTACTCTACTTTAAAAAAAATTTTAGCATGGCATGATTGTATATGAATAGATAGAAAAACTTACATTATGATGTATTAGCAGTGAAAGATGTGGGTGTTGGAGCTTCTCCAGGGTAAATATGTGCAACACATGACCCACGTAGCAGAGGGTTTCCTCTACCACTAATCGAAACAAAAATGCTCATTAATCAGTATTTACGTTTGTAATTTATGTCATTTGACCTATATCAGTTCAGGACATAATGATCCACAATACGCAATACATTAAACATGGCTTATTTGGAAGAATTGTTCTTACTTGAAGGTCCTGGCATGGATTTTTGGGACTGACCCACTGAGATTGTTGTAGGACAAATTCTTGATATTGTATACATGACCTTCAAAATACATTTCTTCGTAGTACGCTACAATTCTTTGAATGACATTGTGGAAGCATTTGGAAAAAAGGTGTACTCCACGTGAGTGGATGAAGGTAAAAACTAGGACAACCATCAGTCCAAAATAATTCCACAAAGAAAACATGAAGTTAACATGTATTGAATTTTATGAGCATATGTACATATAATGAAAAGGGTGATGTATCCCATATGTAATTCTAATTAGAAAGGGTGATGTACAAGAAATGTTTACCAAAATCAATGAGTGTATTTTACCATGAAAGCCTTGATGTTGAAGGAATTGCAGCATGCACTCACATCACTAAAAAAAGGCAATGGAAACCTGAAGATATGAAATAAAGTTTTAAAGTTTGATATATATTCTAGAGAAGGAACTAATTTGCATAGTAAAGGAAATGAAAAAGGAAATAGAATCCTGTAACAAGAAGAAAAAGGAATGCGAAAAAACTGTGCACCTATATGTATACCTTCATGAATGGCTGGAAAGGGATGCATAGATGTTAAACGAAACGGTTTTTTTTATATTGTTCTGCAATGTTGAATTTGAGTTGCAATAAATGTAATGTAAGAGGGTAAAAATAGTATTTTTGTTTCCTCTTGTATAAAATGGACAAATAGCATGGAAAGTAATAGTAGGTCGGACAGTACCTTTTAGTTTGGAGTTGGATTCTTTGCACGCCAAAAAGGAAGTTTGTGTTGGTGGAAATAGGAGATGACAAGTACAAATTAAGTAGTTGTAGTAGTAAATGGAAAAACAATGGCTAACAAGCTGTTGCAACAACCATCAGTCCAAAATAATTCCACAAAGAAAACATGAAGTTAACATGTATTGAATTTTATGAGCATATGTACATATAATGAAAAGGGTGATGTATCCCATATGTAATTCTAATTAGAAAGGGTGATGTACAAGAAATGTTTACCAAAATCAATGAGTGTATTTTACCATGAAAGCCTTGATGTTGAAGGAATTGCAGCATGCACTCACATCACTAAAAAAAGGCAATGGAAACCTGAAGATATGAAATAAAGTTTTAAAGTTTGATATATATTATAGAGAAGGAACTAATTTGCATAGTAAAGGAAATGAAAAAGGAAATAGAATCCTGTAACAAGAAGAAAAAGGAATGCGAAAAAACTGTGCACCTATATGTATACCTTCATGAATGGCTGGAAAGGGATGCATAGATGTTAAACGAAACGGTTTTTTTTATATTGTTCTGCAATGTTGAATTTGAGTTGCAATAAATGTAATGTAAGAGGGTAAAAATAGTATTTTTGTTTCCTCTTGTATAAAATGGACAAATAGCATGGAAAGTAATAGTAGGTCGGACAGTACCTTTTAGTTTGGAGTTGGATTCTTTGCACGCCAAAAAGGAAGTTTGTGTTGGTGGAAATAGGAGATGACAAGTACAAATTAAGTAGTTGTAGTAGTAAATGGAAAAACAATGGCTAACAAGCTGTTGCAACAACTATTTACTTATAGACCATATACTATCTTATGGAGAGTATTTGAAATGAATTGAGTATGGAGAATATTTGAAACCAATTGAATGTACAGACAGTATAATTGTAGTAGAAGTAAAAAAGTGGAAATCATATTTACTTTGAAAACAAGTATAGGGACACCATGGGAAAAAATGTACATATGTGTAAATACAAGAAGTACAACCTAAATATGTGTAAAGACAAGAAGTACTTTGATCCTTTGCTGCAGCACTTCGATCTTCTTGATCCTTTTCAACAACACTTCGATCTTCTCTATCCTTTGTAGTAGCACTTCGATCTTCTGCGGCAGCCTTCTGATATTCTCGATCCCTTATAGAAATACTTCGATCCTTTCAATACTTTTGCAGTAGCACTTTGATCCTTTCGATCCTTTATAGCAGCACTGCAATCCTTCTTGATCCTTTGCAGCCACGTTTTGATCTACTTGACCCTTCACTATTGTACTTCAATCTACTTGATCCTTCGTCGCCACACTACCTGCAGTACACATGATCTATTTGTGAGATGATCAATCCCAATCACTTTAGGACATAAGTCCAAGGACAATGCAATCCTCCATCAGCATGATCCATGATATCGATCAACTGAATCATCTACAACTAAATGTAGATATCGACCACACCCAGTGTCGGCACTATCGTCCATGAGGACTCATCATAGACCATCCATACCATTAAGGGTTAGAACCACTCCCAAGTGAGTTTTATACTATGGTATCTACACTTACGTGTTGGAATACTCTTCCAAGCAATAGTATTTTATGCAGAGAAGATCTTGACCGTATACAAAATGTTGGACCATCGTAGAACATCCATACCAGTGAGGTTAGGACTACTCCCAAGTGAGTGTTATAATATGACGTCCGTGAGGACTAATCATAGAGAATCCATACCACTGAGGTTAGGACCACTCCTAAGCGAGTGTTATTCTGTGGTATCTACATATGAATGTAGGCATACTATCGATACAAGAGTATAGTTTGCAAATAAAATATCGACTGCATACAAAATGTTAGTCCTGTCGTAGAGAATTCCTACCACTGAGGTTAGGAATACTCCTGAGCGAGTCTTATTCTATAGTATCCACAAATCAATGTGGTTACTCTCCATGATAGAGTCACATATGTAGGGCCATCCTTAGTAAGGACCACTCTCATGAAAGGAGTGTTATACCTGCCATCCTCAAGAGAGGATACTATCGTCCACAAGTAAATGTTATACCTTTATCATCACTATCATCCATCATCAATATTAGTCTCATCATTACTCCCCCTTTCATGTGTTAGATTTTTATCATTCAAGATAGCATTATGATCTTAGGATCTTTAACTGATAGAATAACATGCACATCAATAAATACAAGAGACAAGAGACACAAAGATTTTTCCTCGAGGAAACCATAAAGGAGAAAACTCTGCAACTTCCTCAGAGATAGAATCATCACCAAAAGTAAAACCTGAAAACATAAAGATGATCTCTTCATAGCAGTAGTCTCTCTCTTGTCCCAACAACTTCTCTCTCTCACTCATGCGCCCCAATGAGTGAGTGTGTGTGTGATAAATAGAGAGGCTCACTCTCTATTTATATTCTTTTGTTCACTTGATGTCCACTCCACCATGTCAGCCTCACTTAACAATTACTTACTAGAGCTGACATCTCTAGGAGAGTCTAATAACCCAGTTCCCCACAACTTGTGGGGACTTTTCCCCTCCAACCAACAAGGAGGGTTATCCTTAACACAACGGTGGGGACTATTGCCTTGAATTACAATAACTCACCTAGGGTCGACTTCTCTAGGATAGTCTAATAACCCTAGGGCCCCAAAATTGAGGGGACTTTAACCCTTGATCAATAGGAGGGTTACCCACAATGACTTGACATGGCTTGTTCACATTATAGAAACTCCTGATTGGAACATCGAGGCATGACATGACTCAATTACATTACAAACACTTCCCAGAATAAACATCGGGGTACAATATACAAGTGAATACATTCCAAAGTTACAATTACATCAACACTCCCTCTTAACTAGGAAGGTATTCTCTCGACACAATTTATTAGCACACGTATTCTTCTCTGTATCATCTGGATCATCATCAAGTTCTTGTCATCTTCAAGTCATCTTCATCTTCAGGTCATCTTCATCTTCAAGTCATCTTTATCTAGATCTGGATCATCACTGGATCTGGATCATCATCACTAGATCTAGATCATCACTTGATCTGGATCATCACTGCTGGATCATCATCACTGAATCTGGATCATCTCTGCTGGATCAACATTACTAGATCTAGATCATCACTTGATCTGGATCATCATTACTAGATCATCATCACTGGATCTAGATCATCACTCGATCTGGATCATCACTACTGGATCATCATCACTAGATCTGAATCATCACTCAATCTGGATCATCACTGGGTCATCATGACTGGTTCTATCTCATGATTCTTCTCATCACAAAAAGTTCTATAGAGCCAACCCTTTTTCATGCTGGTTGTAGGCCTAGCCTCCATGTAGGTATTCTTCAGTGCTTATATATGACCCTAAGTCAGAATGGCCCACTCAACACTTACATCTGACCTTGACTTGTCAGAAAGGCACGCCCACCACTCACATTTGACCATGAGAGAACACATCCACCATCATGTCAGAATGGCCCAACCCTCACATATAACCATGGAAGGAACCTAATCCTCTCACCATGTCAGAATGGCCTAGCCCTTACATCTGACCATGGAAGGAACTTAATCCTCTCACCATGTTAGAATGGCACAACTCTTAAATCTGACCATGGAAGGAACTTAATCCTCTCACCATGTCAGAATGGAACAACCCTTACATCTAAACATCGAAGGAAATTAATCCTCTCACCATGTCAGAATGGCACAACCCTTACATTTGACCTTGACTCATCATAAAGGCTCTCAGTCCTATACTGAGGGTTCCTAGTAACTGACCAGGTGCCTCCATTGAGAAATTGGCAACAACCCTTATATCTAATCAAGTAGGAACATATCCCTCAATCACATCAGGATGGCCCTGCACGTATATCTGATCATGTGAGACTACATCCCACAGTCATATCACAATGGCCCTTAGTCCTAGACTGAGTATTCTTGGTAACTGACCAGGTACCTCCATTTAGAGAATGGCAAGAACCCTTATATCTATTCATGTAGGAACCAATCCTACAGTCATATCAGAATGGATCAGCACTCATATCTGACATGGAATGAACCAATCCTCTCACCATGAGAGAATGGCTCAACCCTTACATTTGACCATGGAAGGAACCTAATCCTCTTACCATGTCAGAATGGTTCACAGACTCATCACATCCCCTTGGAGGGAACCTCGATCTGGAGAACACCAAGATTCTCCCTGAAGTACTCAAACTTCACTTTGGCCAATGGCTTCATTAGCACATCAGCTATCTGTTTGTCCATCGCAACATGCTGGAGCTTCACTGCTCATCTCTACACCATATCTCTGATATAGTGATACTTGATCTCAATATGCTTCGACTTGTCAAGAAACACCGGATTTTTTGACAACTTCACACAACTCTGGTTGTCACAGCATACAAGTAGCATCTAACTGGAGATCAAATAAACTAGACAGTAGCTTCCTTAGCCATACTGCCTCACAAATAGCTGAACAAGCTGCAACATACTCTACTTTAGTTGTACTCAGTGCCACATGATTGCTTCCTACTAAACTAAGAGATCACACCTGATCCCATACTGAAGCAACAAACTGAAGTGCTCTTCCTATCGATGAAACTTCCTACCCAATCTAAATAAACATAACCCTCCAGGTTAATATTTTGATTCGCCTCATACTTGAGCCCATAGTCAACTGTACCCTTCAGGTACGTCAGAATATGCTTTGCAGCAATCAAGTGAACATGTCTTGGATTTATTAGGAACTGGCTCAAGGTGTTCATAACAAAGAAAATATCTGGTCTCGTGTTCATCAGGTACATCAAGGACCCAATCATTTGATGATACATCGTGGCATCAATCGAATCTGATGAAGCAACACTCAGTAGCTTCAGGTTCGATGCCATAGGTGTGGTAATGGCCTTGTAGTCCATCATCCTGAACCTCTTCAGGATCTCTACTGCATACTTCCCTTTCCCCAGGGAGATTCTACGACACCTCCATGCCTAGAAAATAGTGCATCATTTCCAAGTCCTTCATCTTGAACTAGGAGGCAAGTCTCCTTCTTGCAAGTTATGTCAGGAACAAGTCATCGACATATAATAGGAGCATCATTGGTCTTCCACCTTCAACCTTGAGGAAAATGTTGGAATCCTCTTTACTCTAAGTAAAGCCTAGAGTCACCAGTAAGCTATGTCTAACCTCAGGATCTTCTGTAGTCACTCCCTTTGAAGTGAAGCATCATACTCCCTCTGTCTTTCGTACTCTATGCACTCTTTTTGTGAGAAGCCTCATGCTACGAATCTTGCCTTGTATCCCACGATGTTTCCATCTACTGCATGATGGAACTAAGAACTTCCCTTCACGTATTGATACTGCATCCTAGATATCATTATTCTTGAACTGGTATTCCCTTTCTTCTTGGTTACTTCTTCATGGATGGAAGGTTCTGCATCAATGATGTCACTATGTTCGTCATATTATTCTTCATCTTGCACTGTCGTCACTTGTTCTTCGAAACAAGTCTCATCCTTCTTTGCTTGTAGGCGATTTTACGTGATCTTTCCTACAAGTCAAATGCATTATTTTTATGGTTAGAAACATTTCATAAGGTATATTCATAATGAAAAATTTGTTTGCATAAAGATATATGATTATGCAACTATTTTAGCCAATACAGCATTCATCCATATCTCACGGAAACTTTTCTAGATGCCTTCCATCTCCACCAGGACAACATTGAGATTGTGCACTAATCCAATATGTCAGCAAATAGGTTTCATTCTAGATAAGTAGCAATGGTTTAAAAATTCCTCTTCTATAAGAAGCCTTAATTTCCCGCACAAAAACTGAAAATGTCTGGAATCGAATTCCGCTTCGACAAAAAGATGCGCCCTTCAATGTAGAGTCATCCTAACATACATTTGCTGATGGATTTTGGAGAGAGACTATTATACCAAAATCCTATCACCATCATGTGATAAGACTCTTGACATACCTGTTTTCCCTGAATCCTAGCTCTTGGAGTGGAAACTCATATCATTTATCAAAAAATGCTCAGCACCGCGCTTGCCCCTTTATTCAAGAGTGGTACCTTGTTCGCACCGCCTATCCCTTGTTGTCCACAAGAGGTGCCACCGCTTATGATATTAATTCTTGCACATGATCTAGGAACTAAGAATCAAAATCAAAAAAGAATTATTAACAAATACTCATGAATTGGAAATAACTAGAATACCAAATAGGTTTCCTCTCTGTATATTATATAAACAATAAAGGATTACAATTTCCATGCATAGCAATAGCTTAACTCCATGAAGAATTCGAATTCCCTAAGGGACAATTCGAATTCAGTGAGTGAGTCTAGCTTAACTGACTCTTTGCCATGCAATCTCACTCAGTTAACCACTTGACCAAAACCCTAATTGACTCACCAAACCCTAACTGAAGTTGGAGTGCAATAAATGACTGAATCTCAATTGAAGGAGATCAAACACATGTCATAGCAATCCAATCATCAAGTGCTAGTATTGCATGACTCGAATAAACCCTGATGAGGTTAACTGAAGCTGAACTGACCATCAGAAGTTGGTGAAGGATCCTTGTTAACTCCAGTTCATTAAATAATAATAAAATAATCATAAAATAATATATTTAATGAATGGAGGTGCCTTAACTGACTGTAACTGATTGGTTTAACTGATTGTAACCACCAGTTAACAGTTAGGTGCATTAATGTCACACAGATCACCCCTGGAGTGCTCCATTTAGCCTCCTTGACTGTAGGATAAGGCTAAGTTAGCCTCCTTGACTATAGGTAGGTGTGGGAGTGACTGGGATGATGGTAATTAATGCTCCTTGATGTCAATTAAACTTAGGATAGTGGTTTAAGTAGGCCAATTTGACTGAAAGAGTGAGTATGATGGTAAATGTCTCCAACATATGACCCTTAGTCCATAAGCGTTTTTTACTAGAACCACTCTGTAATTGAAGGAGAAATGCGATACCCTGGGTAAAAAGGGAAAAATAGAAGTTTCTCAAGGCATCTAGATGATAAGCCTCGTGTCCTTCCTTATCCCTATCATTGTGGGTCAGTTGAGCTCAAGATCCCTCATCCTAGGATCTTAGAGGCCACCTCACCCACTAATCTCTCAACCATCTCTATCCATTAAGCCTTATAATTATGAGCTCATAGCCATGGTTGAGGGGAGAACTCTTAAGGTATTGTTATGCTGTTGGATTGATTACTTGGCCCATGCTATTGGAGAGCTAGAGTCAGAGCTTATGGGGATGAGAATGCTTGGTTTCATGGAGATGCATGTCAACACTAAGGCTTGGCTGTAAACTTCTTCATATTTCTATATTAATGCAAGTTGATTTCTGTCCCACATATATTCTTGTTGTTTGATTTCACATGTATGTTGTTAGCTTCCTTAGTCACTAACATGGATCAGTAGATTATATTCTGGTGGTTTCGATATGTTTGCATGTTTAAGCTTATTGTAGGTACACAGGGTAACGATCGAAGCATCACATTCCAGGTATCTACGACGCCCAGGGAGAGTCTTCAACCTCTGTCCTCTATTTGTTCTGGATCTGAACCATTCAGACCAATGGAGCACCTTGCTTTCTGCAAGAGGTGAAATATTCCAGCTAACAAATCTGATGACTCCACTGGGGATTAGATATATGTATCAGTTGTTCTGATCTTCCTCAGTTCTTCAACTCTTGTCCGAATCCAGGCTCCTTCTCCAACTCTCTTCAGTCAGATTTGCTATCTGACTTAGTGAATTTGGGTTTGAAACTTCCATATCTGTTTAGATATGAATTATTTCGACCTTTTATGCTCTGTTTCCATACTCAATCTAGCAGTTTTTACCTTGATCTAGTCCTTTTCTAACTTGATCTTTCGTTCTCCTTGTGTTTTGGATTTATTCCGGGAACTGCACATGTTCTATTGGTAAGAAGCGGTGCTACCACCTGAATCAAGTTAGCCATACGCGGTGCCACCGCCTGAATCCAGTGAGCAAGGAGCAGTTCTGCCTAAAAACCACCTATCAGCAGCTTCATCTGCGTGGTGCCGGCTAGGCCCTATTCTAGGAAATTGTATTTTCATTTTTGTGTGTTTTTGGCTTGCTTTTTGATGAAAATGAAGTGTGTTTTTGAAAAGAAAATGCTCCCTCATTTTTGTGTTTTCTGCAGTCGCTTTGATTGTTGTATTCTTTCTGCATTCAAAGAGAGTTTGTGTTTCTTGCATTAGATTCTACATTATTTTCTTTGCTTGAAACCTCTTGCTCTTTTCTGTAGATGTTATTCATTGGAATTGGAAATATACATTTCATTTTCGTGTGTAGGATTTGGTTTGTTTTGGACTTGGAATGCATGATTTATCCATGTTGTTTTGAGTCTTTCTTTGCTTGGGGTGATTCTTGTTTCCTTTTGCATGTTGATTTTTTCTTTGCTTGGTAGGAAAGATTGGTTCTTCGTTTTCTTGTCTGTTTCAAAGAGAAGTTTTAGTTTTCTCTCTTTTTCTTTATTTGCAAGGTTGTTGAACGATTTTCTTCTTGTTTTGTGCATGAATGTTTGAAATTCTAGATCTTACTTTCATTGAGAAGAAACATCTATTTTCAGCTTTGTGTGCATTAGAGTTAGATTTGTTTGGAAACGTTATTGAAATCATCTTTCCATTAATTTTTTATGCATCTTTTTCAAGCATGAAAGATAGGAAACATTTTTTATTTATGTTAGATGTTCTCTAGATCTCTTGTTTATTTTTTGCTTTAAAAATTGTTTGGGGTTCATTGATATTTTACTTTACGTTTGGAAAGGTAGGATTGCATTTGCATTTGGGTGTGCATTTTTTGGAAGAAAAGTAAATCTCTCTCCCTCTCTTAGGTAGAATTTCATTGAAGAGGAAAAATTGCACTATCATATAGATCAGTATGCATCTTCTTTAATTTCAAGTTTTCACTCCATGGTTCCACCTAAATGCACAAGATAAAATTAACGATAGTGTTATCTCCCAAATAAATAAATTTATTTTTATTTAGTTCACACAAAATAATTCATTTCGATAGTATGAAGGATATGAAGGTCACTGACAAATTTGAAAGTCTCTGTTTATATTTGGATGAAAATTTCACAAGTGTATCTTTTGGTGGCTTGGGTGAGGATCAGAACATCTCATTAGCCACTGAAAGATGGAAGATAATTAGCAGGTGGAAGACCCCTTTGGCAGATAGGCGTATTGCTGAAACTGTGTACACCATCGAAATGTTTTTCAAACATCAATTGGAAGTTGTGAAGACTTCAGATTGGCAAGCTAGTTCTCAAAGGTGCAGCAACGGCAGATAAGACAGTGACTAAGTGTTCCGATAAATCAAATTCACCGCCAATGGGAGGAACTAAAGACAACGTAGTGGCGGGTTAAAACTGAAAATTTCCATAGTGTCGGCATCGAAACTCAGAATCACTAGCCTTCGGAAAGATAGTTCAAGGGGTAGCCGCAACGGCGAAAATCAAATAGACTACGGGTTCCAAAACAATACAAAAACATCATCTATTGGAAGAACTAATAACAACGAAGCGGCAAGCTAGTTCACTAAGGGGACGCAACGACAAAAGAGAAACTTACTGCGGGTTTTGAAACAATACAGAATCATAGGCGTCGGAACTTGAAAGGACTAATTATCGGTGAGATTTTTCCCTAAGGAGCTGCAACTGTGGAGAATATAATGATTAAAGGTAGCCGATAAGTCAAAGTCACCGACGGTCAGAGGGAATGAAAACTACGTGTCAGAACTTGAAAATACAGTTAGTCAGCAAAATAGTTCATTAAGGGACTGAAATACTGGAAGGCATACAGACTAACCATTGGTGAATTAGTATAGTAAAGAGCCGCAACTGTGGAAGACAAATAGACAAGGCTTCCACAACCAAAGGAAAACTGCGGTGATCGGAGGTTCAAGGGACTAATGATTGGTGAGCTAGTCTACTAAAGAGCTGCAATGGCAGAAATCTAACAGACTACGGCTTCCGATCGATGACAAGAAGCTTTTCGATAGCACGGCGATAGATGAACACATCGGCGATTGGAGGGGCTAAAGACTAACCGGAGGCGCAATAGTCCATTAAGGAGCCACAACTGCGAAAAACATTTAGTATTGGAGTGATGATGGGATAGAGGAAACAGCTTCTGATCGTCGATGTAGAAACCGTCGATGAATTAGTCCTCTAAGGAGCCGCAACTGTGGAAGAAAAATAGACTAAGGATTCCGCGAGTAGATGAAAACTTCGTCGTCGGAAAGGATAAAGACTAATCGGTGAAAAAATAGTTTACTGTGGAGCTACAACTGCGTGGAAAATAATGGCTAAAAGTTTCGCCACTGCGGAGAAAAGAGTAACTAAAAGTGCCTAAAAATGCCGCCATTGCAGAGGAAATAGTGGCTAAAAGTTGCGATGGCGGCAACAAAGTAAAAATCTGGTGGGATAAACAAGGAGGTTTGGAGCACCAAAAATGAAGAAACATTGAGATTTGGAGCACCGATGAGTTAAAGGAAACAACGTCTGATCAGCGACCGCGGCGACAAGATAGAGGAAAATACAGGGGATTAAATGAGAAAAATCACTTCAGTTAAACACCGATACACTGGCTGTTAGCGGTGATTTCACAGTAAACTAGCAGTGGGAATGATTAGCGACCACTTCAATCATTAAAGGACTGCTCAGTGAACTTCACAGTAGATAAACAAGTAGTTAGCAAGGGTTTGAAGCCCTAATGAGGAAAAACTATCTCTTTCAATTATTTTTTGTGTAAACAGATCTGATTTTCAAGATCTATAATTTTTTTAAAAGGCTATAAATCCCATGATTATTTCATTAATAAAGGTTCGAATCTGGGGATTTATGAGCCTGTTCCATTATCAAGCGTCTCATCTGGTTTATTCTAAGTATAAGCTCTTTTGTTGTGATTTGTTCAGCCATCTCTTTCTTTACTGTGTTTATTTCCTGAATGTGCATTTAGGTAATTTTAAGATTTATTAATCGGCCGATAGCTATCATCCTATTGGTTATTTAGTGATATTTTATTTATAATCACCATCCTTAGCAGGATTTAGCCATTTATATGCATGTGTTATGTGTGTAAGTCTGCCATCCTAGTGAGTTCTCCATCCCTGCATCTTTTTGTCAAACTACTGAACAAGTTGTAACTAAAAGCCTTGTGATTGAGTGAGCTTCATGCATGTCTTGAGAGTGAGAGGTTATATAGGTTATCCGGCTTGATCCAATTCAGAAAAAACCCAAAAAATAGTTTAAGTTACCAGGCATCCTCGAGCTACAACCTAGAGGATTTTCCTGGAGTGATAACAGGTAGTACTAGGTTAAAAATTTTAGCAATTTGAGTGATAAGTTAGAGACGTGTTCTGGCATCGTTAAACATAGGAGCTATTGTTACTTGTCTGCATTACATCTTGGGACTCGTGCGGTTCTTCCACGTACCATCGATATATCGAATGGCCTTTCACGTACCCTTGAGGTATATAGAAAGGTACTTCAGGTACTCAATTGTATATCGGAAGGCCCCTCGTGTACGATTATGCATTAGATAGCATTACTACTGATTTGAGCCCCCACGTACCTTGCATATATCAGGAGACCCTTTTAGGAATCCTCAAACCATTTGAATTATCCTTTTGGCCTATCCTGTGAGGTTCCTGACTCTTATCCACTCCTTTCACATGTTTGCTTGTTGCTTTTAGTTTGAGTAGTACTCGCTTGTGCATGGTATTTAGGGGGTTATTAGAGATTTTAGAGATGGCATCCCCATCTGGGAATACCACTCAAGAGTTACCTTTCCAAGGTGTACCTTTTGTATTCCATCCAAGTGAAGGTATTGGTCCTCCCTTTATTGCCACTCTAAATCTTCCTGGGTTAACTATAGGATTACTGGTCTGGATTTTTAATCCGGTAATTCCTGTTACACCTAATGTCTCAAATGTCACCTCTCCTCTGGGAAAGGATTGACATCAACCTAATCCCTCTCCTTCTTCGTCAGTTGTTGCTTCATCTCTTTCTTCTTCTTTTCCTGACCAAACCTCTATGGTTAGTAGTCATGGTGAGAAGAAGAAGAAAGGGAAGGGTAAAAAGAAGAAGGATAAGAAAGGGAAAAAGCAACAACCATCTGCTCTTGATGGTGCCCATTCTAAGAGAACACCCAAAAAACCCAAGTTCCCTTGTAAGCTTTGCAAGGGGGACCACCTTCTTAAGGAGTGTCTCGGTCTCTCTCATGTACAAGAAGAGTGGTCTAAAAGATCCAAACCTTCTATGTCATCAACCTCTGATCATCATGTTGATGACACTCCCTCAACCACTGAACCATTGGTAAAAGTTCATAAGGGTAAAGTATTGTATCCTTGTTTGATATGCAAGGCTATGCATCATACTTTTATTTGTCTAAGAATGGATGAAGCTTCGCGTTGGTTGGAAAATATTACTGATCATCAATAGGTGATTCCAACAAGTGATAGTAAGTTATCCCTTGATACCCCATTGGTTGACCAAGTGGTTGATTCATATTTATCTGTAATTGATCCCACTCTTCCTTTGGAGAGTGAAGTGGTCGATTCGATGTCATTTTCACCCGATCCCACTCTTTCATCAGAGAGTGTTAAGACTGAAGTAGTCTCTTTGACCAAATATTCATCTTGTTCTTCTCTTCCAGTAGAGAATGAACCAAAACCTGCTAAAGCTTTTATGCTTTATTGTGATTGTTCTCGACAAGAGGAAATTTTTCTTGTTTCGACAAAACCCTCTCCGAGTAGTGAGGTTATTTCCTTTGACTGGAGTAACCTAACATAGTCTCGTCTTCATTCGAGTGTTCCTTTCCAGATAGTTGTGAATGTTACTGCTAGGAGGATACTTCACACTATTGTTGATGAAGGGGCTTCTGTTAGTATTCTATCCTCAACTGCTTGGAAAGCTTTAGGTTCACCTCAGCTTGTACCGGCCATCGATTAGATACTAGATTTTAATCACAGAACTACTACACCTTTAGGGACCCTTCCTTATTTTCCTATTACATTAGGAGGGAAAACTGTTTGTATTGATGTTATGGTGGTCCAAGGTACTTTAGATTTCAATCTGCTCCTTGGACGTGATTATTTTTATGCCATGAAAGCCGTAGTGTCCACACTCTTTAGAGTTATGCATTTTCCCCATGATGGGAAGATTGTGACCATTGATCAGCTTTCCTTTGTTACACCTAACCATCGCAGCACTCCTAGTAATCAGACTACCTTGAATGTGCCGCATGTTCTTGTGGTTCTTTCCCCTTCTAGTTAGCTTCTTCCCACCATCGGTAAAATGGGGACATGGCTCTAGTATATGGACATCATAATGGAGCTAAGCCACTAGCTTTTATGAAATGGGGGAAACTTACCAACCTCTGGATATCATGTTCGGTAGGAGCAGGTTTGAGAGCATAGTTTACTCTTGGTTTTAAGCTCGTTAAAAAATAAAACCACTCCTTAAGAATAGTTTACCCTTTTGGTTTCAAGCTTGCATAAAAATGAAACCATGTCTTGAGCAAAGTTCCCATTCTATGTCAAGCTCATTAAAAAATGAAACAGATGCCTGTGAGCATAGTTGCCATTCTATGTCAAGCTCATTAAAAAATGAAATAGATCTCCTCAAGCATAGTTTACCTTTTGGTTTCAAGCTTGCATAAAAATGAAATCATTCTTGAGCATAGTTCATTTTCTATTTTGAGCTCGTTAAAAAATGAAGTAGGTTTCCTTAAGCATAGTTTACCTTTTGGTTTCAAGCTTGCATAAAAATGAAATCATGTTCCAAGCATAATTACCTTCTGTTTCAAGCTTGTGTTAAAATGAAACAGATCCCCTTCCCTTGAGTCGAGTCTTCACTTTAGTGTTAGAACTTGAACCTTCTTTTCACATGCCTAATTCTTGTTCTTCCTACCCCCCTGGTGAAAATTTTCACATTAGTAACCAGGTTTTTAGGCTGGGTATGGAAGAAGAATCGTCAAATGAAACGAAGCTTGGGGGCATGTCGAGCCGCTAGAAACCATGCTAGGGGTAAGCTTCACTAGCAATCATGCTGGGGGAAATATTCCAACCTTTGTATGTCATGTTAATGGTATTTTTCAAGCATAGTTTACCCATTGGTTTCAAGCTTGAGTAAAAATGAAGCCAATCCCTGAGCATTCTTTCAACTGATCTTTGAGCTCGTTAAAAAAATTAAGATGGTGTTGAGCTTACTTTTCATTTTTCGTGCTGTGGTTAAAACATGAAAAGTGGTTTGAGCCTAGTTTATTACTTTTTCATGCTCTGGATTCAAACATGAAAAAGGTTAATGGAGTCCTCTTTAAACTCTTTTCAGGCTCCCTAAATACAAAAAGATCATCGAGCGATCTTGTCTTCTTCACGCTCGTTAAAGTATTTGAAGAGTCGTCCGTCCGACAGTAGGTTATCTATTTTTCAGTTCGGATAGGACTATTTACAAAAAAGGAACACTCCATCCAATCACGACTGGAAGAGTTCTCTAAGGTATGATTTTATACTTTTTCGGGCTTTAGGGACTAAATCATACAAAAAAGGACCCCCTTGGAGTCTTCTTCCATATTCGTTCAGACTCTCTAAACATGAACGATACCGAGTTTTCTTTCATTGGACTCGTTAAATTAAACATTGAGAGACCCTTTTTGGGAATGAACCCCTCCTCTCTCAGGTTCGTAAAACATATGAGTCTGGACTTGTCTTTCGACAAGCTATATCGAGTGTTTTTTACCCTGTTTGAACTCGTAAAACTGAAAAGAGGCACTCATCAACCATGATGGGGAAATGGGAAGGGAATCATTTTGTAAATAATGGCAGTTGTTTGTCGTTACCTTTGAACATGGCACTTGTCTGCACATCATGTTAGTCAATTGGGTATTCAGCTGATCTCCGTGATGATCCACTTTGATGAGTCATGTCACTCCTTTGAGTCTTTCAAAAGAATGCATTGTCCACTATCGCATTGTGTGTCTGTCCTGTCCAGTCATGCTGCCAAGTATTTTTGTCGTGCCGCCTGATGTTCAAAGGGGATTTGAAGAAGTTTTACCTCTGCAGTCCACACAGTCTTTGTGTCAGTACTTTTGAGTCAGTCCTATGGTTACTACATTCACATCTTTCCAGAACTATGTTCTGATTTTCATGTCATCGATGTAGGACTCATCATGGCCCTCCTTTGACAAGACTATTCCTGTCGACATCAGCTCATCATCCAGGAAATAGTCTTAAAAACAATATTTAGTACCTTGAGATCTGTATGCCTTAATGACAAATTCTCTCTCTCTCGACATAGGTTCACATCATTGACCTTTGATCGATAGAATTGACTGGGTGTTCGACATCAAGACATCTATTCACACTCAGTAGATTGTACTAGGGTACCTTGGGAATCATTGACATTAATGGTGATCTCCCTCGCACTTATTAATGGTTCACATCATTGGCCGGTAATCAAGTGGTTTAGACCATGTTCAACTTCAGATCATTGTAATCACATGGATAGAATCGTACTTTGTGGAAGACAAGATGAAGACCCTGGGTAATTGTTTAAAGAGCTCATTGCTTTTCCCTAGGTTGCGATGGATTTTTGTATATCTATCATGGATCCACATTTGTATGGTCATGGATATGCTCAAATTTGCATCTGTATGACATAGATCTACATTGTATGTCTAGTAGCTATGTCCAAGTTTGAGTCCTCTATCACATGGATCTACGCTGTATTCTAGTAGCCATGCTTGTTTATTCCTCTCATGGATCTGCCTTGTATTGGTCTGCAACCATGAGTTTGGTTACTTGTGTCTATGAGTCAACATACTGATGTACTAAAGGTTCCTACTTGACAACATGCTCTGATCGAGCCGACATTTTCATTTCATAGCGACGACTTGTTCTCTCAAATCTCTCGTTTATCGTATCCCTCTAAGACTCATGCTTTGGGGGGAATCCTGTTATACCAAAATCTTGTCACCATCATGTGATAAGACTCTTGAAATACTTGTTATCCCTGAATCCTGCTCTTGGAGTGGAAACTCATATCATTTATCAATCTGTCACAAAAAATTCTCAGCACCGTGCTTTCCCCTTTATCCACGAGTGGTCCCTTGTTTGCGCCGCCTATCCCTTGTTGTGCACAAGCAGTGCCACTGCTTATGACCCTTAGTCCATAATCATTTTTTACTAGAACCACTTTGTAATTGAAGGAGAAACGTGGTTCCCTAGGTAAAAAGGGAAAAATAGAAGTTTCTTGAGGCTTCTAGATGATAAGCCTCGTGTCCTCCCTTATCCGTATCATTGTGGGTTAGTTGAGCTCGAGATCCCTCATCCTAGGATCTTAGAGGCCACCTCACCCACTAATATCTCAACCATCCCTATCCATTAAGCCTTATAAATATGAGCTCATAGCCATGGTTGAGGGGAGAACTATTAAGGTATTGTTATGCTGTTGGATTGATTACTTGGCCCATGCCATTGGAGAGCTAGAGTCGGAGCTTATGGGGATGAGAATGCTTGGTTTCATGGAGATGCATGTCAACACTAAGGCTTGGTTGTAAACTTATTCATATTTCTATATTAATTGAAGTTGATTTATGTCCCACATATATTGTTTTTGTTTGATTTCACATGTATGTTGTTAGATTCCTTAGTCACTAACATGGATCAATAGATTATATTCTGGTGGTTTCGATATGTTTGCGTGTTGAAGCTTATTGCAGGTACACAGGGTATAGATGGAAGCATCACATTCCAGGTATCTACAGTGTCCGGGGAGAGTCTTCAATCTCTGTCCTCTATTTGTTCTGGATCTGAACCATTCAGACCAGTGGAACACCTTGCTGTCCACAAGAGGTGAAATATTCTAGCTAATAGAGACCCAAAAAGTAAGAAGCCCTAGCTTATGCAGCTGCACACTGTCTTCTTCTTAGGCTAGCTCTGATACCAAGTTATATTTTTATCATTCAAGCTAGCATTATGATATTAGGATCTTTAACTGAGAGAATAACAGGCACAGCAATAAACACAAGAGACAAGAGACACAAAGAATTTTTGTCAAGGAAACCATAAAGGAGAAAACCCCACAACTTCCTCAGAGATAGAATCAACACCAAAATTAAAACTCGAAAACATAAAGATGATCTCTCGATAACAGTAGTCTGTCTCTTGTCCCAACAAATTCTCTCTCTCACTCATGCGCCCCAATGAGTGAGTGTGTGTGTGATAAATAAAGAGGCTCACTCTCTATTTATATTCTTTTGTTCACTTGTTGTCCACTCCAACATGTCAACCTCACTTAATAATTACTTACTAGAGAAAACATCTCTAGGAGAGTCTAATAACCCTAGTGCCCCACAACTTGTGGGGACTTTTCCCCTCTGACCAACAAGGAGGGTTATCCTTAACAAAATGGTGGGAACTATTGCCCCGACTTATAATAACTCACCTAGGTTTTACTTCTCTAGGATATTCTAATAACCCTAGGGCCCCACAAATGTGGGGACTTTAACCCTTGATCAATAGGAGGGTTACCCACAATGACTTGACATGACTTGTTCACATTATAGAAACTCCTGATCGGAACATCAGGGCATGACATGACTCAATTACAATACAAACACTTCCTGGAATAAACATCGGGGTACAATATACAAGTGAATACATTCCAAAGTTACAATTACATCAACATCCTGGGAAGTTTTATATTATCAACTTGCTCCCCCTTTGTTTAAGGAGGGTTCATGTATTTGACCTGATATTTCTTTTCGAATAAGGTCCATATCTTCATCATATGTAGTTCCATCATGGTTCCTCCTTACGAGGAAGGCCTTTTCGAGATACACCAAGCTTGTTCCATAAATATTCAAAATTCACTCGAAATAGAGGCTTGGTCAGTACATCAACAACTTGCTCATCGGTACTCACCTACTAGATCTTGATAGCTCCCTTTTGTATCATATCCCTTATATAAAAATATCGAATTTCTATGTGCTTCGATTTGTCATGGAACACCAGATTCTATGCCATATTTATACAACTATGGTTGTCACAAAGAATTATTGTGGTGTCTAACTCCATGTCAAATATTCTTGACATCAGCTTCTGAAGCCATATCGCTTCACAAAAAGTGGAGCAAGCTGCAATGTAATTTGCTTCAACTGTAATGAGAGCAACACTGGACTGTTTCTTACTAAACCGTCATGTACTTCTTCAAGCTAAGGCCTTCTATACTTATTAAGAGTTGTCTCTTCATCAAGTGTTACATCCCTACTAATTTCGATATGATTGAATCCTTACATGTATATCCCAAAGGCTTTGGAGACTTCACAGTATCCAACAAATATTCTCTTCTTTCCAGAAGGATACACTTTGGTTCTCTTCTCTTTTAGAATATGTACATATACTGGGCAGCCAAATATATTGAGATGGATCACTTCAGGTTTCTTTCCGGTATACATGTCTTCAGGATTCTTGAATCCAAGAGCACTGTGAGATATTCTATTCCACACATATATGATTTCTCATGTTGCTTCAGCCCATAGGTGCATAGGGAGGTCTTGGTAAGGATTCATGGTCTTCACTACTTCCATTATAGTTATATTCTTTGTTTCTGCAACAACATTCTATTGGGGATTATAGGGAGTGGTTAGTTCCCTCTTATTTCCTGCCTCCTTACAGAATGCTTCAAATTTCTTTGAAGTGTATTCTCCACCATTATCTGATCTCCGTGTCTTGATTCTCTTTTTTGAGTGTTTCTCTATCAAGGCTTTGAATTCCTTGAATTTTTCGAACACTTCACTCTTATTCTTGAATAATCATCAATAAATGTGACATAGTACTCATATCCACTTAACGATATGGAGGGAATATGACCACATACATTAGAATGAATTAGTTCCAATGTACCTTTGGTCTTTGTTTCACTTTTTGGAAAGGGATTCTTGATGTTCTTTCCCCTTGCACATCCTTTGCAATTTCCCTCATGTTCGATGTTCAGATATGGTAACCCTGTTACCACCTTTCTCACATAGGGAAATGCTTTTTAGTTAATGTGAGCAAGTCTCATATGCCACAATTCACTTGAGCTAGTAGTCTCATGGAAAAGGCTTATCTCTAGATGTCCTTTGAGCTTGTACAATCCTCAAATGACTACAACATCTTCAAGTGTATTTCCTTTGGACCACATACGTACTTCTACATGTATAAAAGAAACTCTATATCCTTTCTTATCTAGAGTATAGATGGAAAGTAGGTTCTTTTTTCAAACATGGTACATACAATACTTCCTTCATCTTCATGGAAGTTATAGAGTCAAGCTTGTAGCTTGATTCACCAATACCTTTGATGGGATATTGATAGTCATCTCCCAATGTTACCTTTTGGGAGAGTTCTTCTCTTCAAGTCTTGACAAAGTTTGCTTCTTCCCTGTCATGTGCATTGAGGCACTACTATCAATAATCCATGTGTCTTATCCAGGTGTTACAGAACCAAAGAGTGCAGAGAATAACACATATTCTTCTACATCTTCACCTCTAATTTTCTTTCGAGGCCTTTCTTCTTCTACATCCTCATCTTCAGCTAGATGAGCGTGATGTCTCTTGTTGTTGTTGTTATTCTTTGGTGATGCACATTCTCTAGCAAGATGTCCTATATTATGATGATTATAACATTGATACTTTGAGTAATCCTTCTTCTTCTTCTGAAATTTCTTCTTTGAAGGCTTATGATTACTCTTCTTGAAGTTTTAGTGTTTTATTTTTTTAGTATGTGTGGCTAGATCCTGATCATCCTCTTTGAGGAGAGCTTCTGTATTGGTTACTCTAACTTCTTCTTGTATGCAATATTCCCATACTATGTCAAACTTCATACTTTATTTTTTGGCACACAGATCCTGAATGAATGAGTCCCAAGGTCTAGTGAGACCATTGAGAGCAGTCATAACTAGTTCACCCTCATCAAGGGTGTCTCCAATAACACTTAGTTGTTCTCTAAATTGAGAGACCCTGTGAAGTAATCTTTAATAGACTCTCCTTTTCTCATGTTGGTTCCCTTTAGTTGATCTCTCAGATTCCTCTTTTTTTTGATGTTCCTTCCCTCATACATTCTGGAAAGTGCATCATACATTTTCTTATGTGTCTTCTTAAATGAAACTTGAGGGATCAAGTGATCCTTTATAGAATCAATAATGATCCTCATTGCCTTGATTAGGTCTAGTTCATTATTCTCCTTAGCTTCATCTTCTTTATGTTCTACAATCTCATCCTTAACGTACTTCTCAAGGCCATTAATGTTTAGAATGAGACCAATCCTATACTTCCAAGCTAGGAAGTTTTCTCTTCCTTCCAATTTGTCCTCAAGAATAGTGCTTGGGGCCATCTTGTCCAGTAGGTCACTAAAAAATGAATTTTATAAAAATAGGAGGCTGACATTACCTGTAGATGCACTTGACTGAGGTGAGTTGGTTGGTCCAACTTATTTCTTGAGATCCCAAATCTACACCCTTCAAATCCTACTTGTGAGGTTGAGGCACTGTTGAATTTCTGGTTCTGTTTCACTACAGTTTTTTGGTTCACTTCTAAACTAGGGTTTGTATTTCCTGGAGATTCAACCACCCAAAAATATCGATATAGGGCTCAATAGATGTGCTCCACGGAGGCGCAACTTTCTATGCAAGCAGATATTCCAAATTCCAAAATTTGCAAAAACCCTAATTTCTTCCGAAGAGGAGGGAGAGGGAGTTTCACCATGTGAAATATTTGTTATTCAGGTTAGGTCTAATACCATGTTAAGATTTCATATGCTAGAATAAATTCATTAGTGTTTAATTCAATAATCATAGTAGCATCATATATAGAATCAATAATAGAAACAAAATCACAAGATAGACACAATATTTACCCTAGGAATCCCTCAAGGGGAAGAAAACCCAACAAAAATTCCTCTATATAAGATATAACCCCAAAAACAAGTATTCTCCTCCTTCTATTCTCTCTTTGTCTCTCTCTCCTATGCGCTACTCAAGTGAGTGATTCTATGTTCAAATAAGAATCATAGCTCCTCTATTTATACACATTGAGCCAACTAACTTTTACCCTTATCAAGTCGGCCCCACTAAACTGTCTGGGATGAATTCACTAAACTGTCTGGGATAACTTCACCTAGGAAGAATCAAAACAATATTTTATATTATTCATTATGGTACTAATGAATCGACTTACAATGGAGGCTTTACCTCATGATTCTATGATGATAAAATATAATAGTAACACCTTGACGGAGGAATAACAACATCTCCCTTGGGTTACATCAGTAAAATACATTTAGAATATCCTTTGAAGTTACAATATTTCAACAGATATTACTATGTTCAAATAGCTTTTTAAGGTTTTGAACATCTTCCTCGCTGTCGTATTTTCTGAGGTCTAAGGAACCAAGTGGTATTTTAACTAAGCCCACAAAAATCCTTCTTGCTTTGGAATCATCCTTCCTCTAGCAAGGTTTGTCTTCTCTGGCTTCTGGTTCTGGGACCTTTTCATTTACACATTGTAATAGGTCATTTATTCTAGTAGGAGAAGAAACCTAGACTTTAAGGGCATGACGTTGGAATCTCCTTCGAGACAATCTTCAACATTCATGTTGATCATCTTGACCATAGATCTCGATTTGAAACCCTAGCAGAGACTAGGTAAAAAATGAAGGTTGGAGTTTTGGAAAACTGACTCCATAGATAAATGCACCCTAGAGAGGCAAGTTGAAAATAGGTAGAGTCTAGAAAAAAATGTGGAGGGAGTAGGTAAAAAATTGAAACGCTAATTTATGTTGCAGCTGCAGAATTAGGTCAAAATTGAAAATTCTCAGAATTGAATTATGTCTTCACCGAAATATGTGCCCTCCTTAGAGAGAAATTCGCAAGGCTCTTTTTCTTCCAAAAGGTTGAGTGAAGACCTTGAAAGATGAAATCTTAGTTCCGACAGGTTTCTAACAAAGTTTCAGCAATGGCTTCTTCTAGCACTGTTGTGATACCATGTTAGATTTTTATAAGATTATAGAAGTATATATTAATTGTATTTATCAATAGGATCACTAGAAGATAGAAAAATCATAGAACAATAAAATGACAATAACACGAGTATTTTTATCCTGGGAAACCCAAATGGGAGAAAACCCAACAACCTTCGTCTAGAGATGATAATTCTGAGAACAATATACTATGAATAATAAAGATAAAACATGGAAATTATTTACAAAGGTAGAAACCCTGAAAACAATTGTCTTCTACAGTATATGTGAACTTCTCTCTCTCCCAGAAAATTACGAACTTCCTTGTGCTGTTGTGTTTCTCCTGTGTGAACTAATGAGGAGGGACGCCTCCTATTTATACATATTTTCTAGTAATAATTTAACTGGGGCCAACTTCACTTGGGGAAGCAATATAATTTATATTTTACAATTTATATTTTGTCTTTTCTTTTGCTTGCTTTTCTCCCCAAGGTCTACATTGTTCTTCTAGGGTTTCTATGATTGATTACAATAAGTTCATCTCTCATAGGAGGTACAATACAAGAGCAATAATAATAACTTTTAAAGTTGTACAAACTCCAAAACTACTTCTTCTATTTCTAAATTTGTACAAACTACATAACTGCTTCTTCTAGCACTGCGTGAATGGTTGACCTTGAGTTTCAGACCTTAGCTCATTTTTAAGGTTGGCTTATTCATTTGTAGGTTTATTAATTGGTTTGATTCATAGCTTAATTCAATAGTTTGAGCGATTGAAGACCCCATTTGAGTACGCTATACAGAACGATCCATGATTCCATTTGAGCACTGTTCATTATCAAAATCCCATTTGAGTACTGGATATAAAGAAATAAAAAAGTGTGATCATTTGATGGGCATCATATTCAAATGAATCTGTTGGCTAGTCAACAAAAGGGATGAGGAAATGAAGTTCACAAAAATATTAGTCATCAAAATGGGATGCAAATTGTAGATTGCATAGACATCTTCTACAAACATTTTGAGGACAATATTGGAGAGCATCCTATACAAAGTCACGAGAGAGAAAAATTGGAATTGTCTATTGTATTGCTATTATTTTCCTTAATATTGTCTACATTACTTGTTGATTCTATTATATCAGGTGCATAATTTGTTCTATGATATTGGTAGACTTATACCAAATGGTTTGTTAGAAAACTCTAGACTCATTAGAGGAAATTTCAACTAAAAATGGGCCTTTTAATATAAATTTGGGGATAAGTATAATAAAAATACTATTTTTTTGTTCATATTTTTGACATATCTCCCTATTTGTTTACTCAAATTTCGATCGGGAGAGCTCGTTGGGTGCATAATTAAATTCTGCATCCAACGAGTACCCACTCGGCATACTTTTGACAAACTCCGCTACCGCAAAAATAAGAAATACTTGAAAAACGTGATGATGATGTCATCATCATGGTTTTCAGCTCTTTCTTGTTTTTGGGGTACCAAGGTGTGTCAAAAGTATGCCGAGTGGGTATGCGTTGGATGCAAAATTTAATTCCACATCCAATGAACTCTCTTGATTGAAATTTGAGTAAAAACACAGGGAGATATGTCGAAAATTTAAACAAAAAAGTAGTTTTTTTCTTTTCTTCTTCCAAAATTAATAAATATTATTTTATTATTTTAACTATTATTTTATTAATTTTCCTTAAGAGGCCCATTTTGAGTTGAAATTTGCTCTAATTATTTTGCTGCAAAAATAATTATGTAATTAACCAGAAGTACAAATGAATTTTCATGGGCAGAGAATTTTGGAATATTTTCACTGGTAGAGAACTCTGCATTTCTGTAATATTAACCATATTATAGAACTCATTTTGTGCTTCTATCAAATGTTTGGTGTTGTTTAATAGGTCTTGTGGATGAAAGAATTGAGAATGTCACCTCAAGTTTAATTTTAATGTTGTTAAAAAACCTTGTATTGTTTTGTATAATAAAATTTTGGTTGAAGCAATTTTACATCGAGCCTAGCTAAACATGAAGTTAGCATGTTTGTATACATAAGTAAGTATATGTGCAATATTCCATCCACATATAGATAGGGTTAGAATTGGAAAGCTTGATTTTTTGCAAACCTTGTTTCTTTCACATACTAATTGCAAAATGGTATTGACTGATAATTCACAGTAGAGAAAGCTGACATCAGATGGATTTGTTGTAGTAGAATCCATATATTTGTCGAGCCACATCTTAGACTCACACTTGCTAGCTGCATCGTTTCCTAGTCATTAAGATCAGTTGCCCCTAGGTAAATTTTGGGGTATTTCGAGTACCGGTTTTGAGAAACTAGTTGATGTGTGAACGTAGCTGCGACAAAGAGTTCACACAAAGCGGTAAGTTCCAAAGTTTCAGCCGAAAATAAAGGAATAATAGTTGTTTTGATGAAGTCCAACTGAAAGGTTAGTTATACCATTAGGATTTTTGTCTAGTTATATTTATGGAACTGGGTAGTGGGCGCGAGTTGAAAAGCGACCAAACAAAACCTATAAATATGTGACGAGTTGGGATTTTTTGGGTTAGCCATTTTTTGAGAAGAAAATAGAATTTTTGTGTTATGTTAAAGAAGGTATGTATTGTTTTGTCAAAGTCTAAGTGGAGCTAGGGTCACAAGTATGAAGATCGATATGTAGGTTGTGTGCATAGATCTATTGTAATGGATTTTTGAGGATATGTCTACAGGATGTATGCATGGAATTAACCATTCGAGCTATGAATCATTCATAATAATGAGCGCTTTTTTGGTTTTTCCCATCTCGGGTTTCAAAGTTAAACATCTGGTGTCTAATATGCATGATGTGTGTGTTGAATTGTTATTTTCTTATGAATGCGTCAATGGATAAATATCAATGTATGAATGTTTAAATGAATGTTTATGAAGGCATGAATTTATTTAATGTCGAGGATGAATCCAAGATTCTGTCGTAGTTTCTGATATGTCAAGATTAAATCTATTGAAGCTCTATCTATATTGTATGGAATAGTTCTTCTTCATTACCACATAAACCTTGTTCTTGTGATCTCCATAGGTACTTTAGGTGAGACTTCATCTACTCTGTAGGTGTTATTGAAAGGGATAAATCCCTTTCGGGGAGGTATCTTGGGTTTTGTTGGTATGATATGTTGTCACTGTTGTATGAACTTGGGTTGTGTTAAGATTGTGCCAACAAATGGTTCCATTCCCGAGCCATGAATAATTATGAAGAGGATATGTTTATGTGGAATCCATTGAAGCATGAGATCAAGGTGTGGCTAAATCAAAATACAAAGGAATTTGCTCAAGAAGAAAATTGAGATCCACGACCAACTCCTAAACAGTGATTGGGTATGCCTATTCCGATATCCATGAAATTATTTTCATTGAGTTTCCTATTATGTTGAATGAGTGGCTATCAAGGCTGACATTCCAAAAGAAGAATTTCCAAGGGGAGTGAACCTAAGAGCTGTAACCTCAATTGATCCAACAACTAAAGTGTGTGAATAACAAGGTATCACAGGCTACCGAATATTGGGTTGATAGTATCCTAGAGGGATATATCGTTGAGTTTAGTGTCGATACTATCAAATCATATAAAGAAGTTGAGTGATGTTCTTTAGAGGCCAATGAGGTAGGTATTTGAAATATCTAAAGTTATGAATTAAGATGCTTTTATGAGGTGTTACACATAAATCTCGTCATCATCATGTGATGAGGTCCCAAACACCAGTATTTTCCCTGAATCCCAAATTGTGAAGCAAAACACTGGCCCATATATCAATCTTGCATATAAAAATCCAGCACTTCCCCCACCTTTAAGTCAATAGGTGGTGCCTTCTTTAGCAACGCCTTTACCCTCTTGACAATAGGTGGTGCCACCTCCTTTACCTCTTGTACAAGGCGCGGTTTTTCCCTGTCACCGCTCTATCATAGAGAGAAAGAAGCGATGCCTTTGGTAAAAAGTTAAAAAGAGAGGTCTCCATGAAGCTTCTTGAAGGAAGGCTTCGTGGCACCCTTACCCCTACACTTGAGGACCACCTGGACTCGATATCCATCCTTTTGGGATCTCCTATCCACCTCACCCATCCCTATCCTCTTTTGGCCTATAAAAGCAGGCTCATTTCCATGGTCCAGGAGGAGCAACGTTATGTTGTTGAATTGACATTCTGGCCTAAATCAATAGGATGAGCAGAGAGGGAGCAAGTAGGATCTTTTGGGGACAAGATATCGACATTGCGAAGGAGCATATCGACACTAAAGAAAAGGTTGTAAAATTCTTCTTCATCTTAATGCAAAATTGGTTCCTTTCCCATAAAGTATGTTGTGTCATTATCATGTATTTTATTGTTGGATTCCTTAGTCACTAACATAGAATAGTGGATCATATTTTGGTGTTCTTGATTTCATTTGCTGGTTTTCATGTGATATTGTAGGTACATCCATGAAGAGCGATCATTGCAGGAAGAAACTACACTATCCCATCAAAGACACTCATTCTATATCTCCACCCACTCCAGGGAAAGTCTTCCAATTATGTAGTGAATCATTTGTTCTAGATCTTAACCATTCAGACTAGAGGAACAACTCATGTTCATAGGAGGTGCATTTTTCCTAGCTACAAGTATGGTGACTCCACTGGGGATATATGCAAGATTGATATCTGGGCCAATGTTTTGCTTCACAATTTGGGATTCAAGGAAAAAAATGGTGTTTGGCACCTCATCACATGATGATGGCAATATTTATGTGTAACAGAATGTCCCCCAAAGCATGAGGGTAGAGGGATACGATAGGTGAGAGATTTGAAAGAGAAAGTTATCACTTCGAGGCAAGAATCAGCTTGGTGGGAGATCATCAACCAGGCATCTGCAATACATCAATACTTTTGACTCATGAACAAATTTGTCCTCATCATGGTTGTGGACCAACACATATCAGACCATATCCATGAGTTGAGACGACTTATTAAATCTCCCATCTTGGACAAACTGTTAGTTAATTGGTTCACAAAATCCCTGTTTCCTCCCATTTCCTGAGATGTGGCAATGGGTGGTGTTGTTACCGAATAGCAGGCTATCAGTCGTGCTTAGTATCTTGATTTGGTATATTCCCAACCTGGGACTTTGTATGACCTCATCCCTCAAGCTCCTTGTCCTAGCATAGACTCGACCAAGACACCTGCAGAGACTCCTATTGATGGGGTTGTTGGTTCAATCCAGCCCTCATCAGCGACCAAAACTACCAAGCAACCTGTTGCTGCCGCAACCTTTTCCCCGACTTCAGTTTTTCACTTAAATTCTGGGACCCCTCCTTATCTTGATTTACTTGAATCTAAGGTTGATTTTTTGACGTCTTTGAGTATCTTTGCCTTAAAGTTGAGAGTCCGTGGTGTTGGCTGGTTGCATTCAGTTCAATGGGAGTAGTGAGATCGGGTTTTAACACTTTTAGGAGTGTGAAGGTTTACCTTAGCATTTTTTTTGGTTTTTTGGCCTCCTTTGAGCCTTAGCGCTGTTGGTTCATCTCTTTGGATCAGGCCTCTTTCTGAAGTTTCTGAACCTCGCATCACCCGCCGTTGTGGCTCCCTGACCAAACCTTTCACCCGACTGAGGTTTCACCCGACGCTCGTTTCGCTGTGTAAGGTGCTGGCTGTAGTTTTTGGTTCGCCCGCCGTTGCGGCCAGAGGGTAGGAGTTGATCTCCGATCCGCTTGTCACCCGCAACGTCCGACTTATTGACTGCCACCCGAACCTTT
>LPNX010988201.1:46505-59490 GCA_001517045.1 Pseudotsuga menziesii
TCTCAACACAACCTAATGCTTCTGCTGCTACTCCTTCAACTCCTACAGTTTCTGTCAAGGTAAATTCTATTCAAAGTACACAAACACCCAACAATAAGAAAAAAGGAAAAGGTAAAAATAAAAACCTGGAAACCAACATGAGAATACCAAGACTACGACCACGGAGAATGATAAAGGGAAGAGAAAGGATAAGTACCCTTGCTCTTTATGTGGGGGTGATCACTTCGTGAAAGAGTGCCCTCATCGTGAAGAGATTAGTAAATTCCTAAAAAGTAATCCCACACTCATGGTGCTTATCGATCCCTTCCCATATCAACAACAACTGATAGATCATGTGTCTAATCAGGGGACCTCTAGTTCCATAGAAGAATCAGAATGATTTCTTCAGATAACATCAATTTGAATACTCATAGTCATTCATATGACAATCCACTAGAGAAGAAGGATGGAAATCCTTCTTCTGAGAAAGTTCCTTCTACTAGTTCTCCTCCATCTTCGTCTAATAGCCCTCTCGTGATCGAAAAACCTAATATTGCTTTAATGTTATGACCACCTAAGGCTACCCTCATGAAGGTTGTTTTCAATCCCAATGCATGAGCTGCACAATTTTGTAATGTTGTTGAAGATTTATCTCAGGCACCTTGTGCAATGTCTACCCTTGAGGTACTCCCAAGTTGTCCAATGCAACGTAAAAACCTGCTAACGAATTTCGGGGCATTAGACCCAGATAATACCAACTTGATTCCAGATAATACCAACTTGATTCATTTAAATGTAGAGAACTATAAATCTAGATTACCTCACCAACTCACATTTCAAATTTACTCTAGATTAGTTGGGAGAAAGGTCCATCGCACCGTCGTAGATGAAGGAGCTTCAACCTCAATATTGTCTATATCTTGTTGGAGATCCATTGGTTCTCTCGAGCTTGCAAAGTCTCTTACAACGTAAAAATATTATGATGGATGAGGTTTTTAGCCTCATGGTATGTTACCAGCCCTTTCAGTCGAGCTTGGGGGAAAAACTATTTCCATTTAAGTGGAAGTTGTTGATGCATTGTTAGATTATAATCTCCTATTGGGGAGAAATTGGTTCTATGCCATGACTGTCATTGCTTCGACAATATTTTGAACACTCTAGTTTCCTCATTTGGGAAAAATTGTAACTATTGATCAACTTGACTTTTGTTCACCAGATTTTACTACTCCCACTGTGAATAATATCCCTATTCCAGGTCAATCCACTTCTCCTTATTAGTTGATTAGGGTAGGTATGCTAAAAGATTCAACCCTTATGGGAGTGTTTCCTTTGTCCCCTCCTAGTACAGAAGTAGCAAATGTGAACATGATTTCCACGACTGGTTATAGTACCAAAGGTAAAGAAGTTGTTGAGTCATCCTCCCTTGGCTCGTATGAAACATTGTATGATGTTTTCCAATCTGCCTCTGATGTTCATCCATATGATCTTCATTTGGTAGCTTCAGATCCCTACCACTTGCCCTACTAGCTAGAACCCTCTCTTCCCACTCGAGACTATCTCACATAGAATTTTCCTTCGAACGAGGCCATCATGGATATCATGAGTGTGAATGAACTCGTATGGGAAGATCACCATCATCGATCTTATTTTATTCCCAACACTAGTTCGGTAGATTTTGACCTTGAATCACTTATCAGTACTGATATTGTCACCCATTTGCAAACACCCATGTTGCTGCAAGACATAGATTCGAAAGGAAATCTTTACAACATCACTAAGACAAACCTGATTGACATATCAGTTAAGCACAAAACCATCGAGCACGTTCATGTAGGCCATAATTGCTTAACTAAAGAAACTAAAAGTTTTAGATCTCTTTTCAAACAACTCCGTAATATTTTTTCTTGGACTTATGAGGAGATTCCTGGGATTGATCCGTCAATTGTCATACATGAGATTAAAACCTATCCCATGGCAAAGCTCCTTCGACAAAAATGACGTCAAGTCCATCCTAGGAAGGCTGCATCTATCAAAGTTGAAGTAGAAAAACTTCTAAAGGTAGGGTTTATTTATCCCATACCCTTGATGGAATGGGTGTCTAACATTGTCCCTGTAACCAAAAAGCAGGGCACTGTTAGAGTCTACATCAATTTTAAAGACTTGAATAAGGCTTGTCCTAAGGACAATTTATTGACTCTGCATATTGATCAGATCATCAATAACTGTGCTAGAAGCATCATGTTTTCGTTTATGAATGGATTTCCTAGCTATAATCAGATAGAGATTCTATCAACCGATCAGCATAAAATGACATTCATTTGTCTGTGGGGATCCTTCACATATTGGAAGGCACCTTTTGGCCTAGATAATGCTGGAGCTATATTCCAATGAGCCATGTCCTATGCCTTTCATGATATCAATCACATAGTGGAACCATACCTTGACGACCTCCCCGCTCATTCACAACAGGGGGAGGACCATCTAGGGAACCTTAGAGACATTTTCCTTAGGTGTTGTCATTATAACATACGATTGAATCCACACAAGTGTGTGTTTTGTGTAGAGACTTGACGCCTTCTTAGCTTCATGGTTTCCAAAGATGGAATCCGGATTGATCCTCTGAAAATTGCTGCTATCTTGGCCTTACCTGCCATGACAAACCTTACTGAACTCCAAAGTTTGCAAGGGAAGGAAAACTTTCTTTGCCATTTTGTGTGAAAATTTGCTGAGAAAATGCACGGTTATATACGTCTCCTAAAGAAGGACACTCCGTTCTTCTAGGATGACCAGGCCTAGCGAGCCTTTAATAATTTGAAGCATGCTCTGACTCATTCACCCATGATACACCCCCCTGATTATTCAAAGGAATTTTCGTTCTATGTTGTTTCCTCTGCTACTACCATCAGAATGGTTCTAGCTCAGGACAATCCCAATGGCCAAGAACACATGAAATATTACATGAGTGAGAGTCTCATTGACTTCGAAATCCACTACTCGTGTGTGGAGAAGTTAGCTTTGGCCACGATCATTGCTGTTCAAAAATTTCGTCATTACATCCTGCTTCGTACCACAACTGTACTTGTAGATCAAAATCCTATGTATTACATTCTGACCCGTCAGGTACTAGGGATAAATTTTCCTGTTGGATTGTTATCCTACAGGAATTTGATCTTGAGTTCGCCAAGGCCACTTCGAAGAAATCCTTGGTTTTTGCGAAGCTAATGTGTGACCTTCCCTGTGCTTTGACAAAATTTGAGCCTAATGATTCATTTTCAGATGAATTCTTGTTCTTGATAAGCACAACTAACCCATGGTATGGATATTTGATCATCTATATCGAAACCCAGAGATTTCAGCCTAACATATCCCATGACGATAGTTGTCGTATCCATTACCACTCAAAGTACTACCTCATTCTAAATGATACATTGTACCAACATGGTATAGATTTCCACTCTGGAGCATGTGGCATACATCTTTTTGGGATGGCTACAACCCAAAAAATTCTTCACTATGGGTATTTTTGGCCTTCGATCTTCAAAGATTGTCATGAGGCGGTTAAGAAATGCCCACCCTGTTAACACTTTTATCTGAAAAAGTGCACCCACCCTTATTATTTACACCCCGTCATTGCAGTTGACCCTTTTTCCAAATGGGATATTGATTTTATGCATTGTAAGCCTGCCTCAGCTGGGGGGCATGGTTACATCATTATAGCCATAGTTATTTCACAAAATGGGATGAGGTGATGCCTACATATGAAGAGGATGGTAATATCACCACCCTATTTTTATTCAATCACATGATAGCTAGGCTTGGAGTCCCGCAAGCTATAGTCACTGATCACAGATCTCATTTCCGGAATCAGATGATGGCTGAGCTAAGTGCTAAGCTGGGTTTTCGCCATGAAAACTCAACTTTGTACTACCCACAGGCTAATGGTCAGGTCGAGGCGATTAACAAATTTTTAAAAAATATGCTATGTAGGATGGTTGGAGATCACAAGTCCAACTAGCACTTAACTGTCTTTTCTACACTTTGGGCTTATAGAACTTCAGTAAAAATGACAACTAGTTTCACACTTTTCCAGCTGGTCTATGGACTAGAAGCCATCCTTCCTATCAAGTGTAGAATTCCATCACTCAAAATCATAGTAGAACTTCTCCCACACACTTCTACCAAGGAATAAATATTCCTGTACTTGACTAACCTTGACGAAACTAGAAGAGATGCTTCCTTGGCTAATGAGGAACACAAGAAACACATCAAGGCACAATATGAGCCACTGCTTCCCTGGCACTGAAATGTCAGGTAAGAAGATCCCTATCAAGGACATAAGGGATCCACCACTTCAGAATGTTCTGTTTACCATGTAGAGGATGGTTGGGATCCAAGGAACCCACCAAGCATCTCGGGCACATCCGTTGTATGCCTCGGAGGCCATGGCACCCACATATATAACTAGTTCGAGGCACTTTTACTTGTATTCAAGGATCCGTAGACTAAATGTCGGTAAAGAGAGTTGAAGAAGTTTGGATATGGGACCATCCTAGCATGATTATTCTTTGAGAGGGTACCCATCATGAGGCCCCAGGTTGTATTTACAGAGCTTAGAGCTAGAGACCCCCGCATGGTGCAGTGGGTGGATATCATGTCCGGCACAAGAGGTGGTGGGGCCAAGGTAAAGTTCGAGGATGGCTTCTTTCGCTGGATGAGTAATCAGATCCTCATGATTGAGGATTATGCATATGCAGGGACTGACTTCCGAGGAGATCACGACCTACCACTATAAGGAGCTCTATGGTTCATTGAAGGCATAGGAGAGAATTGAGAGCAAAGAAACTATAGTCCATTGTTGCCGAAACTTATGATTGAGTCTGCATCCCTTTGTCCCTTGGAGCACTATTGTGTTCTTCCCAAGCTTTCCTTTTGCTTGTGAGCTTGCTATCGAGAGATGGAGGATTGAGGTGGTGGAGGCCCAAGTGGGGGATTTAGTTTCTCCGGTTCACAGCCATGTCGTCAGAGGTTGTTTCTATTGTAATCTCTGATTTATATTAATAGAAATATCTTTTCCTATCCATAAATGTGTGTTTGAATGAATATTTTATCCATGGGATTATGTCAAATGCTTATACATTATTGATTATATATGCTATAATAGATCTAACACCATGATATATAGTATTCTTGTATTGTTTACTTGTTGTTGAGGAAGTAATTTATCAATTCAAGCTGAAGTTGGAAAGCTCAACGGGGATCTACTTTAGCCGTCTGAAATAAGGTATGAGGTCTGATCCTTTAGTGTTAGACATTTAATTTCTATTGCATATTGGAAAGGATTGATTTTTGGAGTCAAGCTGTCTGTTGTGGTACCCCAAGCCATAGGAATTTCTCTCCATAACAGAATTGGTGACTCCGCTGGGGAGTTCCTAGTAGATGTCCTTTGGGGGTTGTTCTATCGGCATTCAATGAATTTGAATTGCTCTTTCTCTCTTGTTTCTTTGTCGGGTTTGGGGCATGTATGCCTGGCAGTGTCTAATTAGTGTGAAGTTTGTCTCAGCTTGTCTGTTTGCCTTGGTTTTATGCACCTTTCTTCTTGTATGTGAGTTTTTAAATCACAATCGTGTATACACGCGGTTTCCTCTGCAATTTCTATGTATACACGCGGGTTTACTGTGAACAGTCACGTATGCCCTTAGTTTTTCCTTTTTGTGCAAGTTAAATGGTTGCTGGGTGAATTTTGATGATTGCTGAGTCTCCTTTGGCACTTCTTGAGTCTGTTTATACCTCTGTTTCTGACCAGAGATGTTTTTTTTAGGTTACATTTTTTTTTAGAAGGTTCTTGTCATGGCATTTTCGATTTTTTGTTTGGGATTAGTGCATTAGATTTATTTTACCTTAGTGCTTTGCTTGAATGCTGTTTGAGTGTGCTTGCAAGGTCTGGGGGTTGTAGAATTATTCTTTTGCTTTTTGTATCTCATTTTATTTCAAAAAATCCAAAAACATTTTCTTATCATAATGCATTGCATTTTGCATTTTGCATTGTACTTGCACTAGATTTGCTTTGGAGTATTAGTTAGGATTTCATATAGGAAAGGTTGCATTCATCATTTGAAGAAAAAATGTGCATTTCACGTAGTAGCATACCCTGTTTTCATGGAGACAATGCAATTGCATTGATTGTTAGGTGTGCATTTTACTTCATGTTGTGTCATAACACCATTAGTTGCACGACCATATCCCTATTTTGAGTAAATAAATCCAATTAAAATCAACTCTTAAATTAAAATGAATTACACTCTTTTATTTTCTAGGGTGCACCAACAAGCTTAGGGTTTATGGTCTTGGAATAGTTCATTGTGAGTAAATTCTCCAAGACCACTAAACAACAACATCTATGTGTCTGTCCAGGTGAGTGTGTGAAATCCTTGGTATAACCAGTGTTTCTCAGGATCCTCCTCTCAAAAGGGAGTTAAGCATGAGGCAGTGTGAGCGGTTATTGATTGGGATGACCCCTAGTCATAATTGAGTAGCGCCGAAGATATTTCCAGGATTGTATTCATATCTAGGGGCTCTTTCAATATTTTCGAGATTTGCTACCCTGCCCATACGGTCAATCCCGCCTGCGAATTTCCACCTGAGCATTGATTATATTGAGGTGACCTTAGTGGCCTTACCTAGGATATCGAGGGGGTACTTTGCAGGGGTTATTCTGTGGGTGTCTCGACCAAGTTGGGGTTGGACAGCACAGCTGCTTTACGTGTTGAAGCTGAGGGCCACAATAATTGGTTACATGCCTCCACTTGTTGTGTATGGGAGTCTCAAGCCTCTCCTAGGTGAGACATACTTGCTTCATTCGGGAGCTCACTTATCCTGCCCTTGATTGCTTGCATTTGGCTTTAGATTTTATTAGTGATTGCTCTATGCATGATAGATTTCCTAGGGTTTGCGTAAATAGAGAGTCTTTTCTATTTTTTGAGTAATTGTGGATTCGAGTGTAGCTCCTCGCCGTTCTCGTCATTTAGTAGGACTTCCACCTTCTACGTCTCCTCCTCCTTTGGGAGAGATACCTAGACACTCCAGGTGGACTACTTCGCACATTGATTCACACACCATGGGAGACCATATAGAGGATATTCTTGAACCACCTTCTCCCATTCGTGTAGACGATGGGGAGTTTACTCCTACCTACGATCCTTCACCCGAATTAGCTGAGTTAGGTCCTGTGATTTCTAAGATAGGAACCTTTCATGATAGACCTACTCACTCTAGGGTTGATTCCCCATTGATGCATTATCGGTATGGAATGCCGAAGGATGCCGAAACTCATTTTGAACCCGCAAGCACTAGCTATGGTAGTTATGGTATGTCTGGTTTTCCTACACATGATTTGGCATTTCATGCCGAATCTGATTTTGAGCCTAACACTATGCCTGGGGGCACTCTCATTTCTTACCATGCGGAGAGGTTTGGGAGCACTAGTCACATTGCACCTTCCATCCCGGTGGTGGAAGTCACTTCACATATTCCTCCTAGGTCTAGGGTTAGCGATCCTATTAGTATACCAGACCTGAGACAAGTGACTATAGGGAATAGTACGTACATTATTACTTAGGTCCCTCCATCCTCTGTCCCTACTTCTTCAAATGTTCACCCTCCACCTTATTCATGTGGTCCTTCAGGCCGAAACGTTGCTACGAGTCATGTTCGTACTACGGTTACTAGACCGGTTGTGTCTCAGCTTCATGTACCGCCTATTGTTTTGGGAGGTCATGCTCATACTTCTAGAGGTCACATTTCTACTTCTGGAATGTATATTCCTACTTTCGGAACGTATGTTCCTACTTACGAAGTGTCTCATGGGACATCTCACGCGATGACTTATGGGCCCTATTATGGGATGCAGTATGGACAAGGTTCTTCACCGTATGGGGGCGGGTATCAAAAACCTACTTACTCTCCTAATTACAGCTTCATAGCTCCTACTAGTCAAGGTCCACCACACTATGGTGCTTCCATGCCACCCTATATGGGTCATACATGGGGAGGGCACTATGGCCAAGGCCACGGTGGTAATCAGACCTATATGAATCAGACCTAACAAGGAGTGGTCCATCGACCTCATAATCCTAGGCTCCATTTCCTCGTGATCCTGAATATTCCTGACTTGTCGAGATTAACCGAACGATCCTGTAGCTCATGACCCGGCTTGGCCGGTTGTCCCTACGAAGCTTCCCTCGGACATACCTAAGTTCGAGGGAAAATAGGGAGAGGATATGAGTGAACACGTTACTACGTTTCACCTATGGTGCTCTTCGAATTCCTTACATTGAGAATCCATCCATTTAAGGCTATTTCAATGCACCCCTACAGGGCCTACTACGAAATGGTATATAGTGCTACCTAGGGGAGCTTTCGCTTTGTTCGACGACCTTGCGATGACTTTTCTTAACCACTTCCAGCTACTAGTGCGTTACGATGTTGGTACTGAACTCTTATTGACATTTTGGCAAGATAAAGCCACACATATCTCTGAGCATATTCAAGAGTGGCATAGACGGAGGAGGTTAATTAAAGCCTTTATACTGCCGAAGTTCCTCCTCGAATGGTTCCTCAAGTTGTTATTGCCATATATAGCGAAGGATGTTTCTACATCCGAAGTGCAAAATGAGGAACAAGCTATATTTAGGGCACAGGAACTGGAATTGATTTATGCTTAGTCCGGTTTGTTATATGAGATTATTCCCAATGCTCCGCGTTCTAGTTTCGATCCCAAAGTCAAACCTGGATCACATGCCGATGGCATTGTGGGTTGTGCAAGTGCGAAACCTGCGGATTCGGTTGCAAAACCAGTCAATCAATTGTCAATCAACCAATCTGCTTCGGGACAAGCTACAGATTCATCTCAACCCACCCAAATGGTGAGTGTACATTCAGTGAAATCGTCGGACCAGAAGGGTAACCAGTAGCCTGGATGGAATAGAAAAAAGGGTAAGAATAATCGTAAGGGTGGGAATAAGAATGAGAATGCTAATAGTAATGACAAGAACAACTGGAATGCTGGGGGTAACAAGCAAGATAAATGTAAGGTTAAGTTCCCTTGCAAGTTATGTAAGGATGATCACCTCACTTACTTGTGCCCTCGTATTGATGAAGCCTCAAGATTCTTGTCACAGGGCCCAGCTGTGCTAACTAACCCTTTACCGCACAATCAAAATATGAACTCGAGGTCACAGGACCAATCTGGTGGTGATCAAGATCCATCGAAGGGTAGTGGTGATGGTTGCATTAACATGGTACATGCTACGAAAGTTGTGACCCGTGCGAAAGATTATGGTTCATCACAACCCAGCCCAGGCAAAGAGCCTGATCCACCAGGGTCCCCTTTGCATATTGAGAAACCTATGGATAAACCTGAAACTACACCTCACATTCCTAAGGGAGTTCTTAAGTGTTCGGGGCACAATCCAAATGCACGAGTTTCCCATAGCTATTCAGTAGTCGAGGATTTGGGCCATACTCCTTGTGCGATGTCTGCATTGGAAGTGCTTCAGAGTTGTCCTTCACAAAGGAAGGTGTTGCTTTCTACCCTTGGTGTGAATGATGATGATTCTTCCTCCGTGATTAAATTTGAAACCGCAGGACTTCAGCCTCTCTTGCCTTACTATGTGTCTCTTTTGATTCACGTAGAGTGTCTTAATATGACCGTCAAGCACACTATGATTGACGAAGGCATTGCCGCTTTTGTGATGTATTTATCGTGTTGGAAGGGTCTGGGTTCCCCTGAGCATTCTAAATCAGCGACCATGTTAACTGTGTTCGATGGGAGATCATTTAGGTCGCATGGCATCCTTCCTTCCCTTAAAGTCTGTTTGGGAGGGAAGACTGTTGCGATAGAGGTCGAGGTGGTTGATGCACCCCTCGACTACAATCTCTTACTGGGTAGGAATTGTATGTACGGTATGAAAGCCGTTGCTTCTTCCCTATTTCGCATTGTATGCTTTCCACATAACGGGAATATTGTAACGATTGATCAGACGACATTCAAGAATCCATCTGTTACTGCATCTTCGGGACCTTCGATCCTGATCGTTGAACACTCTTAGCCGGCAACTGGGAGTGTGGGTGTAGGCATGTATCCATCCCTTATGGGAAGCTTTAGCTGTCCTGCACCGATTCTTATGATAGGATATAGTTTTGGTGAGGCGTCGACATCTATGAGATCGGTGTCTTTTCACACAAGTCATATGGAAGATCCTTGGATTCTTCCTACACCGAGTACTCCGAGTGAGCCCATCGTGACGGACATGCCATTGCCTGCAACTATGATAGCTTATCAAGCTAATATCAAGTATGTTGTAGAGCTTAGTCCTTCCTCTTCGCGGACGGAGGAGGAGGACCCTTATGTGCTGTCGGCATGGGCAGTATAGTATTCTCACACGCACGACTTCCTTGATATGGTTTTCCCTTCAGATGAAGCAATTATTGAGGCTATGTCGGGAGTTGAGCCACCATGGGAGGAACTCCATCATAGATATTACTTTCTTCCCAAGCTTGACCGCTTGGAGCGTGAGGATTTTAGGGAGGTTCTCAATGAAAGAGTTGGTAGTCCTATGGTTCCATTAAGCTCACCTGGTCAGATGGAAGATGGAAACATGGCTAACATATTTTCAATGATTCCTATCAACATCTCTCGCGATCCTGGCAGAGTAGAGAATGTCTATATTGGGGCGGAATGTTCCCATGATGAGATTCTAGAATACACTGAGCTATTTAAATAATTTCGTGATATTTTTTCTTGGTTGTACCACAAAATGCCAGGTATCGACCCTCGTATTGTCAAGCACGAGATTAAGACTTACCCCAATGCTAAGCCTGTTTGAAAATGCTTGTGGGTGGTGAATCCTAGGAAAGCACTCACGATTAAGGCAAATATAGAGAAGTTGTTGAAAGCTGGTTTCATCTATCTCGTTTCCTTGATGGAGTGGGTTTCAAACCCCGTTCCGGTGGATAAGAAGCAGGGAGCAATCTGCATATGTACTGATTTCCATGATTTGAATCGTGCCTTTCCTAAGGACAATTTCCCCACACCATTTATTGATCAGATTTTGGATGAGTGTGCAGGTAGCGAGGTTTTTTCCTTTATGGATGGCTTTTCTAGGTATAATCAAATACAAATTAAAACTGAGGACCAACATAAGACTGCATTTATTTGTCCTTGGGGAACTTTCGCATATTAGAAAATGCCTTTCGGCCTTAAAAACGCCTTTCGGCCTTAAAAACGATGGAGCTACATTTCAGCAGGCAATGACCTTGATCTTCCACGATCTCAGGTCAATCATTGAAGTATTTTTGGATGACCTTGCTGGTCATTCTTGTATGAGAATGCGTCATCCCTATCACTTGATATTGTATTCAAAAGATGATGGCACTATTTGGTTAGATTAAATGCTCATAAGTGCATCTTTTGTGTGAAGTCAGGTCGTTTGTTAGGATTCATTGTTTCTAAAGAGGGTATAAGAGTCGACCCTTTGAAGGTTGAGGCAATACTTCAGTTGTCTCCCCTGAGGAATATTCATCATCTTCAATGTTTGCAAGGCATGGAAAACTTCTTACGAAGATTTGTTGTCAACTTTGCCAATTTGACTAGAGGCTTCATGCGTTTACTGAAGAAGGATACCCCCTTTTGTTGAGATGAGCGAGCCTAGGAGTCCTTTGATGCACTCAAGCAAGCCCTAGCATCGGCCCCGGTGATTAGTCCCCTGGACTATAGCCATGATTTTCTATTATATGTGGCCGCATCCTTAGAGACGATAGGTATGGTTTTGGTTCAAGAGGATGAGGAGATCCAAGAGAATGTCATATATTATCTGAGCTGGAACCTTATTGATGTAGAGATTCATTATTCTCATGTCGAGAAGCTTTCTTTAGCTACAGTAAATGCGGTTCAGCAGTTGAGACATTATATTCTCCTTCGCCAGACCTTGGTTGTAGCCCATGTCAATTTGTTTCAATTCGTCCTCACTTGAAGGATGATTGGGGGAAAATACAATAAATGGATTGTCATTCTGCAAGAATTCGATCTCGAATTTGTTTCGACAAAATCGAAGAAGTCTTTAATTTTTGTAGAGCTTATATTGGATTTCTCGAGCGAGGCTGAGGAGTTGGTTTGTGAAGATACGTTTGTCAATGAACACATATTCTTAATCTCAACTTTAGACCCATGGTATGGGGATATCATAATATATTTACAAACATTGAATACCCCTACTCACCTCTCACGAGATGAATGACGATGATTACATCACGTCTCTAAGAACTACCTCATAGTGAATAACACTTTGTACCGCCGTGGGGTAGATTCCATTTTATGACGCTGTTTAAATCATGAAGAGGCTGAGGTAGTGTTGAATGATTGCCATGGAGGGGCATGTGGTGGTCATTTACCTGGTCTTTCTACAGCTCAAAAGATCTTAAGAGCGGGTTATTTCTGACCATCGATCTTTAAGGATTGTGTTGATGCGGTCAAGAGGTGCCACCCTTGCCAGGTGTTCACATGTAATATGCACTCAAAACCTACCCCGTTACATCCCATTATCACCACCGGTCCCTTCATTAAGTGGGGGATTGATTTTATGGATTGCAACCCAGCTTTGGATGGGGGGAACCATCACATTATAGTGGCTGTTGATTACTTCACGAAATGGGCTAAGGCTATGCCTACAGTAAAATCCAATGGTGAGACACCCACCCACTTAGTATTCAACCAAATTATTATTCAGTTCGGGATTCCGAACGAGCTTGTCACTGACCATGGCTCACACTTTCAGAACCATATGATGGAAGAGTTGGCATCGAAGTTAGGGTATAAAAGCAAGAGCATTCCTCTTCTTACTACCTTCAAGCGAATGGACAGGTAGAAGCAGTGAATAAATCACTCAAATCCATTCTCCAACGAACCATTGCACAAAGCAAGAATAATTGGCACATTATGTTATATCCTGCT
>LPNX010988201.1:71277-103340 GCA_001517045.1 Pseudotsuga menziesii
GACTGAACCTGTATTCGACTTTGAAGCTAGAGGTTCAAGACTTTTATCGGCAAGGTAAGATTTTGAATGTGATATGTACAACACAAATAATGGTTTATAGCTGCACTATTACGGCATAAATGAATACCATTAAAATAACAAAAGATTGTATCTCAATTCGAGGCATTAGAGCTTGTCATGAAGTTGGAAGCATCACTAGTGGGAGAAACAAGTGTTTGGATGGTTCATATTCAATCGTAGTTTGCTACTCTCTCATTACAAATTCAACATATAAAGATGGAAAAGGAAGTACATGAAGATATATGGTGCACTAGATGAAAAAGAGAAGGCCATCACAAGGATCAATGTCCATCCTTTCATTAGTATTTGGTTGTCGGAGCATTGAACCCACTTATTCAGTCATGTATGCCATGGTGCAGAGTTTTCCAAACTAGAGGTCGTCGACCAAAATAATGTTTATATTTTCAGAAAGTAGTAAGTACCCCTAAAATCCTATATTTTATGTTTTGTTGATCTATCGGGCATGATGAGAAGGACCGTTGAGTATATCACTTTCTCAAAGAGCATTAAGTCGATACTTATCTAATGAAGGGAGATGAGTAAGCTCAAGATGAAAGAGGAAATGTGCAATTAAATCAGCCAAGGGGTGGATTTTATGGCCGTGGAAAAGGAGGATTCAATTGAGCTAGAGGTTATTTAATTTTTTATAACTACATCCATCTAGGAAATTATTCCAAATATTGCTAGAATCATACTTCAGAAGGTTCCTATTGTCAAGCATTGGATCACACTATTGAATATTTTCCGTAGCTCATTGAGAAGTGGTTGGAAAAAAGCAATCAGAACCAAGATTAGCTTCAAAATGCAAACCAAAATGTTTAGAATATTAAATTTGAACCAAGATAAAAGCCACTGAGTGTCATTGTTGTAATCAGGGAGTTGCACAAGAGAAGATAAACAAAGTCTTTTGTAGGACTCACGAATCTAACCATCAACACAATGACAGATTAAATTTGATATACAAAAAGAGAAAGAGGTGTTATTTGAGGACCAAAATTAATTTATGGAAATATATAATGGAGCTTCAACTTTAAATGTTCCTCGAATATTTGATGAGAGGCTTGACTACAACATGCTGCCTTGCTTCAACTGGTCCATCCCAGTGAAGCCAAGAGGAAAGGTAACCACTCTAAACAATTTATTGAAAATTTGTTTGGATTTATTTAAGGATGGAAATGAATTAACATAATTATCTAGTTTGTTAGAAGAACCAGAAGAAAATCTTTGAAAAGAAAAAGCTGTAAATCACATTCATAAAAGAAGGAAGACTGGACGAGAACTATGCATGAAAACCCAAATTGGGGATTATGATATGTATTTTATTATATTATATTTGGGATCATATGTTAATATTATAACTAAGAGGACATGGGAAAGTATGGGGAATCACAAACTACTGTGGTACCTATTCCAACTTCAGTTGGAAAATAAGTTGAAAGTTATACCATTTCGACGGTTAAAAAAGCACCTGTCAAAGTGGAGGGGCTACAAACTTATGCAGATTTTTAAGTTATAGAAATTGTCGATGACACTAATCCATACCCAACGCTTTTGAGTGTTATATTTTTATCAATTAGATAGTATGATCTTAGGATCTTATCTAAGAGAATAAGATGCACATCAATCAATCACAAGAGACAATAGACACAAAGATTTTTCTTGGGGAAACAATAAAGGAGAAAACCCCGCAACTTAATCAGAGATAGAATGAGCACAATTGGCATCAGGAAAAACCCAAAGACAATAAGATGATATCCAATAGTTGTTCTCTCTCTTATCCCATCTTATTCTCTCTCACTCATGCGCTACAACTGAGTGTGAGTGACTGTGTGATAAATAGAGAGGCTCACTCTCTATTTATACTTATTCCTGACTTGACGAATACTTACCAGGGATGACTTCTCTAGGAGAGTCTAATAACCCTAGTTCCCCACAACTTCGGGGACTTTAACCCCTTATCAACAAGTAGGGTTATTCTCTATGACTTTACATGACTTGTTTACATTACTGATTTTCCCGATAGGAAAATTGGGGACTAATCAAATACAATATATGAAATACATAAGTGAATACATTTCGAAGTTAAAAATACATCAGCACTCCCTCTTAACTAGGAAGGTATTCTCTTGACACAATTCATCAGTACAAGTCTCCTTCTTTGGATCATTATCAAAGATGTATCATCACTGGATCATCATCAAAGGTGGATCATCACTGGATCATCATCAAAGCTGGATCATCACTGGATCACCATCATCACTACTCCTCTATCTCAATCAATTGGTGCTATCTCTCAATTCTAATCATCACAAAAATTTCTACATAGCCAGCCCTTTTTCATGATGTTTGTAGGCCTAGCCTCCAGGTAGGTCTTCATCTTCTTCAACACTTATATCCGACCATGGGAGGCCCAGCTTGCGACCATGTCAGAAAGGCCTACCCAACACTTACATCTGACCATGGGAGAAACACATCCATCATCCATGTTAGAATGGCATGCCCATCACTCACATCTGACCATGGGAGGCCCAGATTGCCACCATGTCATAGAGGCCCAACACTCACATTAGACCATGGGAGGCCCAGCCTACCACCATGTCAGAAAGGATTGTCCAACACTTATATCTGACCATCGGAGGCCCAGCTTGCCACTTTGTCAGAAAGGCACAACACTCACATCCAACCATGGAGGCCCAACCTGCCACCATGTTGGAAAGGCTCAGCACTTACATCCGACCATGGGAGGCCCAACCTAGCACCATGTCAGAAAGGCTCAGCACTTATATCTGACCATGGGAGGCCCAGCCTGCCACCATGTCAGAAAGGCTCTGCACTTACATCTGACCATGGGAGGCCCAACCTACCACCATGTCAGAATGACTTTGCACTTACATCTGACCATGGGAGGCCCAACCTACCACCATTTTAGAATGGCTCTGCACTTACATTTGACCATGGGAAGCCCAACCTACCACCATGTCAGAATGGCTCTGCACTTACATCTGACCATGGGAGGCCTAATATACCACCATGTCAGAATGGATCTGCACTTACATCTAACCATGGGATGCCCAACCTATCACCATGTCATAATGGCTCTGTACTTACATATGACCATGGGAGGCCCAGCCTATCACCATGTCAGAATGGCTCACAGACCTATCACTTCTCCTTAGAAGGAACCTTGATCCAGAGAACACCAAGCTTCTCCCTAAAGTACTCAAACTTCACTCTAGCCAATAGCTTGGTTAACACATCAGCTATCTGATCATCCGTCGAAACATACTAGAGCTTCACTGCTCCTCTCTACACCATATCCTTGATATAGTGATATTTGATCTCGATATGCATTGACTTGTCATGGAACACTGGGTTCTCAAAAGAACTTCACACAAATCTGGTTGTCACAATATATCCAAGTAATATCCAACTAGAGATCAAATCTGGTTGTCACAAATTAGATAGTAGCTTCTTCAGCCACACATACTCTGCTTTGGCTGTACTCAGTGCCATGCAGGACTGCTTCCTACTAAAATAAGAGGTCACACCTGATTCCATACTGAAGCAGCACCCCAAAGTGCTCTTCCTATCAATTGCACTGCCTGCCCAATCTGAATCAACATAACCTTCCAGGTTAATCTTCTAATTCACCTCATACTTGAGCCCATAATGAACTGTACCCTTCAGGTACCTCATAATATTCTTTGCAACAATCAAGTGAACATCTCTAGGATCCATAAGGAATTGGCTCAATGTGTTCATAGAAAAACAAATATCTAGTCTCTTATTCGTCAGGTACATCAAGGACCCAATCATCTGATAATACATCGTAGCATAAACCGACTCTTATGAAGCATCACTCAGTAGCTTTAAGTTCGATGCCATAGGTGTGGTCATGGCCTTATAGTCCATCATCCTGAACCTCTTCAGTATCTCTACTACATACTTCCCTTGTCCCAAGGAGATTCCATCTATATTCTACCACACCTCCATGCCTAGAAAGTAGTGCATCATACCCAAGTCTTTCATCTCGAACTCGATAGCAAGCTTCCTCTTTGTATAAGAAATCAACCCATCCTCACCTGTTACAAACAGGTCATCTACATATAGTAGGAGTATTATTGGGTTCCCTTCCTCAACCTTGTAGTAAAGGTTGGAATCCACTTTACTCTTGGTAAATCCCAAACTAGTCAGAAAGCTGTCAATTCTGCCATACCATGTCCTTGGTAATTGTTTCAAATCATACAGGGCTTTCTTCAATTTACACACATGCGTTTCTCTATCATGTGTCTCAAAATCGAGTGGCTACTCCACATACACTTCCTCTTCCACTACACCATTCAAGAAAGTAGTATTGACATCCATCTGGTGTATCTTCCATTTCATTACTGCAACTAGAGAAAGTACTGATCTGATGGAAGTGTATCTGGCTATAGGTGCAAAAATTTCCTCATAATCTATTCCTTCTTTCTGGGAGAAGCCACAAGCCACAAATATTGCTTTATATTTCTCTATGCTTTCATCTATAGCATGCTTGATCTTCAAGATCCACTTGGAAGTCACAATAGACTTCCCTTCTAGTCTTGGAACAACATCCGAGACATCATTCTTCATGACCGACTAATACTCCTCGATCATAGCATCCTTCCATTCTTTCTTCTTTGCCGCTTCTTCATAGTTGGAAGGATCTTTATCAATGATGTCACATAATAGGGCTACATATCCGGAGTAGGACCTACTTCTCTTACTCTCTCTATGCATCTCTTCTAGAGCCCCATATCTTTCTGAGCCTTGGATAGCCTCTCGTACCCATGCAGGTTTCCTCTTGTGAGGATTCTTCTCCTGGGGTGGATCTATAGGTTCATGGGGTTCTTCTATCTCTCGATCTTCTTCTTGAGTTGCATCATTCATAGTTGTATCTTGAATTCGAGGTACTTTTGTTTCTTCAGTGTCTTCAATAGGTCTCTTTCTGGATTCGATGTAAGCTAAGTCTTCGTCAAATGTTACGTCCCTGCTGATATCGATCTTCTTGAATACTGGGAAATATATTTTGTGAGCCTTCGAGCTTTCACTATATCCCACAAATATACCCTTCTTTCCTGAAGGATATAAATTTGTCATCTTTTCTTTTGGAATGTGTATGTACACTGGTCAGCCAAATATTATGAGATGACTGATTTCTGGTTTCTTGCCGGAGAAGACTTCTTTAGGTGTCTTGTTCTCAAGTACTCTATGCGGAGTACGGTTCTATACATACACAACTGTCCTAGCAGCTTCTTCCCATAGATGCATGGGAAGATCTTGATCATGAAGCATTGTGCTTGTAGCTTCCATGATCATTCTATTCTTCCTTTCTGCAACCCCATTCTGTTGTGGATTATATGGAGTGGTCAACTCCTTCTTAATCCCTAATTCTCTACATAATTCTTTGAATTCATTTGATGTGAATTATCTACCATGATTTGATCGAAAGGTATTGATTTTATTTTCTGTGTGGTTCTCGATCAAGGCTTTGAATTCCTTGAATTTACTGAATACTTCATCTTTGTTCTTCAAGAAATATATTCATGTATTCCTAGAAAAATAATCAATGAAAGAAACATAGTATACATACTCACTTAATGAAATGGATGACATTGGACCGCATACATCAGAGTCGATGATTTCCAAGATTCCTTTTGCCTTTCTCTCACTACTTGGAAATGTCTTCTTTGTGTTCTTTCCTTTCGCACATCCTTTACAAAATCCTTCATGCTTTTCTTGTATTTTTGGAAGGCCTTCAACAACTTTTCTTGCAAGTGGTAGTGCTCTATAATGCACATGTGCAAGCCTTCTGTGCCAAAGTTCATTTGGCTCTACTGAATCATGGACCAAGGCTTGTTATGGTTGGCCCTTGTATAATGCTCCCTCTTGCTCTCCAATCACAATTGCATCATCTATAGTATTTCCCTTTTGCCACATAATAACTTGACCATCTACAAATGCAGCTCTCATGCCTTTTGCATCAAATGCAGAGATGGAGAGGAGGTTATTCTTTAGTCCTGATACAAACAAGACATCCTTCATTTTCATAGACTTTCCAGAGTCTAATTTGTAGGAGGATTAACCACTACATTTTATTGGATACTGGTAGTCATCCCCAAGTTTTACCTTGTGTGGTGACTCATGTTCTGATAATTTCACAAATGATTCTTTGAATCCTATCATATGTTTGGAAGCCCCAATATCGATAAGCCAATCCTTTCTCCCATGTGTGACAGTTCCCGTGAGGGCAAAAATCAAAACATACTCTTCATCACTTGAAGGATATTCACTTTCTTGTTTGATTCTCTTTCTGGAAGGTTTATCATCCTCTGCAGTTTGAGCATGATGTCTTCTTTTTTTGTCCTTCTTCTTTTGAGAGATATTCTTATTATTGCGACAATCTCTTGCAAAGTGTCCTCTTTCATCACATGTAAAGAATCTATACTTAGATATGTCTTTGTTAGATTTTCTAGAGTAATCTTTTTGATGAGAATGCTTACCTTTGGGATGATGATAGTCCCTCCTGGTTTTCTTGTAGTAGACTGTGAGAGCTTGATCTTCACTTCCCATGTTTTCTTCTCGGGCTACTATCTGAGCTGCTTATTGTGAGCATTCCTCCCATAGTCTACTGAAGGTGAATAGATTTATTCTAGCACAAATCCATTGAATGAAAGAGTCCCATGACCTAGGGAGACCATTCAAGGTGGTCAGCATATTTTATTCATTCTCCACTTCTTCATCCACTGGTTCAAGTTGTTCTTTGATCTGGGAGACCCTTGTAAAGTAATACTATATGGTCTCCTCATTCAAGATCTTCACATTCTTCAACTCGTTGCTCAAAGTCATCTTCTGGTTTATGTTCTTCCATTCAAATAGCTTGGTTAGGGCATCAAACATTGCTTTAGGTGTCTTTAGGGAGGACACCTATGGTATGAGGTGACCCTTGATTGAATCAACAATAATCCTCTTTGTGGAAATTAAGTCCAGCAATAGATTAATTTTACTCACAACAATTATCAATTGATCATGCAAAATTGCTCACAAAAGAGACTGAATATGGAGCTGTAACACTAAATTGTATTAACTGAGTGTACAATAGCCAAAACTGTAATAAAATAGGTTGCTGAATAAATAGAATGCATCAAGAAATAGAATGCATGAGGAGGCAGCCAAAACTAGCATAAAGCAGGCTTACCAAAAATAAGCAAATCCCCCATAGGTGTAAAAAGCTGATCCCAAATATGTCATGGAGCTCACGAATTGGAAAAAAGGCATAGGAAAGATAAAGAGTGGTGGAATGGCAGCTCATACATGCTTTTTCATGGAGAAAAGAGAGGAGGATGTGTAGGACAAAAAACAAGTCAACCTCACCTAGTCTAGCTTTTCCTTTTGCCTTAAAACACTGAAAAAGCAGGCAATAAAGCAGAAAAAGTAGAAGGGTGCCTAGGAGGCCAAGAATAAATTAGAATTGATTCCTTTAGCTCTCCCATGCACTAAATGAGTCAAATAAGGCAAGTTTGACCTCTATGGATAGGCAAATAGCAACTTGCACAAGGTGGGACACATGAACTAGGCAAATAAGACAAAAATAATGGAATTAATGTCTAAGTGGGTAAACTATGGGTTGATTATTCTAACACCCCCCCTTAAGCCTGAATTATGAGTAATATATCAAAAAATTATAGGGCCTAGAAACAAGTCTTAGTCACCCTTTACATACTGCAAATCCATTTAAACAAGGAAAGAGGCAAAACCAACTTGGGAAAATCCTCCCTTAAACATGGACTGTAAAACAAAATTGTAGAATGTTGTCTTCACTCATGCTTTCACAGCATGATCAGCAATCCCCAGCAGTGATTTGAGGTTGCTGAAGGTCTTCTCACAAAATTCTTTGGTGAAGATATCAACTACTTGTTCTGAAGATGAACAAAAGAGTAGGTGAATGGTGCCATCATGCACAAGTTCTCTGATGTAGTGCATATGGATCTCAATGTGTCTGGTTCTCTGCTTCTGAAGTGGATCTTTGCAGATTCGAATGGTACTCTGGTTATCACAGTAGATGGTAGTTGAGTACTCTGGTTCGAAGCCACACTCTCCAAGTAAACCCTGCAACCATAAACATTGAGTTGCTTCATTGACAACTCCTATGTACTCTGCTTCTGTAGATGAGAGTGCAATGGCACTCTGTTTCTTGCTTGACCAGATGATTGGCCCTTCTACAAGCATAAAAAAATATCCTGATGTGGACTTTCTATCTGTGCTATCACCTGCCCAATCACTGTCAGTAAATCCAATCAATTCAAGATCAGATTTTTCTTTATAGAAGATCCCATGTGTCCTTGTTCCCTGAAAAAAGTTAAGGATCCTTTTGGCTGCTTTCCAATGGATCTCTTGAGGCTGATCCATGAATCTAGAAGCCACACTTATTGCATAACAAATATCAGGTCTAGTATGTGTTAGATACAACAAACATCCAATCAATTGCCTATACAGTGTATTGTTTACCATCGGTGAAGAATCAGCTTCTTCCAGCTTCACTCCTGAAAGGAAAGGAGTTTTGCTTGCTTTGAAATCCTTCATTCTGAATTTTTTCAGCAAGTCCAAGGCATATTTGTACTATTACACCTTGATTCCAGCTTTGTTTTGAGAGATCTCAAGCCCCAAAAATTGACTTAAGAGCCCCAAATCTGTCATGGAGAAGGCTTGGTTCATAGCTCCTTTTAAGGAAGCAATCTCAGCCTGTGAGCTTCCTGTAATGAGGAGGTCATCAACATATAACACAATGATCATTAATGAACCATTAAATAACTTCAAATAGAAATTTGGATCTGATTTGCACCGAACAAAATTCAGTGATAGCAAGAAGCTATCGATCTTGGCATACCAAGCCCTGGGGGCTTGCTTTAGCCCATACAATGACTTTCTCAACCTGCACACAAGAGAAGGGTTAGTAGAAAAACCTTGAGGCTGCTGCATATATATCTCCTCAGTGAGATCTCCATTCAGGAAGGCACATTTTACATCCATGTGATGTACCTCCCATTGCCTTGAGGCTGCAATGGCTAGAGCTAGCCTGATGGAATCCATTTTTTCCACTGGGGAAAAGGTCTCATTGTAATATATGCCATGAAGCTATGAGTAGCCCTTGGATACCAATCTGGCCTTGTACTTCAGTGGTGAACCATCAGCATCAAATTCGGTCTTATAGACCCACTTACACTGTACTAGTTTTCTCCCTGGGGGAAGATCCACTAGCTCCCATCTGTTGCTCTTCTGGAGTGAGCTGAACTCCTCCTTCATGGCTGTTTGCCATCTTGGATCTCCTGCTGCTTATTCATATGTTTGAGGATCAGAATCCACCATCAAATATCATTTTTCAGCAAACATAGGATCCTTCATGCACAGACCATACTCAAACTGAGATCTAGTCCTTCTTGGGTCATTGGGATCCCTAGCTAGCTCACTTGCTGCATGTAGTGTCTTGGCTGACCATTTTGGCCTTGTGGGGCTGTTAGGGTCTGCAATAAAATCATCTCCATTAGAAAAATCAGAATCAGCATGTTCAACAAAATCTTTACTTACTTCTTGAGGTTCAGGTGGTGAAGAGGCTTCACCAACTTCCACTTCTGCAAGGGGTTCTTCTTCAAACTGAACACACCTTTCGATGAAGGATTTATTTGTGCTCAAATTTATCAACTTGTACCCTTTTGAATCTTTAGAGTATCCAACAAAAAGAGACTCTTGGCTTTGGGGCTGCAAAGCCTTCCTCTTCTCTGTCGGGATTCTAGCCCAAGCCTTTGAGCCAAAAATCCTGAAATGGGTCACATCTGGCTTGTGCCCACTCCATGATTCGAAGGGAGTCATGCCAATAAGCTATTTGTGAGGCACCCTATTCTAGATATAGGATGCACAGTTGATAGCTTCGTCCCAGTACTTTGGTGGCAAAGTTTTGGCCTCCATCATGCATGTTGCCATCTCCTTCAGTGATCTGTTCTTCCTCTCAGCAACACCATTTTGTTGTGGTGTGTAAGGAATAGAATGCTGCATCTGAATACCTAATTTTGCACAATAATTAATAAACTCAGACTTGACATACTCACCACCATTGTCAGATCTGAGGGCCTTGAGTTTTCTTCCAGACTGGTTTTCAACCAAAGCCTTAAAGACTTTGAATAGGCCAAAAACTTCAGATTTGTGTTTCAGGAAGTGAACCCAGCAATACCTAGAAAAGTCATCAATGAAGGTCAATGCATATTTGGCCTGACTCATAGACATATGAGGGAATGGACCAGAAACATCACTGTGGATCAGCTCGAGGGGTACAGAGGTTCTCTCATGACTAGCTCTCTCAAATTTGTGCTCTGGGTGTTTTCCTAGGATGCAACCTTGGCAGACTCCTTTGGAAAATTTTATCTTGGGAAACCCTATCACCATCTCTTTTTCACTAAGATCAAAAATATATTTGTAGTTAAGGTGGCCAAATCTCTCATGCCACAACTTGCTGGCTTCATTAGCATGAATGAGAAGAGCAGAGGGGTTTGAGTAAGGTAGGAAGTGTGAGAACATGTATACCTTTCAAAGCATGATTCACAACTCCTTTTGCAGTGACTCTACCAGTTGAAATCTCTGTGATCTCAACTTCATCGGGGGAGAATATGATCTTCTTAGGAGACCCAGTGTGGGTCATCTGGTACATTGACAGGAGGTTGGAGGTGAGACCAGGCACATACAGCACATTGCTAAACTGACCATGATCAAGATCTATCCTTCCTTTACCTTTACGTTCAGTGAGAGACTCATCTCCCAGTACAATAGATGGTCCTTTCGACATATCCAGTGAGGAGAATGCCTCCTTAGTCGAAACCATGTGTCTTGAAGCTCCAAAATCAATGATAAAACTGGGTGAGCTTGATGTGCCAGCAACTAGAGCATGAAATCTCTCTCTGTCATCTGAACTTGATCCTCCTTCTCTCTTCTTTGAGCTTTCTGGAAGGGAGATGCCATTCTTCTCCAGGAGATTGGTCAGCATGTATATCTACTTTTTCATACAAGAGCTTTCAGTGTGATTTCCCTTATTGCAGTATGCGCACTTGTTCATTTCACCTTTGTTCTTCTTCTTCTGGTTATTCTTCTTGGGACCTTGTAGATCCTCCGGAGACTGTTTCTTGTCTCTCTTTTGCTCAGGTGGCTTTTTAGCTTTATTTTTGCTTTTTTAATCCACCTTCGAATCTCCAGCAATAAAAGCTTAATCTTTGGATGGTTTGATGGTGCCCATCATCACCAGCTTGTCCTGTTCTTGTGTGAGAGATTCCATGAAATCTGCAAGGCTAGGCATCTTCTAGGATCGAGCTGTCAGTTTTGTGGCATAGAAGGTCGAAACAAACACTGAATAGTCAGGGCCTAGCTTCGAGAGGATGGCCAGTACGAGCTGATCATCTTTCTTTTCGATACCACACTATTTCAGCTGCAAAACTAGTGCTTTGAACTTGGAGAAATATAGCTGCAGGGATTCAAAGCTCGTTGGACTCAGAGAAATCAGCTCATTTTCAATTTGATGTCCCCTCATCTCATTTGTATTTCCAAAAATATCAGCAAGATTCTCCCATACTTCATTCGGTGATGTCAATCCATCAAGATGGAAAATGAGGTCTCTGGAAACACTCAGGCACAGGAGGCCATAAGCCTCATCCCTCTTGTTGTGCCATTTTATCTTCTCTGCAGCTACATTGGGCTCTGCTTCTGTTTCCATAGTCACCCTGTAGAGGCCTTTCGCTCTCAACAGTATCTCCATCTTTGCTTTCCATTCAGAGAAATTGAAGGGACTCAAGATAGTTTTCTGTGATTGATCCATAGCTTAGAAAATCTGTCCCGGCTGTCAGTAGAAGGCTCCCAGTCTTTGATGAAGAACCTGCAAAACAATTTTTGAAGGAGAGAAACAACCTACAATGGATCTGATACCATGTGGAAATTAAGGCTAGCAATAGATTAATTTTACTCACAATAATTATCAATTGATCATGCAAAATTGCTCACAAAAGAGACTGAATATGGAGCTGTAACACTAAATTGTATTAACTGAGTGTACAATAGCCAAACCTGTAATAACATAGGTTTCTGAATAAATAGAATACATCAAGAAATCAAATGCATGAGGAGGCATCCAAAACTAGCATAAAGCAGGCTTACCAAAAATAAGCAAATCCCCCATAGGTGTAAAAAGCTGATCCCAAATCTGTCATGGAGCTCACGAATTGGAAAAAAGGCATAGGCAAGCTAAAGAGTGGTAGAATGGAAGCTCATACATGCTTTTTCATGGAGAAAAGAGAGGAGGATGTGTAGGACAAAAAACAAGTCAACCTCACCTAGTCTAGCTTTTCCTTTTGCCTTAAAACACTAAAAAAGCAGGCAATAAAGCAGAAAAAGTAGAAGGGTGCCTAGGAGGCCAGGAATAAAGAAGAATTGATTCCTTTAGCTCTCCCATGTGCTACATGAGTCAAATAAGACAAGTTTTACCTCTATGGATAGGCAAATAGCAACTTGCACAAGGTGGGACACATGAACTAGGCAAATAAGAAAAAAATAATGGAATTAATGTCTAAGTGGGTAAACTATGGGTTGATTATTCTAACACTCTTAGACATGGCCAATTTCCTTTTGTGTAAGGCCTTAGCCTCATTTCCCTTTGGAACTGGAACCTCTTCACTAATGTAAGAGTCCAACTCATTTTCTTCCAAGACTAGGGAGATCCTATACTTCCAGGCTTGGAAGTTATCAAATCCCTCAAGATTTTCATCAAGATTGGTGTGATGAGACAGATTAATTGAGAACCTCAAATGGAAATACAAAATATTTAGATCTTACCAATTTGAGAAGTTGAAAACTGGATCTGGAGCTAATCTTCTATAGTGTTGGTTTTTTGGTTCCAAGGAAAATTAGGGTTTGACTTTCCTCGAGTTTTACTCAACCAAAAACTTGATTTTTGCCTCTAAAATTCGATTTTGAGGAGGAGAGAAATCCTAGCTTGGGATCAATAAAAAATTCATCTTCAGTAAAAAGCCCTAATTTCTCAATGCAGTGGTAGGTCAAAAAATGAAAGTGCTCAGAATCAGATTCTGCTTCGACGAAAATATGTGCCTATTGTTGCTGCACCCCAAATTTCTTAAATTTTGGTCCCCTCCTCATGATTTAGCATTGTCTTTAATCGTTTGGATCCTTGAACCTTTTGGTCATGCTTTAATTTTGGATGGTTTTTTGAAGATTACCTTTCGTCCTGGTTTTCAGAAATCGCTCGTGTTTGGGATTGTTGTAGATCGCAGATTTTAGAGTTTGTTTTGCTAAGTTGAAAGTGGATCAGGCCTTTTTGTCCTTTGCAAAATGCCGTTTTAGAGGAGGAATAGTTTTAATCGTTGCTGAATTTCAGAATCTTTAAGCACTTAGCGTTTTTATTTTTGATCGGAGCTTTTTTCAGTTTAATCGGAGGCTGTAGCTTTTTTGCTTCCGCCGTTACTGTTCCCGAACCAGCTAGCCACCCGAAGTCTAAAGTGCTTTTCCCTCCGATGCTAGTCGCATGTCTACCACCGTTTTTGCTTCCGCTGTCTGCAGCTCCCAAAGCAACTAAGCACCCGAAGTGTAAAGCGCTCCACCTGCCGATGTGTCAGTCTTTTCGTCGCTTGTCCATAGTATTTTTTCTTCCACCATTGGGTTTGTGCAAAGCTTTCATCTTCCAATGTCAACATCCTTCCGACTTCTGATTGAGAACTTTCCCGCCCGCATCTTAGGTCTTATCTTTCTCGACTCCGATAGGCTTAAGTGGTTTCGCAGTGCCCGTCACTTTTTGTGAATGAATCTACCCTTCCGATGTAAGTATTTTTAGCCGTCGATGAGTTTTCTGTTCTCCATTGTGGATGATGTCTATCGAGCCTGTAGGTGGATGAGGTAGTGGTGTCAGCATTTGTTCAAGTGGTGCACCTGGCCATTTCTTGTGCATTAGTCGTTTTAGTTGGTTTAATTTGGCGTTTTGTTTTAGAATGCAATCCCGGTGAATGATGCACATTGATTAACTACAGGAAGATCCAAAAGACTTTTCATATTTCCGTGGTGCGAAGGTACAAATAGGAGGCAAGATCTCAAGGGGCACGGGAAAAGTAAAAAACAAAATTGAAATAAACAAAGGTGCAGCGTTGAAAGGTCTATCAGTTACTCAGCTGATCATGAGCATGCACAAAAAAGATGAAAAGAGGGATATGAAATGTTCGAAGAATGGAAAAGTCACACGTTTGGGGGGAACCAAAGCAGTATACTATTTTGTTTAAATATTTGAAAGCTAGAACTTACAAAGGGATTTTTCCCTGGAAAAACTTGTAACTTATTTCTTGTAAGAGGAACTATTTTGTTTTACAACCAGAGACTGCAAATTTTGCCTGTTGGAGGAAGTGCTATGTGGAATGTGTCAATATGATTAAATGAGTGAGGTTGAATGTGAACTATTTCATTTTCACCTGTGTCTCATTAGCTGTAAGAGCGTTCTAATTTCCTGAACCTATGTTCTTGTCTGAATGTTCTTAAGTACCTTTATGATGTTTTTTCCACTATGAGTAATGGGAGTTTTAACTATGGATGAGCCATCTTATCATACATACTTTTATTCATGTTTATATGTTTGGTTATAAGAACAACTATCTGTGATTTGCCATAACACATGAACAGGGGTGCATTACTCATGAATTTACGCCCAGCTCTCTAGAGATAGTTTAGTTAGTTTATTTTCTCGCATGCTTTGGATGGTTGTGAGTTCTAAGATGAGAGGTAAGAACCTGCACATCACATTGTGACTACTCTTTGCATCTTTATCACCCTGCATTGTTAATTAGGCATGTACATATCATACTTTAAGTCAAAATTACAAAAAAAAAAACATACGGTGGACCGGGCTGCAACCGGTAGACCCCTTTTGTTACTTGACCTACGGTAGTCGGACCGCAAACCGAATGGATTCCCTACACCAAATAGTCACGGGCTAGTTGGGAACGCTGATTGGGGAGAATCCCTTGCTATTGTTGCCTACGAATTTCTAGGCCTCAATAGTTTTTTGGCGCTAGAAGGAGGGCCGCCAGTGCATGGCTGGTCGAGGAAACCTGTTTTCCCGATATTATTCCACCGGTAACAGTTCTGAAAGCAGTGGGATTCATAATCCAATTCCAGAAGAAAGGAGTAGAGAACATTTGTTTTCTATTGACAACGAGGTTGTTAATAACCTGAGAAGACACACCAGGGCATATGTGAATAAGATTGGAGGATTGTCGATCATCCCTGAATTGCCCAGAAGAGAATATAAAAGAAAAGATCGTCCTATATTGGAAGACTCAGTGCTGGTTGGGGATTGGGAAGAACTTGTGGAAATAGCCTTACAAGAATTTGTACTGCCTTTGAATCAAGAAGGCCCAGATACTCCTCACAGTTCTCCTACTCAAACTCTTGTTTTCTCACCTCCTCACTCCCCACTCAGACTCATGGAAGGCGTTAACGCCAATCCACCACGAAACCCACCGAATCCACCACCTGCTTGGAGAGCCAGATCACCTTTAAATCTAACACCTCCGTTACATGATTTACCTCAAGCCTTTGAGAAAATGCTGCCCAAATTTGACCCAAGTAAGAAGATACTAGTAGATGACCACCTGCAAAGTTTTTACTTGGCCATAGAAGGGTTAAGGGCGGGGGAGCATGAGGATGTAGTTTGTAGACTTTTTCCGCACACCCTTAAAGGAGCTACAGCATCATAGTATTTTGGGTTGCCTGCAAAATCTATCCCTGATTGGGATACCTTCGAGAGAATTTTCAGAAGTAAGTATGCGACTCAAAAGACTCATGTAGCCCTCATGGAAGTACTATGCGCCTTGAAGAAAGAGAGACAGGAGAAGGTGCACATCTTTACTCAAATATTTGTAGCATACCTCAAGAATTTTTCTGAAGCTGACAAACCTTCGGACAAGGTCCTGATTGAATATTATACTTCGACTTTAGGCCCTGAGTTGGCCATGTTTGCCAAAATAAGGGCCAAGCCTACTTTGGCGGAAATAGTGGATGCTGAAAGAGAAAGCATCGAATATTATCCCGAACAGTCATGAGAGAAAGGTGTGGGAAGGAAAGCCTTATTGTTTACTAAGCCGAAGGAAGAGAAATCACCAGATTTTGAGAGTATGGAAAAAATGATGCAGAAGCTTTCTAACAAAATCATAGACTTGGAGAAAGAGAAGGAAACTCAAAAGTTCTACAAACCCTATTACAATACAAGAAAAGAGAGGATAACAATCAGTCCCAACCTCCTACCCACAATTCTGCATCTATGAATTTAACAGAGGTAGGCATGGACAATTTTTGCACTTTCCATCAGCAACCACACTCTGAAAAGAATTGTCCTCAATGGATAAACTCGATGACATTGGTCATGAATCCGCTGTTGGATTCTAGATTAACAGAAGATGGAGATGAAGAAAGAAAAGAGAGTACCACTTCAACGAAGGAGCAAGAAGAGGAAATGATGGTTCTGTGGAATTCTGTTTCGTTATTTGATGCTGAAAAGGAAAAGGATCAGGGCTACAAGGATGTCATGGAAACCAACGTTACAACAAGGAGCTAAGGGTCGGTTAAAGAAGACAGTCTCATACTCCCAAAAATCAAAAGGTTGCAGAAAAATGTTAAGAAATTTCAAAATAATTCCGCAGCTGATAAAATTCTCAAATTCACCATTACCAGCCAAGATCCTAGGCAGAATGATGTGCTGGACAAGCCCAATGAAGAAAAGATGAATGTTGGTAAACTGCACCCCATTGAACCGCAGATGGATTATGACATCGTGAAGGACATAAAGAAGATAAAGGTAAACGTTTCGCTATTTGAAATGTGTAAAGTGCCGCAGCAGAAGGAAATATTTTTGAAAGTGCTTGAAGCATCGGATGAGAGGATTCCCACTGACAATCTTCTTGAAGAGGAAGAAGAAATCAAAGAAACCAACATTGGAGGCAAGTCTAGAAGCAAACATCCACATTTCCTCCTCACTTTCGAAATTTTTAATCACAATGTACATAATTGCCTGGTAGACTTAGGGGCGTCGGTTAACGTCATGCCAATATTAGTCTGTAAAAAGATAAATGGGCAGCCTAAGCCATCCACGTGGAGGGTTGTTCAGTTGGATAGGACGGATGTAAAGGTAATTGGTGAGATGGCGGATGTCCTAGTCCGCCTGGCATCAAATGATAAAGTGTGCCAAGTCATTAATATTGTGGTGGCTGATATACCAGATGCTTACGGTCTTGTTCTGAGCAGAGATTGGTCGGCCAAACTCAATGGATATTTTGCCTCAGATTGGTTGCATCTGTGGTTGCCATATAAATGAAGCCTGAACCAAATTAAAATTTTGAGAGAGCCTCACATGAAATACAATGTTACTCAACTCGAGGAGAAGAATGAACCAGTGGATTCTGTATTGGGAAATTATTTTATCGAATTGGAACCAGGAAATTACCAAGTAGAAGAAGCCAACAACACATCAGACACCCAGCCTGATCTCCTTCAATTCTCACAGGCTGATGAGATTGACTGTAACATAGTAAACTTAGCAATAGGAGTAGATTCACCTGCAGTAGTTAGAGATTTTTGGACATTGGTTTTTGATGGCTCTAAGACATTAGAAGGGTCAGGGGCCGGCTGTGTCCTGATTTAACCCAAGAATAATAAACATTTTCTCTCATGTAGATTAGAGTTCGAGTGTACAAATAACACAGCCGAGTATGAAGCGCTGGTGCAGGGTTTAAGGAAAACAATCGAGTTAAAGGTAAGTAATCTAAAAGTTTTTGGAGATTCTGAAATAATTGTTAAACAGATCCGGAATCAAATACAATGTGTTTCCCCTCACCTGAAAGCTTATCAAAATGAGGTATGGGATCTGCTAAAATGTTTTAACAAATTTAATATTGTTTCAATTCCAAGACTTAAAAACATAGTAGCTGACTTGTTAGCCACACCAGCCGCTAGGATCGTACCTACTAATAATCGATGCTCTGTTGAATTTCTTTTCAGGCCCTGAGTACCTGATATGATTACCAACCTACGAGTATTCGATGACGATCAGTAGATTATAGAGTGCTTAACAAATGATGAGGTATTTAAAGGAGCAATTATCGATGACGAAGAACATCAAGCCGAGCTGAAGTATGATAATTTCATCCCTAAAGCAGTTAGAACCTTAGAAAGAATGTTCGATTTAAATGAAAAGTTCAGAAGACCAGCCAACGTGAAGACTCACAGCTCATCTCTACAGTTCGAGCTGATAAATTTAGGGACTGAGATGAATCCTAAATATGTGAATGTTGGAAAATGTTGTTCACCAGCAGAAAGAGATAAGTTTGTCAGTCTGTTTAAACAATATAAAGATGTTTTTGCCTAGACATACAAAGATTTGAAGACATATGAAACCAACATCATGAAGCATGTTATCCCCATCAAAGTTGGCGTCAAACCGTATCAACAATCTTTGAGAAAAATGCACCCAAAATTGGAACCGCTGATCCAAAGTGAAGTTAACAAATTATTGGATGCTAGAATCATTTTTAAGGTCAGACACTCTGAGTGGGTCTCAAATCTAGTGCTAGTAAGGAAAAAATCTGGAGAAATCAGTCTCTGCGTGGATTTCAGGAATTTAAACCATGCTTCAGACAGAGATAACTATCCTGTTCCACCCATGGCGCAGCTGCTACAAATGGTCTCAGGATCTGAACTATTTTCTTTACTAGACGAATTCTTGGGCTACAATCAAGTATTAGTAGCTGAGGAAGACAGGTTGAAGACAACATTCAGGACCAAATGGGGAACTTTCGCTTACAGAAGAATGCCCTTTGGGCTTATAAATGTTGGAGCCACATTCCAGAGGGCTATGGACATAGCCTTCCGCGGTTTGATTGGACGTAGTGTGGTGATATACCTCGATGATATTACAACATTCTCAAAGAAGAGAGGAGAAAACATGTTCCATCTAAGGCATATTTTTGAACGCTGTCGGAAATATGGCATCTCACTCAATCCCAAAAAATGTGTGTTTGCTGTTATGGAGGGTAAGCTGCTTGGTCACATAGTTTCAAAGAAGGAAATTTCTATTGATCCAGAAAGGATCAAGGCCATTGAACAGATTCCATTTCCCCATAATAAAAAAAGGATGCAATCATTTATGGGAACAATTAACTTCATGTAAAGATTTGTGCCTGATTTCGCTCAGATTGTCAAGCCTCTGCAGCAGATGATGAAGCAAAATGCACAATTCAAGTGGATTGAGATTGAGAAGAATGCATTCAGCAAAATTAAAATTGTTGTTGCACATGCACCCTCCCTGAAAAGCCCAAATTTCGACAAATATTTTATTCTGTATACCTTTGCATCTGATGATTCACTAGCAGCTGTGCTTACCCAAAAGGAAGACGAGGGGGATGAATTCCCAATATCTTTCATGAGCACTGGTCTACAAGGGGCTGAATTAAATTACCCAGCAATTGATAAACAAGCTTACGCAGTATTCAAAGCAGTGAAACAATTCAGGCCTTATATATTAAAAAATCGAACTAAGGTGATCGTCCTATACCCAGCTGTAAGTTCCGTTTTTGTACAGAAGGAGTTAGGATAAAGAAGGGGCAATTGTGTAACAGCTCTTCAAGATTATGACCTTGAGTTCAAACCAGCCTCTATAGTCAAAGGGCACGGGTTGTGCAAACTGATCACTGAAAATGGGAACATTGACGAACACACCTGGGAAGACGAGGCTGAATTACATTTGATGGATGTATGTTCTTTGTTCACAGCCCTTGATTCTTGGTATAGGGACCTCGTGCATTACCTATAGGCAGGAATGTTGCCAAAACATTGGAATTCTAAGCAAAGAAGAGCGCTGCGTCTTAAATCAGCTTCCTATCAAATTGTTGAAGGAATATTATTTAGGAAAAATTATGACGGAGTTCTGCTTAGATGCTTAGAGAAAGAAGATGCGAAGAAAGTCATGACAGATTTTCATGACGGGCCTGCTGGGGGACATTATTCAGGAGATACTACAGCCCAAAAAATCCTCAGAGCCGGTTACTATTGGCCTACGCTCTTCAAAGATGCACACGCACATGTCAGGAAGTGCGATATTTTCCAAAGGTGTAGTGGGAGACAACCTAAAGCAGCATCACCCCTAAAGCTGGTGATGATCACGGAGCCGTTCAAGCAATGGGGGTTGGATATTATTGGAGAAATAAAACCGAATTCCTCCCTACGATACAAGTACTTTCTGACTGCGACAGATTATTTCACTTGCTGGGTCGAAGCTGTCCCGCTGTGCAAAATAAATGAAGACGCGGTCATCATCTTCCTACAAGATCATATCATGACAAGGTTTGGAGTTCCAATTTAGTTAGTCTTTGATAATGCTACTTAATTTTCATCAATTAAATTAACTGCTTTCGCTCCTGATAAAGGGATAAAATTGCATTATTCTACTAATTACTATCCACAAGGAAATGGCTTGGCTGAATCCTCTAACAAAAATCTGATTAGAATTTTAAAGAAGACTGTAATAGAAAACTAGAGGAGTTGGCACTCAACGCTACCAAACGCCCTTTGGGATGATAGAGTTACCCCCAAGTCTTCGATAGGAGTGTCTCCATATACCCTTGTGTACGGTAAAGAAGCCATTCTCCCTCCCAATATCATGCTACCTTCTTCCATAATAGCTCAAGAGTCTAGAGGGTCGGATGATGAAGTTTTGCAAATAGGGATCTATAATCTCCTAAAAGTGGAAGAAGCTCGATCTAAAGCCAGAGAGCGCTTTAAGAAATAGCAAGAGGTGATAAAGAGATGGTTCAACAAACATAACGCAGGAACCAAAGACTTTGAGGTAGGAGATTTGGTTCTCAAATGGGATCACCCCCATGATGAGAAAGGGAAACATATGAAGTTCCAACAGTTGTGGGTAGGTCCTTTTCAGATTGCGGCAAAGCTTGGCCCTTCTACTTATAAGTTGCAAGATCTACAAGGGTGGAAAGAGAACTTACCAGTAAATGGTTTGGTTCTCAAGCCTTATTTTTCCTGAGTTTTGTTTGAGTTCTGCTGTTTTGTATATAAATAATCTGGCTTGGTCGTCTATTTGAGTCTTTGAGTCATGAAGTTTAGTTTTCTTTTAGTTTAAATTTTCTGTTTGGGTTTAATAAAAAGAAGCAAGTTTTGGTTGCATGGAGAGCACTAGAATTCTGGACTAACTAAAATCCTTGATTATAAGATTGTGTATTATGGTTTTATCTGATAGAATTTCTTCTAGTTTAGCAGTTTTCCAAAATGGCTATGAACGCATTAAAGTCCTGCTTAATCCCTGTAAAGTAACTCAAGATTAAAGGGTCTGGAATACTATTTCGAGGCTCCATTCATCTCACACTTAAAAAATGTCCTAGGGGGTGACAACAAAAGACCCATGGAAAGGAAGTAGGGTAAACAATATATTATATATAAATGATCCCATGCCAAGAATTGAAAGCCAAAAGGCTAAAAAGAGTCAAAACTCCTAAGAAAGCAATATGTATCAAAGCAAAGTACTAAATCATATGAGTATAAAATTGCCAAAAGTTCCTCTCCGTCCGTGAGTTGAAAATTAAATACATCTCTCACACAAAGGACACCATAGATAGAGGAGCCTGAATAAAAAATTCAGAAAGAAAGGCATGAGGAGGACTCAAAAGGACAAAAGTCCAAAAGCACAAAAAGTGCAAAATGGCATGGTAATGAGGAACAAATGAATATTCCTGTTTACTAGATGTTACGATCCTGTGGTGTCCAAGCTGGAAGCTACCCGAAGACAGAGGTAAAAATAAAAATGAAACTCATACTCCTGGCCTCGAAACAGTTATCTTGACTTTGAAATATTGGTTTCCATTTTCCTAAATTGGACTACCCTCAATGATTAAAAGTTCATATATTTTCCATTTGGGAAATCCATATATCTAGAATAATTCAACATGGTGGTTTTATTGTTAAATAGTCTGCTACTTAAGGAAGAAATTGTCCAGAGATCTAGGTTCACCAGGTAGTCACCAATTGTTGCTGCTGCAACTGTTTTCCCCAAATTTCTTAAATTTTGGTCCCCTCCTCATGATTTAGCGTTGTCTTTAATCATTTGGATCCTTGAACCTTTTGGTCATGCTTTAAATTTGGATGGTTTTTTGAAGATTACCTTTCGTCCTGGTTTTCAGAAATCGCTCGCATTTGGGATTGTTGTAGATCACATATTTTAGAGTTTGTTTTGCTAAGTTGAAAGTGGATCAGGCCTTTTTGTCCTTTGAAAAATGTTGTTTCAGAGGAGGAACAGTTTTAACTGTTGCCGAGTTTCAGATTCTTTAAGCACTTAGCATTTTTATTTTTGATCAGAGCTTTTTTTCAGTTTAATCAAAGGCTGTAGCCTTTTTGCTTCCGCCGTTGCGGCTCTTGAACCAGCTAGCTACCCGAAGTCTAAAGCACTCTTCCCTCCGATGCTAGTCACATGTCTACCACCTTTTTTGCTTCCACCGCTTGCGGCTCCCAAAGCAACTAAGCACCCGAAGTGTAAAGCGCTCCGCCCGCCGATGCGTCAGTATTTTAGTCGCTTGTCCGTAGTCTTTTGTCTTCCGCCGTTGCGGCTGTGAAAAGCTTTCATCTTCCAATGCTGACGTCCTTCCGAATTCTGATTGAGAACTTTCCTGCCCGCATCTTAGGTCTTATCTTTCCCGACTCCGATGGGCTTAAGTGGCTTCGTAGTGCCCGTCACGTTTTGTGAATGAATCTACCCTTTCGGTGTAAGTATTTTTAGCCGCTGATGAGTTTTATGTTCTCCGTCGTGGATGATGTCTGTCAAGCCCGTAGGTGGATGAGGTAGTGGTGTCGGCGTTCGTTCAAGTGGTGCACCTGGCCATTTCTTGTGGATTAGTTGTTTTAGTTGGTTTAATTTGGCGTTTTGTTTTAGAATGCAATCCTGGTGAATGATGCACATTGATTAACTGCAGGAAGATCCAAAAGAATTTTCATATTGCCACGGCGCGAAGGTACAAATAGGAGGCAGGATCTTAAGGGGCATAGGCAAAGTAAAAAACAAAATTGAAAGCAACAAAGGTGCAGCGCTAAAAGTTCTGTCAGTTACTCAGCTGATCATGAGCATGCGTAGAAAAGATGAAAAGAGGGATATGAAATGTTCGAAGAATGGAAAAGTCACATGTTTGGGGGGAACCCAAGCAGTCTACTTATTTGTTTAAATATTTGAAAGCTAGAACTTACAAAGGGATTTTTCCCTGGAAAAACTTGTAACGTAATGCTTGTAAGAGGAACTATTTCGTTTTACAACCAAAGACTGCAAATTTTGCCTGTTGGAGGAAGTGCTATGTGGAATGTGTCAATGTGATTAAATGAGCGAGGTTGAATGTGAACTATTTCATTTTCAGCTGTGTCTCATTAGCTGTAAGAGCGTTCTAATTTCCTGAACCTATGTTCTTGTCTGAATGTTCTTCAGTACCTTTATGATGTTTTTTCCACTATGAGTAATGGGAGTTTTAACTGTTGATGAGCTATCTTATCATACATAATTTTATTCATGTTTATATGTTTGGTTATAAGAACAGCTATCTGTGATTTGCCATAACACATGAACAGGGGCACATTACTCATGAATTGATGCCAGCTCTCTAGAGATAGTTTAGTTAGTTTATTTTCTCGTATGATTTGGATGCTTGTGAGTTCTAAGACGAGAGGTAAGAACCTGTGCATCACATTGTGACTACTCTTTGCATCTTTATCACCCTGCATTGTTAATTAGGCACGTAAATATCATACTTTAAGTCAAAATTACAAAAAAAAAAACATACGGTGGACCGGGCCGCAACCGGTAGACCCCTTTGTTACTTGACCTACAGTAGCCGGACCGCAAACCGGACGGATTCCCTACACCAAATAGTCACGGGCTAGTTGGGAACGTTGACTGGGGAGAATCCGTTGCTGTTGTTTCCTACGAATTTCCAGGCCTCAACAATGCCCTTCAAAGGAGATTCATCCTAGCCTCCTTTTGCCGATGGATTGTGGAGAGAGACCCAAAAATTAAGAAGCCCTAGCTTCCGCAGCTGCATAGTGTCTTCTTCTAAGGTTAGGTCTGATACCATGTTATATTTTTATCAATTAGATAGTATGATATTAGGATATTATCTGAGAGAATAACATGCACAACAATCAATCACAAGAGGCAATAGACAGAAAGATTTTCCTCAGGGAAACCATAAAGGAGAAAACCCTGCAAATTCCTCAGAGATAGAATGAGCACTAATGGCAGTAGTAAAACCCAAAGACAATAATATGATCTCCAATAACTATTCTCTCCCTTATCCTAGCTTCTTCTCTCTCACTCATGCACTACAACTGAGTGTGAGTGACTGTGTGATAAATAGAGAGGCTCACTCTATATTTATACTAATTCCTGAATTGACAAAAACTTACTAGGGCTGACTTCTCTAAGAGAGTCTAATAAATCTAGTGCCCCATAACTATGGAGAATTTAACCCCTTATCAGCAAGTAGGGTTATCCTCTATGAAATTACATGACTTGTTTACATTACTGATTCTCTCGATAGGAACATCGGGGACTAATCAAATACAATATATGGAATACATAAGTGAATACATTTCGATGTTACAAATACATCAACATTGGGTATTAAATGGGATATAAAAAATCATACCATCATTAAGTTCAAGAAGAGGATATTGTCCTTTCAATAATCAGAGCTGAGAGTAGTCATACCATTAGATCCATTAGTAGGGCAGCGGTACGTGGAACCTGTACAAGGAAAATATTATGAGGGAGAGATAGGTAATATCTATACTATTTCATCCTGATTGGATGGTTACATCAATCTGATAGTACATGGTATGTTGAGTTGGTGGACTGTTAACACCTATTTGTGATATTCAAGGGAAGCATTGGAAAACTCGTTGAACCAGTTGCATGAGGCTTCGATGCAAAAGTGTGCTCAAATCAGAAAAGCCCTGCAATGGGTAGGGATAGAGGTATGTGATTTAACTACTTATGAAGGGTTTCCTAATATTGATACATTTATTGTTGAGTTTGAAGTCAAGGTGCCAGAACAATAATGACTGTTGGCCTTAGATGCATCCCTAAAAAGATACTCTAACGAGGTGGTGGGATGTTTGCAAGAAAACAATCATTGTTTGGTCATAGTGTCGAAGATTGTTAGAGATCCAGTTTGGTGAGGGAACCCATTATATTGGAGAGAAATACATCAGGATGACAAGCCTTGTCAACCATATCAATGCTTGAACCATCACATGGAAATCCATATCGAAGCAGGAAATGGTGCATATGTTTATACATACATTGGATATGATACTAAGAAATTTGTATATGTCGCTTGAGATGCAACATGGAACTACAAAATGGGATGGGTTTCTCGGTAGTTTCAAATATCATTAGAGGAAATTTCAATTTAAAATGGGCCTTCCAAAAATTATACAAATTCCATGTCATCATGTATTCGCCAATCAAAATGCTTTAAAATTCAAAAAGGGAGCACCTCTTAAACAAATTTTTAATATAAATTTGGGGATAGGTATCATTATAAAAACTACTTTATTTGTTCGTATTTTTGACATATCTCCTTGTGCTTTTACTCAAATTTCGATTGGAAGATCTCATTGGATGCGGAATCAAATTACGCATCCAATGAGTACCCACTCGGCATAATTTTGACAGGCCTCGATACCCCAAAAACAAGAAATACCTAAAAAAATGTGATGATGTTGTCATCATCACGTTTTTTCAGGTATTTCTTGTTTTTTGGGTACTGAGGCCCACCAAAAGTATGCTGAGTGGGTACTCGTTGGATGCGTAATTTGATTCCACATCAAACAAGCTATCCCAATCAAAATTTGAGTAAAAACACAGGGAGATATGTTGAAAATATGAACAAAAAAGTAGTTTTTTCTTTTCTTTCCCCAAAATTAATAAATATTATTTTATTATTTTAACTATTATTTTATTAATTTTCCTTAGGAGGCCCATTTTGAGTTGAAATTTCCTCTAATGACATTTATTTATGCGAATGAAACTCTTCCAGGAGACGCAACTATTCTAGTGATTAAAGCAAATTCTTTTCAAGAAATATCAGTACTAGTCTTGAGTTTTCCATAGTGGATTGTGACGATTCATAACTTGATGGAGTGATACAACATTTTTGGAGAGCCTGAGGATGATGACCCCATGGATATAAATATTCCAGAATTCGAGGGAAGCCGAGTACTGGAGGGACCTAGTATGACATATGAAAAATTCTTGAAGCCATTAAAGATTAAAAAAGGTAAATATTGGTTCTCTTTATAACCCTAAGTTTGCAAAGATTGGGTACTATTGAGATGATGAGCTGGTAGGAAATATTACAGACTTGTTACATGAATTCAAATATTTGTTTCCTACAAAATTTCCGGAAATGAAGGGAATTTTTGGAGACCTGAGTGAGATGAAGACTCCATTAAAACCAAATGATAAACTGATAAAGAAGAGACCATATAGGTTGAACCCGTGATATAAAGAAAACCTTAAAGCAAAGCTCAACATAATATTTGGTGTAGGTATTATCAATCCTATCGAAGATTCATAGTGGATGAGTCCTGTGGTTGTCCAAGACAAAAATACTAGTGAATTGTTAGATTTTTAAAATTAAGCTAGCATTATATTAGGATCTTTAACTGAGAGAATAACAAGCACAACAATAAAACACAAGAGACAATGAACATAGTGTTCTTCCTTGGGGAAACCATAAATGGAGAAAACCCCACAACTTCCTCAGAGATAGAATCAACACCAATAGTAAAACCCCAAAATAGTAAGATGATCTCCCGACAGCAGTAACCTCTTTCTTCCTAGCCCCAGTGTCTTCTTCTTCCTCAGCTATGTGCTACAACTGAATGTGAGTGAGTGTGTGATAAATAGAGAGGCTATCTCTCTATTTATACTAATTCCTGACTTGACTAAACCCTACTAGGGCCGAATTCTCTAGGAGAGTCTAATAACCCTAGTGCCCCGGAACTGCGGGGACTTTAACCCTTGATCAATAGGAGGGTTACCCACAATGACTTGACATGACTTGTTTACATTATAAAACCTCCTGATAGGAACATCGAGGCATGACATGAATCAAGTACATTACAAACACATCCTAGAATAAACATTGGGGTACAATACATAAGATATACAAGTGAAAACATTTCAAAGTTACAATTACATCAAAACTCCCTCTTAACTAGGAAGGTATTATCTCAACACAATTTATCAGCACATGTCTTCTTCTCTGTATCATCTAGATCATCATCGAGTCCTCATCATCTTCAAGTCATCTATATCTTCGAATCTGGATCATCATTGGATCTAGATCATCATCACTGGATCTGGATCATCACTCGATATGGATCATCACTGGAATATCATCACTGGATCTAGATCATCACTCGATCTGGATCATCACTGAAATATCATCACTGGATCTAGATCGTCACTCGATCTGGATTATCATTGGATCTGGATAGTCACTCGATTTGGATCATCACTGCTGGATCATCATCACGGGTGTTATCTCATGATTATTCTTGTCACAGTAAGTTCTACAAATCCAACCCTTTTTCACGCTGGTTGTAGGCCTAGCCTCCATGTAGGTCTTCTTCAATGATTATATCTGACACCAAGTCAGAATGGTCCACCCATCACTTACATATGACCATGAGAGGAACACATCCAACACCATGTCAGAAAGGCATGCCCAGCACTCACTTCTGACCATGTGGGAACACATCCCACAACCCTATCAGAAAAAACCAGCACTCACATCCGATCATGTGGGAACAAATCCCACAACCCTATCGGAAAGGCTCAGCACTTATATCTAGCCATGCGGGAACACATTCTGCAACCATGCTAGAAAGGCTTTGCACTTACATCTACCCATGTGGGAACACATCCTACAACCTTGCTAGAAAGGCTCTACACTTACATCCAACCATGGGGGAATACATCCTGCAACCTTGCTGGAAGGGCTCTACACTTACATCCAACCATGCGGGAACACATATTGCAACCTTGCTGGAAGGGATCTACACTTACATCCAACCATGCGGGAACACATCTTGCAACCTTGCTGGAAAGGCTCTGTACTTACATCCAACCATGTGGGAACACATCCTGCAAACTTGCTGGAAGGTCTCTGCACTTACATCCAACCATGCAGGAACACATATTGCAACCTTGTTGGAAAGGTTCTCAACCCCAGGTTGAGGGTTCCTGGTAATTGACTAGGTGCCTCCATTCTCCAAGAGAATGGAATTAGCTCTTATATCTGATCAAGTGGGAACACATCCTTGAATCACATCAGAATGGCCATGCACTCATATCTGATCATGTGAGAACACATCCCACATTCATATCATAATGGCCCTTAGTCCTAGACCGAATATTCCTGGTAACTGACAAGGCACCTCCATTCCAAGAATGGAATAGCCCTTATATCTGATCATGTAGGAACCAATCCTACAGTCATATCAGAATGGCTTAGCACTCATATCTGACATGGAAGGAACCAATCCTCTCACCATGACAGAATGGCTCATCCCTTACATCTGACCATGGAAGGAACGAATCCTCTCACCATGTTAGAATGGCTCATGGACTCATTACTTCCCCTTGGAAGGAACCTCGATATGGAGAACACCAAGCTTCTCTCTGAAGTACTCAAATTTCACTCTGGCTAATGGATTTGTCAACACATCAACCATCTGTTCATTCATCGCAACATACTGGAGCTTCACTGCTCCTCTCTGCACCATATCCCTGATATAGTGATATTTGATCTCGATATGCTTCTACTTGTCATGGAACACCGGGTTCTTCGACAACTTCACACAACTTTGGTTGTCGCAATATATGCAAGTAGCATCTAACTGGAGATCAAATAAATCAGACAGTATCTTCCTCAGCCATACTGCCTCAAAACTAGCTGAACAAGTTGTGACATACTCTGCTTCAGCTGTACTTAGTGCCACACATGATTGATTCCTGCTAAACCAATAGATCACACCTGATCCCATACTGAAGCAACACCTTGAAGTTCTCTTCCTATCAATGGAACTGTAAACCCAATCTGAATCAACATAACCGTCCAGGTTAATCTTCTGATTCGCCTCATACTTGATCCCATAATCAACTGTACCCACCAGGTACCTTAGAATATGCTTTGCAGCAATCAAGTGAACATGTCTCAGATCTATCAGGAATTGGCTCAAGGTGTTCACAACAAAGCCAATATCTGGTCTCGTGTTTGTTAGGTACATCAAGGACCTAATCATCTGATGATACATCATAGCATCAACCGCTTCTAATGAAGCATCACTCAATAGCTTCAGGTTCGATGCCATAGGTGTGGTCATGGCCTTGCAGTCCCTCATCCCAAACCTCTTCAATATCTCTACTGCATACTTCCCTTGTCCGAGGGATATTCCATCTACATTCTGCCACACCTTCATGCCTAGAAAATAATGCATCATTCCCAAGTCCTTCATTTTTAACTTGGAAGAAAGATTCCTCTTCGTATCAGCAATCAACCCATCCATACCTGTTACAAACAGATCATCTACATATAGTAGGAGCATCACTGGATTGCCATCTTCAACCTTATAGTAAAGGTTGGAATCTTCTTTACTCTTGGTAAAGCCTAAACTGGATAGAAAGCTGTCAATTCTACCATACCATCTCCCGGGTGCCTATTTCAAACAGTACAAGGCTTTCTTCAATCTACATACATGCGACTCCCTTTCATGTGTCTCAAAATAAAGTGGTTGTTCCACATACTTCCTCTTCCACTACACCATTCATGAAAGCTGTCTTGACATCCATCTGGTGTATCTTCCATTTCATCACTGTAGCTGGAGCAAGTATTGATCTAATAGACATGTATCTGGCTACAGGTGAAAATTTTTCTTCATAGTCTATTCCTTCTTTCTGGGAGAAATCACGAGCAATAAATCTTGCTTTATATTTTTCAATGCTACCATCTGCAACATGCTTGATCTTGTAGATCCATTTGGAAGTTACAACTGACTTCCCTTCTGGTCTTGGGACAACATCCCAAACATCATTCTTCATGATCGATTGATACTCTTTGATCATAGCATCCTTCCATTCTTTTCGTTTTGCCACTTCTTCATAATTGGAAGGTTCTTTATCAATGAAATCACATAATAATGCTACATACCTGGACCAGTATCTGGTCCTCTTTATTTCTCTGTGATTGTCTTTTGGAGCCCCATATATTTCTGCACCTTGGATAGCTTCTTGTACCCAAGCAAGTTTCCTCTTATGAGGATTCTTCTCTTGAGGTGGATCTATAGGTTCTTGTGGTTCTTCAAACTCTCGATCTTCTTCTTGAGTTTCTTCATTCATGGTTGTATCATGAATTCTGGGTGCTTCTGCTTCTTTAGGTTCTTCAGCATGTCTCTTTCTAGATTTTTTTAAGCTTAGTCTTCATCAAATGTCACATTCTTGTTGATGTCGATATTCTTGAATCCTGGGAAGTATATTCTGTAAGCCTTCGAGCTTTCAGAGTATCCCACAAATATACCCTTCTTTCTTGAAGGATCTAATTTAGTCCTCTTCTCTTTTGGAATGTGTATGTACACTGGACAGCCAAATATTCTGAGATGGTTGACTTCTAGTTTCTTGCCGAAAAATACTTCTTTAGGTGTCTTGTTCTTGAGTACTCTGTGTGGAGTACGGTTCTGTACATACACCATTGTTCTTACAGTTTCTACCCATAGATGCATAGGAAGATATTGATCATGAAGCATTGCTCTTGCATCTTCCATGATAGTTCTATTCTTCCTTTTTGCAATCCCATTCTGTTGTGGATTATATGGAGTGGACAACTCCCTCTTAATCCCTGAGTCTTTTCATAATTCTTTGAATTCATTTGATATGAATTCTACACCATTATCTGATAAAAAATTCTTGATCTTCTTTTCAGTGTGGTTCTCGATCAAGGCTTTGAATTCCTTGAACTTGCTGAATACTTCATCTTTGTTCTTCATGAAGTAAATCCATGTCTTCCTAGAAAAGTCATCAATAAAAGAAACATAGTATACATACCCACTTAGTGAACTTGATGACATTATACCACATACATCGAAGTGGATGATTTCCAAGATTCCTTTTGCTTTGCCCTCGCTACTTGGAAATGTCTTCTGTGTGTTCTTTCCTTTCGCACATCCTTTGCAGACTCCGTCATGTTTTGCTTGAATTTATGGAATACCTTCAATAGCTTTTCTTGGAATTGGTAGTGCTCTATAATGCACATGTGCAAGCCTTCTATGCCAAAGTTCATTTGGCTCTATTGTGTCGTGGACCAAGGCTTGTTCTGGATGGCCCTTCAATTTGTATAGACCTCCTTCTTGTTTCCCAATCACTACTGCATCATTAATAGTCTTTCCCTTTGGCCACATGATGACTTGGCCATCTATGAATGCAACCCTCATTCCTTTTGCATCTAATGCAGATATTGAGAGGAGGTTCTTCTTTAGTCCTGGTACAAACAATACTTCCTTCATTGTCATAGACTTTCCAGAGTCTAGCTTATAGGAGGATTCCCCACTACCTTTTATTGGATACTAGTAGTCATCTCCGAGCTTCACCTTGTGAGGTGATTCATGTTCTGATAGTTTCACAAAGGATTCCTTGAATCCTGTCATATGCTTGGAAGCCCCATTGTCTATAAGCCAATCATTGTTTCCATGAGTAAAACACATATTTCAAGAAATCTAGAAAATTTCTATTACAAGGACTTCTATGACATTGAATTTTTTTGTAAACATTTTATTTATTTCATTTAATTTGTAAA
>LPNX010988214.1:0-89978 GCA_001517045.1 Pseudotsuga menziesii
CAGCCTTCGGCTTAATCAGTCGACATTTCAACCTTACGGCCCAGCAGGCCCATAGCGACAGAAACGCAAGCGACCAGCATCGAAGAAAACAGATGCTGCTAACACTCTCAGCCACCTTGTCGGGAAACGACCACATCTCAGGATAAGGTATCCTCATCGAAACTGACCCACGCTATCCTTAATGAAAGCTGCGTTACCAGCGACACTTTCTTTCGACCCTAACTGGGGTTTTAGGCGGCCAACAGCAAAAACTAGATCGCGAAAGGTGGCTCGATCAACACGGGCTGCAGTGAGAAGGCGACACTGTCAAAAACAATCCTCTCAACCCCATTAATCCCGGTCGAGCCAGTCCCAGGTTCTACCAATAATTTCCCACCGAGACGGCGCACAAACTCGGACTGTAAAAAAAGGAAAACCAGGAAAAATCATGGCAACTACGGCTAGTCCAAACCCGACCCCTAAACATTCATCAACAACGCAGTCTCTACTCATCGCGACCGCATACCGAATCCTGGCGCAGACGGCGTAACGACCGTCTGCGCCTCAAAACCCCCAACCCTAGCGCACAAGAAACTACTACGGGCAGACAGATAGGCTTAAAAGGTTAAAGAAAACATCCCCCCCCTCACCCTAGGTCAAAAAAAAAATGATCTAAGTAAACCAAAATCCTAGCTGGACGAGGGAGAAAAACGCGGGGCCCCAAAAATCGGCGGAAAACCAACAACGTTAAATGCAAATGAAGGACGAGATGCACCTACCTGGCAATCAACGCAGTGATCAAGCTAATGACAGTTGGAGATCCGCCCTCGCCACCTGGAAACTGGTACAGTGACAGCTAACCCTTCGATTCTTTCGAAACGCGACAGCTCGACTCCTCGCGACAGTGATCGAAAACAATACAAAAAACCCCGTTTGTCGCCATACATATATGAACAACGCCACACGTGCAAGGAGTCACATCAATCGGGGCGGCTCCAAAAGTTATGTCGGGCGGCACAAGATTCATACCATCCGCAACGGCGGACCACCTCCAGTCCCCACTCGCCCGATCAACTATACATAACCCGCGAACGAAAATCCCATATCGGGCGTCGACGGAAACTTTGGCCGGACGACCAAGAGTCTGGCCTCCCCCGCAATGGCAGAACATCCTCCACACCTCACCGTCCGCAACGAGGAAAAGACACCCCAAAAGCATGTTTCGGTGGGAGACGAGGATTTAAGAGTCTATGCTGATCCGCAACGGCGGGGACAGCAGTGTTCCTCCCCCTCCGATACGGTAGAGAGACAACGCCCGCAACAAACCGTGATGAAAACGAAACTGAAGAGTCGAAACCCCCCCGCAACGGCGATCGCGAAACGACAACATGCGGACTTGAAGACCACCCGCAACGACGGCACGACCGAGCCAACACAAGAGTCGATAGGCACTCGCTACAGCGGCGTGGAAAAATATCTGGAGGATCTGGAGAACACCCGCAACAGCGGGCTCGGGATGGAAACAACCAAAAGTTCAAAGGTACCCGAAACGTCGGCCCGACAACCGAAAAATGACGACCTGGAATCCACCCACAACGGCGGGACGGGAAAGAGAAATTAGAAGCCAAAGGACGCCCGCAACGGTCGGGCAGTCAAATGAAAATCTCCCGATACAAGAAACTTTGAGCGAAGGCTTGAAAAGGTTTTGCAAAACAACAAAGGGCTCGATCAAGATGGAAATCCTCAAGCATTAAACGATGAAAAACCAGTCGATTTACAGCATTTAAGATTAGAGAGAGTGCTTCAACCTTCATAAGCTAAAATCAAAAGATGAAATCAAGAGAAGAACTCACTAACTTGAAGAAAAGGAGGGCCCCAAAATTTTTAGAATTTTGGGAACTTGTTGCAGGTGCAACAGGGTGAACCAGGTTATATATGTATCTATCTTGTAATGTGCTTTATTATTTGGATCTTGTTTATTGTTTATTGTTATTACTTTGCAATCCTGTTTTTCTAACAAATAAACATCATAGTAGAAATAAAATTGCTACCATACATGTATAGAATGCATTTACCAACATTATCACTACGAAAATCAATTAAAAACATTGCACAATAAAATACAAGAAAGTAATTATCTTTGAACAAAGAAGCTCCAAGTAACTAACTGTGTAAGAGCACTTTTACACCCAACAGTAGGAAATTCATCCAACACATACTATTTCTACTGAGAGGTCCCCCCTAAGCTGGACTATGAGGCCACCAAGGTGAAGGAAACAACTATAGGATTCTCTCTCTTAGCCCATAACCCAATATACTCTCTATGCTTAGCCAAATGCTCATACAAATATATACATTGGTCTCACTTATCTCTCATAGCCTTGGATTCCACACTACCTACCAGACACAACACCCTTCTAGGCTCAGGCATCCCCTTCATCGATCCATGGTTTTCTTGGGCGATCCATATTATCGAGTGCTCCCTATGTGTGCATATAACAAGGCCATCCTGGTAATGCTATTGAAGAACCACCTTCACCCTTAATTCTCGGCTTCTCAATCATGTAACAACAACAAAACTTCAATGGTTAAGGGTTCCTAGATTTCCCAACCTCTCTGCTCACCTACAACCATCAATTTTCCCTTCCAAATTTGTTATCCTATCTCCAAATTTGAATTTTTGGGTTATACATAGTTGCTAAAGGTTATGAATAATGATGTAGAGCTCTGAATAAGGTAAATATGCATGCAATAATGAGAGAATGATGGTTGACTCCAAGTGATATGAGAAAATTGTGAAAATACAGCTAAAATTACTTCTGACATTAGAAGAAAGGACTCCGAACTGTTGTAGACTAAATTTTGACTTGTGACAAAACCATCCAAAAGAGCAATCATCCCCATGCTTCAATAACTACATGAAGTGACCTTTCCCACCAACTTTACACATGCATTCAATGATTGAAAAATAGTCAAAAAGGAGATATTTGGCTTATTCTAAGCACATGACAATTTTTTGGGTGAGTTCCAGGGTTAACACTTGGTATCAAAGGATTAGTTTCCCATAGGCCCCCTTTTCTCTTCTCCACTAGTGGAATCATAACCACTTTTTGTGCTCTCTACACAACCATACTTGGACCATTTTATTATTTATGCAAATAATAGTTACATACATTTCAAATTGGCATTATAATCCAAATAAATAGACTAAATAAAAAGTATTTGCATCATACATGCCTAGCCATTGAATAGTCAAGTCTTGGCCTTGAGATCTGCACTAGGAATCCATACTAGCATATTACATCATTTAAATAATTTAGTTAAATACATTCCAAGTCAAAAACCATGTATTACAATCCCCTCCCCCTTGGAATAACACCGCCCTCGGTGTTTTCTCAAAATTTAGAACAAAAATGGATATGCCTCTCTCATGGCATCCTCCAACTCCCCCGTAGCCTCATTGGCACTAAAGTTCTTCCATTGGACCTTTACTTGTGCGATGGATTAGTTCTGGAGCAACATTTCTTTCTTGTGTAGGATGCATAGTGGCTTGGCTTGGAATTATCCCACAGGTTCCCCCTAGTCACATCCCTATCAATTAAATGGTTAGGATCATGTACATATTTATTAAGAAAATACACATGAAAAAATTTATGAGCTCTAGTGTTAGCAGGAAATGCATTTCTATTTGCAACTGGCCCTATTCTCTTAAGAACTTCAAACGACCCACAATATCTTGGTGACAACTTGGAACAGCTTCCAAGTTTTAAGGAACTCTTCCTTGACCTAAATCTGAAGTAAACATGATCCCTAACATGAAACTCCCTATGCACTCAACTCTTATCTGCATAGTATTTTTGGGTAAGACATGAGAGAGAGTCTTTTTGACTTTTCATGTGTTTCAAAGCACCACTATATATGATAAAAGTGTCACTTCCATGAGATACTGATCTTGTGAGAGTTGAAATTAAGACATACTTTTCACTAGTGTATTTATCTATCCTTCTCTTCATCTGATTCATTCTCTTCAATTGCACAGGCATGGAAATTTTGGTTCTTCTTCTTGAACTAATCTTTCTTATGAGGAAAATTTATAGCAATGTGTCCCATCTTATGGAATGAATATCATTCAAAATATGAGTAATGTTTTCTTGGTATTTTACCTATTTTGAATGATTGTGATCTTCTAGGAGGTGATCCTCAATCCTTCCTTTTGTTTCTTCCATTCTTTGCATGAGAAACTAGAGCTTGATCTTCATTATCATTTATCTTTTCTTCTCTATTTGTTACCCTTGGACTTATTCTTGTACACATTCCTCCCATAGTTTTCTGAACTTGGTTAGCTTTCTTCTAGCACATATTCCTCTAATGAAGGAATCCCATTCTGTTAGAAGACCATTTAAGGTGGTCATCACAACTTCCACTTCTTCCATAATGTCACCAATGGCTTCTAACTGTTATTTGATTTGAGATACTCTTGATAAGTAAGATTGTATAGTTTCTTCTTTTTGTATCTTCGCACCCTTGAGTTGTTTTATCAAGGTCATTCTTCTATTGATGTTCTTGTCTTCAAATAGGTTGGTCAGTGCATCGAGCATTTCCTTTGTAGTATTCTTTTAATATACTTGAGGGATCAAGTGGTCCTTGATAAAATTATCTATGATCCTCTTAGCTTTGATCATATCCTTCTTATGCTTGGCATTTTATTCATCTCCCTCTGGTTCCTTTAACTCATCTTTAATGTAGCCTTCTATATCATGTCCTTCAAGGATGGGCATGACTCTATACATCCATCCTTTGAAGTTCTTTGATCTCTCAAGCTTTTCATCAAGCTTGGTACTATTTGTCATCTTTAATGAATGGGAACCTCAAATGGAAATATAGGAGATAGACCTTACCAGTTTGAGACTGCTTCTGGAATCTACTTCATGATGACTTAGGGTTTGACAAGAAAACCCTACTTTTCCAACTGTGGTCACCTGCAAAACTGTTTGGAGGAAAATATGCACCTCCCCAAGGTGAGCTAGATTATATATTCCTTTTCCAAAACATGTGGATGGAACCTTGAAAAATGACGCCCCAGTTTCTCCCAACAACAAAGGTAGTTAAAAAAATGAACATCCACATAATTGAAAACTGCTTCAAAAAAGATGCACCCTCCTAGAGTGAGTTGAATGGTCCTTATTTTTTGGTTGATCTATGGATGGAGGTGTACGTAATAGTGAACCCTAGCTCATTGAACCACAAAAAGAGCTACGAAACAATGTCTTCTTTCAGGTTAGCTTCGATACCATGTTAAGGCTTTAAAAATTGTTATGCTAAAACAAAAGTAGCACTGAAAGAATTACAAGCACACCAAAACACAAGAGAATACAAATATTTATCTTGGGAAACCTTCATGGGGAAGAAAACTCAACAAAAATGCCACAATATAGACTTCAAACAAGTACAATGTAAGACTCAATAAATAAGACTAAACTACTTCCTCCTCCTCAGATGGATTGTTTCTCCTCTCTCTAGTTAACTTTCTTGAGTGCACTATATGTCCAAATGAGGGAGGCCCCTCACCTATTTATACTGATCAACTAGGAGGCATAATAACCCAATAGGGATGACTTTCCTTGGGAGACTTAAACATACATTTTAATAATACTTTTGTGTGTACTATTGACCCGACTTGCAATGGATTTTTTACCTCAAGACTTTACATGACCAAATACATCAATGACATCCCTGATCGGAGGAAAACCATCTCCAAAAGGAGGAATAACAATAATGACAATAATAATAATACAAAATAGAATATCTTCCACAGTTATATTTCTTTAACACTCCAAGTCCTTGATCGCATGCATCCATGCACACCATAAAGTCTTCTTCAGGGTTTGTAATCTTCAAAATTGGAGCACTTGTGAGAAGCTCATTTAGCAGCTGAAAACTCTCTTCACATTTTGGGTTCCATTCAAACTTTATCCCCTTCTTTTGAAAATAAGTGATTGGGTGAGCAACTTTGGAGAATCCTTCAATGAACCTCCTGTAATAACCGGCAAGGCCCATAAAATACCTCACATTTGTGACGTTCCTTAGAGTTGGCCAATTCATGATGGCTTCAATCTTTTCTATATCAACTGATAATCCTCCCTTGAAAATAATATGACCCAAATTGTGAATCTTGTTATTGTAGAAATCACATTTGTTTATATTTGCATACAACTTATGCTCCCTTAGAAATTGAAATTCTATTCTCGATTTTTCTTCATGCTTCTCTTCATTCTTAGAATGTATGAGAATTTCATCTAGAAAAACAAGAACAAACTTGTCCAAATACCTACTAAAAACACTATTCACGAGGCACATGAATGTAGCTGGCACATTGGTGAGACCAAATGGAACCATCACAAACTCATAGTTCCCATACCTTGTTGTAAAGGATGTATTTTGGATATCCTCTTCCTTGATCCTCACTTGATGGTAACCAGACCTTAAGCCAAATTTGAAAATACCTTTTCCCCTCTCATTTGATAAAAAAGATCGTCAATTTGAGGCAAGGGGTGCTTGTTATTTACTATAAATTTGTTTAGATTCCTGTAATTGATGCATAACTTGAGTGTTCCATCTTTCTTCTTCAAAAATAAGATGGGTTCTCCACATGGACACACACCTGGACGAATGCACTTCTTTTCCAACAATTCATGCAATTGCATTTTCAACTCTAATAATTATGGTGTACTCATCTTGTAAGGTGTTTTGGAAACTGGTCCAGCTCCTAGCACACGATTGATTGTAAAATCGATGTCCCTCTTTAGAGGAAGTATTGGAACTTCATTGGGAAACACATGCTTGAATTCTTGTAGCACATGATAGTCCTCAAACTTAGGAATTTCATTTTTTGTTTCTCCAAAACATGGGTTGCATACAATTGGCAACCTTTCCTGCAAAATTTCTTCAACTACATGGCTGAAATCTACCTAACATAAATTACCTTTGGAATTCCCTTCACAACCCTTGTATTTCCTTTTTCATCAATGTATTCAAAAGTCTTGTAGTAACAATCAAGCTTAGTTCTATGGACCTCCAACTAGTCCATTCCAATGAGGATATCATTGGAACCAAGTGGTAAAATATTCAGGTTTACAAAAGTGGGAAGTCCGCCCATTTCCAATGGACATTTCTCCATTATTTCACTAAATTTTCTCTTGGTTCCAGTGGCTAGTTGAACTAACCATGATTTACTATACTTTGATTTATTAAATGCACAATTCTCTACAACTTTAAGATCGATATAACTATGAGTATATCCAAGGTCAATCAAAACAGAAATAGGTTTCTTAGCAATCTTACCTTCAACCTCAACAACAGTTGACTGATGGTATGCTTGGTGGTCCTCTAGTGATGCATAGATCCTAGGGATGGTCCTTTCCACTTGAACCACAATTTGAACTTCTTGGATGGTGTGAACTTGCTTCTGACTCTCATTTCGATGTGGGAAGTTTCTAAGCATATGATCCCCTCCATATACCCAACATTGAAGTGGATCTCTTGGCTCTCTTGTCTTGTCTCCCATCATCCTAGTGGGTTTAGTCACACCTTGTGGTGGATTCCATGGTTGATTTCTGAATTGAGAAGGATTGAATCCCTTATTTTGTTGGTCAAACTTCTCATTTTTATTTTCCTTCCATGCCTTAGGGAATTGCGTTTTTCTTTTGCTTTTATTAAACCAATACTTGGTCTTTCTTATGGACTCGTCTAGAGTTTGAGGTTCATCTTACTTAATTATGTCTTTATAGGACTGGGGAAGTACACTTAGAAAATGATGAATTTTGAACTTATCATCCTAGATGTAATTAACATACCTTAACGAATCCATGAATTTATTTGCATATTCATCCATAGTCATTTGTCCCAATTTCAGCTCATGGAACTCTTTGATTTTTCCATCATAGTACCTATCAGAGAGGTACTTTTCCTTGAAGTAATTCTTGAACTTCCTCCACACAATATTTCTCTCATTGATCCTATTTACTTTCATAAGGTTATCCTACTATATATAAGCTCTTCCATTCAATATGAATATGGCCACTCTGTCCTTCATATTTCCTAAGTAGTCTTGGACTAGGAAATACTTCCTCATCCCAAGAAACCAAGCCTCAATTTTTTGACTAGATTTTATCTCTCCATAAAAAGTAGGAGGTTTATCATTCCTAAATTCTCGATGCAAATTTTCCTTTGAAGACCTCTTCCTCTTATTCCTATGAGATGAAGAGCTTGATCCTTTAGTTTAATCCTTAGAGTCATATGACTCACCAATAGATAATTTTGGAGTGTATGACCCACCTCTAGAAATATTCCTCGAACCATGGAACTTCTTGTGGGATTGTCTCCTTGAGATACTCCCACTCTTTCCTTGATTTTCTGAGTGATTCCCCGAGTTAATTTTCATTTGGATCTACCAAAATTTGAAGCATAGCTACATTCAATTGTTTTTGTTCCACTTGAGATCTAAGCAAACTTTCATTGTCTTCTCTACAACTTTGTAGTTCCACCCTCAGATTCCTCATAGTTTTTGCAATATCTTGGGGAGTCACTTGGTTTGTCCTTCCATTGCATTTGTCTCAAACTCATTGGGGTATCGTGCATCATCCATAATGATGACCCTTAACTGTCCCTGTTAAAATTATGAATCTTCAAAAATGTTCATAAAGACATTTGTTAGCTGCATTATATAATTATTTTTCATGCATTCCGAGAAAAACCATATTGTCAATTTTTGTCAAACTAAAAAAATATCTGAATCACCCCTTCAAACTCTCATTTTTCACAACCACGATTGAATTCAAGAACAAAATTTGTAGATATAATAAAAAGAAAAATAGGTTTCAATGGGGATTGCTCCCTTGCGACCTCCTTTTGCTGCTGCAGGGAGGGTCGAGGGCAGTGCCCTCATTTTGTTGTTGTTGTAAATATTTCCATTTCATGCAAATCTGATGCATAAGATCACTGCATTTTTTGATCTTCAGGCACCTGATATTCAATTGTGAAAATCACTGCTTTTCCTTGATTTGTGAACATTTGATGCAACCCCACACCATTTTACCACTTAATGGACATAAGTAGTTTTAAGAACCATGAAATGGTGGTTTCTTGAAACCATTTTTGTGATCTTAAATGAACAGGAGGGAGACATGTCAATGGGGTGGTTTTTATTTTAGGCTTGTGAAATTTAAATTATCTCTTATGTGGTTCACGGTTCTAAAATAATGTTGTTCGTTGATCATACCTGATGATATTTAGAAATGACATGATTGGTGGGAGGGGTCCCATTATCTTTGACATCTCTGCATGTAACATCCTCCGGCATCACATCACTGCATGATAGACCAAAAACACTTCATGATCATCAACGAAGCTATTTTCTGAACCCTCTTTTATGATCATGAACACACGATATGCTGACATGCCACCTTAGTGGTTTTCCTTTGAGGACCAGGCTCATCAAATTAAACATTATGCATATTCATGAGTCTGAACCATTTTCAGTCATTGATCTCCACTATTTCCATATGATATGATCTCCATTGCTTTTGGGCCCCATCACACATGGGAACCCATGCTCATGGATTTGATGTGGCTATTCCACATCCAACCTTCTTCCCATGTGGATCTGCCATGCCAGGCCTTCTCTCCACATGGATCCTCCATGTTACATTGTTGTAAGGTAGGCCAAAAGGGGTTTCAGGATCGATGGGGCAGTGATTTACCGAAATTGCTCTCGTGGCCCTAAATGCATGAGGAGATGACACATCACCTTAGTGATTTTCCCTTTAGGATAGCGACGAGGAAAATAAACTTTGTGCATGTTTGGTATCCTGAAGCGCTATTATCCATTGATTTTTATCTTGATGGTTTGATCTGCTTCCGCCCTCACAGTCCACCACACACAATCATAGACGCACATGGATCTGATGTGGTTGGTCCACATGGCATATCCTTTCCATGTGGCCCCTTCCACATTAGATTTTATGCCCACATGGAACCTTCCACATCATACCTTATACCCACGTGGCTTTTCCATGTCACCTATCCACATGGAATGAGTGGGCCCAAATTTCAAAATTTTGAATTTCCACATAGTCTTAATTTGACCATAAGGTGGCTTTTTTTTTCCGTGTCGAAAAAAATATTGAATTGTCTCTATGTTATGAGATTTGATTGCGCTTGTATATTGAATTGGACATACCATATGCAATTTTATAAATTCAAGAATTAATTAGGATGCCTCGAGTAGAAATAAATAATTTGTACAATAAATGTCGAATATATTTAAAAATGACATTTATTTGTATTAATGTTTTAAAAGGAAATAATAAAAGTAATAATGTCAAAAAGAATTTTAAATTGACAATTTATTTCAATCAAATATATGAAATAATTTATTTCACTAAAAATGATTAAAATTAAAAAGGCTAATACCAAACCATTTGTCTAAATCCATGTTGTTGGAAACGCCACTCATCTCCACATCCCCAGGCCGTTTCATGCTTGAAACGTGGAAACATGTATTGTACGCTGTGGAAACATGTTTCTGTAAGGACGAGTGCATTTCCTAAGATAGAAACATGTTTCCTTTGTATGGGAACACATTTTTGATAAGAATGTGGTTTGGAAGTCCACGTTTCCCAAGAAACATTTACCCAATTGATAAAATAATATCGTCCTATTCAATAGTAATTGGTAGTATTAAATGGTAATATGAAATTCTTAAAGTAAAAGTGACATTCTCCTTATCTTTCATTTTCTATCATTTTACTTAAATTTTTAACATTATCATTAATTGTTTCAAGATGTTTGAGAGTGGTTCCAACCTCATTGGACTTCATATACAAAAAGTAGAATTTTAGATCCCATTCAAAATTTAACATACTTAAGAGTTTTCAGGATTTCATGGTTGCAAAATTTCCATAAGTTTCTATGATGTATGAGGGTATGATATTGGCATTTAATCAAGCACACCAACCCCTATATGTACATTTATGTTGGTGGTGTTGATTGTTCAACTCCTTTGTCACGACCTTAATACAAATGTACTCTTCACTTAAGCAAAATCACTTATTAAGTATGTGATGCTTTTTCTACCTCATTTTAACAATTTTATTAAGATGTTTCATCAAAATTGTAGGGTGTTGAGTGGTTGACTAATGTCCTTGCAGGATCAACTTTGAGATTCAAGTTAGGGGCAAGGTATAGAGGCTAGAGGAGAGAGACATAGAGTGTTATTGATGAATAGGATCCCAATATAGGCAATGATTCGTCGACATGTATGATTTATGATTTATGATTCATGTTTCACATTCATTTTTTAAATTTCCTTACCTGTATATATCATGTTTCCCCGTTTCCAAAATTTTGGGGGTCGTGTTTCCAATACGTCCCCGTTTCAAAAACTCGTCCTTGTTTCCATGTTTCGTGTAACTTGGGTTCTAAATCTTCTAAATATTCATAACATGAGAATAATTTATTTTAAATAATAAAAAATAGAAATTTCTCTTGCAAAAAAAATTCAAAGTCTAATTTTCTCATTGCACCGAGAGGCGCTCTACAGCCCAGTATGGGGGAGATCTTGTAACGTGATGTAACGTTACTAACATGTCGACAAAGAAAATAGTGATAGTGAATATTATGGGAGAGATCTTATGTTGAAATATTGTAACTTCGAAGAATATTCTATATGTATATTTTGTGGTCCCCGATGGTCCTATTGGGAGAACCACTTGTATTATCTTGTGCCGCGATGCTTCTAATCGTAAGAACTAATAAGAGTCATGAGGTTGTTCCTTCTAATTGTAAAGGTGGGTCATTAGCACCCCAGTGTGGTTACTTGAGCCTACATGTGTAACTCGAGCCTACATGATTAACTCGAGCCTACATGTTGGATGAATTAATTGAAGTGAACGGATGAATATAAATAGAGGTGTACCTCTCCTCATTTGGAGCACACACTCTCACTTGTGTAGCGCATTAGTGGAGAAGAGAAGTAGCTGGAGAAGGAGGAGGATCAGGCTTTGATCTCCTTGCTGGTTTTATCTTTTATCTTTTATCTTTTTGGGGCGTCTATATTGAGGAAGCTTTTGCTGGGTTTTTCCCTTTAGGGTTTTCCCAGGATAAATATTTGTGTTCCTTTTGTATGGTTGTGCTTATCTATCTTTCAGTGATCCTGTTTATATGCTTTTGTTATGAAAATGAAATGAAATACTGATGTCTTAGCTAAGCATATGAAAATTTAACATGGTATTAGAGCCACCCTGAAAGAAGACATTGTGCAGCTAAAGAATCTATGGGTTCTTATTTTTTTTGGGTCTCTATCCATGATCGATCAACAAAAGAAGGCTAGACTCACTCTCCATTGAAGGGCGCATCTTTTTGTCGAAGCGGAATTCGATTCCGAGCATTTTTAGTTTTGGTGCGGAAAATTAGGGCTTTCTACAGAAGAATAATTTTTGAGTGAGCCAAGCATAGGATTGTTCTCCTCATCAAAATCGAAGTTTAGAGACCTGGATCAAGAAATTTGGTTGGGTGAAACTCTGGGAAAGTCAAACCCTAGATTGACCCCGATCTGGAAAAACCCTAAATACTAAAACTGCTAAGTTTTGGTACATTCGCTATATCTTGAGATTGGCGAAGTATCAGGAGTTGAAAATTGTAGAGGCTGAAGATAAAATCTGGATTTACATTGTTTCCGAAATTCAGCCTTAGATTCGCTATATTCTGGGAGATACGATCCCTTCACGTTAGGGTTCCATCCTCTTCCAGAATTCATCCATAAACATGACACCTGGGGAGAATTGTTGTAGAATGGGCTACAGAGGTCCAAATGAAATTCCTGAAGATGTTCCAGAAATATCATGACTTGTAATTTCTTTGATCCAAATTTTAGAACCTTAAGATGATCCAGTGACACATGGCATGCCATGCAACTGCACTGTTATGAACAGTCCTGTAATAGGTCACCTTGGGAAAATGATCATAAATTCAAATTGGTGAAACCAATTCTAATTAAAATTGTGCTGTTAGATTAGGGACATGCGAAGTTACCTCAGTGCAAAATTTCAGACACAGAGGAGCAGTAATTTCGGAGATATCACAGAAACAGTAACATGCATTTCTGCAGAAGAAATTGGAAAACTAGGGCTTCTTGTTCCGGGAGCTTCCCTCCAATGTTTTCAGAAAAGGAGTACATTGGATAGCTCCATTTGAAGATATCTATATTTATATCCAATCATATCTGAAAGATTCCAAGTTTTGAAAATTAGAGTTTCTCTGAGAAACACTAGATCAGTTAGCTCCGGAAGCAGGACGGACACCTCAAATCGGTAAGATCTAATCTTTTGTTATTTGCATTTGAGGTTATCATTTCAAAATGATCTATCACATCAGCTTGATGATAATCTTGGTGAATTTGAAAACTTCCAAGTATTTGATCTCTCTGAATAAAATGAATTGGACACCTTCATGAGTAGAGATGCTCCAATTCTAGAAGGAGACGAGGCTCAAAGCCTTACACAAGAAGAACTTGATCAAGGCCAAGAAGATCATTGTTGATTCAATCACGGATCAACTTATACCACAAGTGTCTTCTCTAAAGACACTGAAGATGTTTGATTCCTTGATCAAGCTATTTGAAGATAAGAACTTAAATCAGAAGATGGCTTTGAGAATACAATTGAAGAATGTGAAGATCCAGAATGCAGAACAACTTGAAGTGGTAGAAGAAGAATGTATGCCAGAAGTAAGTGATTACTTTTAGCTCGACTAATAAGAAGAGAAGAAGAAGATGGGAGCAATTGAAGATCAAGCTCTCACCATTCAAAGAAGATCCCTCAAGCGATGAGGAATATGAAAAACTCAATTCTTGAAGAACCTCTTATTCATCTTATCATTTGGATAAGAAATGATGATTTCATGAATGAAGAAGATGATAAAGTAGAATGATCAAGATGGAGTCTACCCATGAAACAAATAAAAGATAAGTATTCAATTGCCATTTCATGATATTGTTTTTTTATGCATTTGATTGTATTTAGTTGATGTGTTATGCATGATAGATTGTTTACATTAATACTACTAATATGCATGTGATGGGTAAGTAGCTCATGGTGCTATACAACTCTCCAGTGCTACTTATCAAACCTCTTTGCTGACATATTGGATTCGTGCACAATCTCAATGATGTCATGGTAGAGATAGAAGGCATCTAGAAAGTTTCTGTGAAATATGGATGAATGTTGTATTGGATAAATAGTTGCATGATGCATAAGAATTTGTCGTTATGCATATGTTTTATGAAATAGTTCTAACCATGCAACTGGTGGATTCGATTTGTAGGAAAGGTCCTATACAACCTCCTACAAGAAAATAAGGATGAGACTTGTTCCGAAGAACAAGTGATGACAATTCAATAAACATGAATCTGAAGCTCCCAGGGTCAGAGACACCATGACGGAAGAAAGAGCTTCAAAGAGCGGTAGATCCACCTCAAAGGATGAAGACCACCATGGGTATGAGAGATAACTCAAGATGAAGAAAAGAATGCTATAAAAGAAACTATGATCAAAGAATAACAGTTGATCATGGAGAATTATGCATACGATATGATTTCGAGACATAAAGGGAAGTAAATAGTATCCTCCATATGGATCTACAAGAACAAGTGTACAAAGAAAGGTTTGTGATTTGCCTCAGAAAGAATAGACTGTGACATGACATACTCTATTGACCAGTATATATCAAGCATAGAACCACCTGTACAGAATGAACAAGGAAGATAATACTCCACTTTAGGGGAAGTGACTATAGAAGATATTTGAGTTCGACACGGTACGACATGATGGACAACTTCTTGATGGATCGAGACTTTACCAAGAGTAAAGTGGGTTCCAACCTTCAAAGTTGAATGTAGAAGACTAGGATATGTTGATGGTCTGACAAGATGAACTTATGGAAGATGTTATGATGAAAGAATACTAGAATGATGTATGGGATATAGTTCCCAAACCAGAAGGAAAGAGTATTGTATCCTCCAAATGGATATACAAAATAGAGCATGCAGCTGACGGAAGTATCGAGAAGTATAAAGCAAGATTTGTGGCCAGAGGTTTCTTTCAGAAAAAGGGAATTAATTCTGAAGAGACACTTACTCCAGGAAGTAAGGTACACTTCCTTCAGAACTATCATGGTAGTTTCTTCCATGGTGAAGTAAAGACAAGCCTTCCTTAATGGTATGATTGAGAAAGAGTTTTCATCGAATAGTCACGAGGATTTGAAGTTGAAGCCAGATGGAATCACGTATGCAAGTTGAAGAAGGCCCTCTATGGCCTGAAGCAAGATCCCAGAGCTTGGTATGGAAGAATAGATAGTTTCTTGTCGAGCATGGGATTTACCAAGAATAAAGCTAATCCTAACCTTTATCTCAAGGTTATAGAAGATGAACTTGTCATCCTGTTATTATATGTGGATGACTTATCCTTGACAGGAAATGAGAAACAGATCATGGAAAGTAAGAAGAAACTAGAAGAAGAATTTGAGATGAAAGACCTTGGGTTAATGCATTATTTCCTAGGTCTGGAAGTATGGTAAAGTTCAGAAGAAATATTTCTCAACCAGGGAAAGTATGCGGTAGAGATATTGAAGAGATTCAATATGTTGGAATGCAAAGTCATGGCCACACCCATGGACTCCAACCTGAAGCTGTTAGATGATGACTCATCAGAGTTAGTGGATATGACTCATTACAGACAGATCATTAGGTCATTGATGTACTTAACAAATACTAGACCAGACATTTGTTTTGCTATGAACACCTTAAGTCAATATCTTGTTCAACCAAGACGGGTTCACCTAGTAACTGCAAAGCATGTGATGAGATATCTGAAAGGGACTATAGACTTTGGTTTATATTATGATGGTAGCCATGAGTATAGATTGTATGGCTACACAGATCCAGATTAGGCAGGAAGTATCCCAGACAGGAAAAGCACATTAGGTAGATGCTTTTGTTTGGGGTCTACTATGAGTTCATGGTTTAGCAGGAAACAGTCCAGTGTCTCTCGTAGCATGGCTAAAGCAGAATACATAGCAGATTGCTCTACTAAGTTGTGAAGCCATATGGCTTCGGAAGCTGATATCAGGTCTCTTTGAACTAAAGATGGATACTACATTGATTCTATGTGATAACGAGAGTTGTGATAACAGAGAACCCTGTGTTCCGTCGTAACACATAGAAATCCGGTATTTCTACATTCTAGATAGAGATGCAGATGATTATGTTTTAGTATTTACATACTGTAGATACAGATGATGGTGATTTAGTATTTCTATACTGAATGTAGAGATGATGATGATTTCAGTATTCCCATACTGAATATATAGATGATGTTTCAGTATTTACATACTGTAGATACAGATGATGGTGATTCAGTATTTCTATACTGAATATAGAGATGATGATGATTTCAGTATTCCCATACTGAAGATATAGATGATGTTTCAGTATTTTCATACTGTAGACGCAGATGATGCTTTCAGTACTCACATACTGGAGATACAGATGGTGATAGTTCAGTATTCACATACTAAAAATGTAGATGAAGATGGTTTAGATGATGATGCGCTGACAAAGCCTCTATTTCGGGTAAAGTTCAAACACTTTCGAGACAAGCTTGGTGTGGTTCAGAAAGACCTTCCTCAAAAGAGGGAGTAATGATGTTGCAGTGGGATTGTATCATCCCTGGACACTTGCCCTATAGTGACCCGAAGACCTCGGTCTTCGAGAATGAAGAGGGATTGTATCATCCCGGGACATTTGTCCAAAAGTGATCCGGTGACCTCGGTCCCCGTGAATGTGGTGGGATTGCATCATCCTTGAACTTCGGTTCAAAATGTATCTGTAGGTCTCGACCCTCGTGAAAGTGGTGGATTGCATCATCCCTGAACCTTGATTCAAAATGTATCCAGAGGTCTTGACCCCCGTGAAAGTGGTGGATTGCATCATCCCTGAACCTCGGTTTAAAATGTATCCGGAAGTCTTTCCCCCCATGAAAGTGGTAGGATTGCATCATCCCTGAACTTCGGTTCAAAATGTATCCGGAGGTCTCAGCCCCCGTGAAAGTGGTGGATTACATCATCCCTAAAATTCGGTTCAAAATGTATCCGGAGGTCTCGGGCCCCGTGAAAGTGGCGGATTGCATCATCCCTGAACCTCGGTTCAAAATTTATCTGGAGATCTCGGTCCTCGTGAATGTGGTAGGATTGCATCATCCCTGAACTTCGGTTCAAAATGTATCCAGAGGTCTCGGCCCCCGTGAAAGTGGTGGATTTCATCATCCCTAAACCTCGCTTCAAAATGTATCCAGAGATCTCGGTCCTCGTGAATGTGGTAGGATTGTATCATCCTTGAACTTCGGTTTAGAATGGATTCGGTGACTTCGGTACTCGAGAACGTGTGTTGATCCCGTAATTCCTAGAGGAAGGATTGTCTGAGTTCCACATATGTGTTGATCCCGTAATTCCTAGAGGAAGGATTGTCTGAGTTCCACATATGTGTTGATCCCGTAATTCCAAAAGGAAGGATCATTAGTAACTCCGTAAAGACCTAAATCCCGGAATTCCGAAAGGAAGGATCATTGAACTGATCCCGTAATTCCAATAGGAAGGATTGTCTGAGTTCCACATCTGTGTTGATCCCATAATTCCGAAAGGAAGGATCATTGAAATGATCCCACAATTCCAATAGGAAGGATTGTCTGAGTTCCACAGATGTGTTGATCCCGTAATTCCAATAGGAAGGATTGTCTGAGTTCCACAAATGTGTTGATCCCGTAATTCCAAAAGGAAGGATCGTTAGTAACTCCGTAAAGACCTAAATCCCGTAATTCTAAAAGGAAGGATCGTTAGTAACTCCATAAATACCTAAATCCCGTAATTCCAAAAGGAAGGATCATTGGTAACTCTGTAAAGACCTAAATCCCGTAATTCTGAAAGGAAGGATAATGTTGAATGTTTTGATGATGTTGATGTTTTTATGATGATGTTCTTTGATCGAAAGATCAGAATATGATGATGATGATGTTTCTCTGATCGAAAGAACAGAACTTGGTGATGATGATGAGATCCTGATGATGATGATGCCATATTATCAAAGTATGATGATGATGACGTACTGATTGAAAGATCAGAATATGATGATGAGTTGATGTTAGAGTATGATGATGTTCGGTCAGAGTATGATGATGATGTTGCTGCTGATCGAAAGGTCAAAGTGTTGAAGATGATGTTGCTGATCGAAAGGTCAAAGTGTTGAAGATGTTGCTGATCAAAAGGTCAAAGTGCTGAAGATGTTGCTGCTGATTGAAGAGTCAAGATGCTGTTGATCAAAGCGGTCAAAGTACTGATGATGCTGAAGACTAATGATTGAAGATGAAGGCTACATGATGTTGAAAAGCTTCCAATGATTTATAGATGTGTTACCCTGATGATGTTGATGATGTTCTCAATCTCTCTCCTACTATTGTTGTTGTTGATGTTGTTGTAGAATACCCTTCTCGTTAAGGGGGAGTGTTAAAATATTGTCACTTCGAAGAATATTCTATATGTATCTTTTGTGGTCCCCGATGGTCCTATTGGGAGAACCACTTGTATTATCTTGTACCCCGATGATTCTAATCAAAAGAACTAATAAGAATCATGAGGTTGTCCCCTCTAATTGTAAAGGTGGGTCATTAGCACCCCAGTGTGGTTACTTGAGCGTACATGTGTAACTCGAGCCTACATGATTAACTCGAGCCTACATGTCGGATGAGTTAATTGAAGTGAATGGATGAATATAAATAGAGGTGTAGCTCTCCTCATTTGGAGCACACACTCTCACTTGTGTAGCACATTAGTGGAGAAGAGAAGTAGCTGGAGAAGGAGGAGGATCAGGCTTTGATCTCCTTGCTGGTTTTATCTTTTATCTTTTATCTTTTTGGGGCATCTATATTGAGGAAGCTTTTGCTGGGTTTTTCCCTTTAGGGTTTTCCTAGGATAAATCTTTGTGTTCCTTTTGTATGGTTGTGTTTGTTTATCTTTCTGTGATCCTGTTTATATGCTTTTGTTATGAAAATGAAATGAAATACTGATGTCTTAGCTAAGCATATGAAAATTTAACATCTTATAACGTGATGTAACGTTTGTAACATGTCGGCAAAAAATAATAGTGATACTGAACATTATGGGAGATATTTTGTAACACAAAATAAAAAATAATATCACTTTCGTAAAGTTATCTTTATTAATAAAAACTAAATTTTCTAATAGGCCAAAATAAATGTCAGCCACAAAAACAATCTAATATGGGGGAGATGTTGTAATATTCCTACATAACAAAACAATAAAAAAGTAAAAGTTTAATTATCCGTAAAAAAAATATGTGGGTCGAGAAAAAAACACAAAATTGAATTATCCACAAAAAAATGTTGGCCTTGCACATGGTTTTAAAACCATGTGCAAGGCATTCTAAACAACCCATGGTTTTATTGTACATGGTTTAGGAGGCTTTGCACATGGTTTTAAAACCATGTGCAAGGCCTCCTAAACAACCCATGGTTTTATTGTACATGGTTTAGGAGGGCCTTGCAAATGGTTTTAAGACCATGTGCAAGGCCTCCTAAACAACATCGGCCATAAATAATATTAAATATTAATAATAATAAAATTATATGAGGACCTTAAATAAAAATATGTGTCTTTTAGTTTGAATCAAATCAATTTATATATAAGAAGAGGTTTGCACCTCAAGAGATTTGATCCATCTCGGCGCTAGAGCCTAGGATTTGGATCTACGTTGGTATATTCCTCATTTCTCCTTTCCTCTCCTCTCCTCTCTCCCTTACTCCTTATGTTTCTACGGTTTCATGGAGAGAATGAAAGCCTATGTTTCATTAACTTTAAAGAGGAAGGATCAAAAGATGGATCTTTTCTTAACCATGGTAAAAATCTCTTTATTATTTATTTATTTTTTAATAAATTTTTGAAAAATATAAATGTTTTTTTCTCATCTTCCTAGTTTTGCTTTTTTTACAAGTTTTTTTAAAGATTTAATAGCTATCACCTTTTTTATTTGCAATTTGAAGAAGTTATCCACTTACATATTTTTTGTTGTCTTATAAATTTTTTTTTATATTTCATGTTTTTTTGTTATTTCTTACAATCTATGTTTTGTTTTATTTTTCTTTTGTATTATGATCTCTTAGCGCCCTTCCAAATTTGTTTGCTGGTTTGTTTTTATTTATTTTTTAAATATTTTGAACTATTTGTTTAAAGGAATTGTACTCCTTTATGATGGTTCGACTCTTTTAAAGAAAATCTCACAACTTTTTTAAAGTAAGGTTACAACTACATTTAAAGTGTGCCAATCATCGCTTTGAGGGATTACTTTACAACTACATTTAAAGTGTGCCAATCATCGCTTTGAGGCAATCCCATTACCTCCTCCTTGAGGTGGGTTGGTGACTGCTTTGAAAAAAGACGATTGCTTAAGTGATTGCCTTAACACAAACCATGTCACCATTTATTGTACGCCCTACGGCTTAATAAAATTCCCATTATTATTATGAATGTTTTTTTTAACATCTAAAGATGTAGCTAGAGGTCTTGTTAAATGAATATAATAGAGAAAGAAAGAAAGCAAACCCATTCAACTTAATTTCGCTCAAACAATGAATTAAAAACTTTAAAAGATGACGAAACAGGTGTTGGAACTGCCTCATCCATCAATGGATATGACAATTTTGTTGCAAAGCTTAATAGCGATTGGTCTCACAAGTTAGATGGAAAGTTCCTCTTGCATCAACTGTTTGACATCAAGAAGAGGGAAAATGAAACAATTCATGAATTTAACCTAAGATTTGAAAAAACGGTAGGGAATATCCCAGACAAAATTAGACCCAAGGACAAGCAATTGTTATTCATTATTTGAATACCTTTGAAGGTTGGTTGGGGTACATTTTAAAGGGTAAGAACCCCGATGACTTGAAAACTGCCCAATTTAATGCAAAGATGATTGAGCAGCATGCAACATCTATGGGTAAGCAAAACTTCTTCGATCATTTTTCCCCATCCACTTCTAGATCTGACCCTAAGCTCCGAAAACCCAAGGAACCTGTGAGTGAGCCAAAAGACTCAAAGGACATGTTAGAAACCATGCAAGAGATTATGAGAAAACTAACTGTCCTTACAAAAAATGTTGCTAGTCTCCATGATCCTGAAAGACACATAAATCCTTATGGCCCTAAGCCCTATTGGAACAATAATAGGAGGCCTGAGGGAGATAGAAGAAGACTTGAGTATCCAGAAAGCTATGAGAGGAAGAATGTTAATTGGTGTGATGAAAGCGAAGAAGAACCCTCTAACACCAGTTATCCTAATGACCAACCAAACAACATCAAACTTTATTAATGAATTATCCTTTGATGATGGGTTTGGAAGAATTCTCTTAGAAGAAGAGCCATGGGAGCATGAAGAGGAGTTTGTTGATGAACCTAATCCCTCATGTTGTACCATAGATATCCTCGAAGCAAATGAACAACCACAGATTAGAATCTATAAATGAAGAGTTGACCCCAACCTTCTTTCTTAGACAAACGCGAAGAAGCTAATGATGATAGAAAGGAAGAAGAAGATCTTGCCCTAGAAATAATTATTAATTTATAAGAATTATAACTTTTAAATGAGAACTCTAATATTAGAAATCTATATTTTTATGTCAAAATTACCAAAGTTAGCTTTTAAATTGAAATTTGGTGTTATAAGTAAAATCATTTTTTTCCCTTTTTTCTAAGGTTGAAACTACAGTTTTTTCACAACTATGCCACTAAAACTTTTAATGTTGTTAACAAAAACTTTAAAATCAACCCGAAAATATAAAAGTGGTATTACTAATAGCATTTTTTTAAGGTTAAAGTTATAGGTTATTTGAGACCATGGCTTTAATAAATGGTATTGTTGCAACCAAGCATTTACAATAAATCATTAGATAAAAAATGGTGCTAGTAATAGTTCAATCATTTTTTTAGCTTAAAATTGAAACAATTTGAAACCACTACCTTAAAAGTTGGTATGGTTGGAACTAAAATCTTAAAATAGACCCTTGAATCCAAGAGTACATTGTTAGCATCTTTATTATTAATTACTTATTTATTTTTTAGGCTTAAAATCGTATCAATTTTGTAACCATGATAGCATCCTCTTTTCTCCAAGATTAAAATTACACTTCGCTTAAAACCATAGTCTTAACAATCAAATTTGTTGTAACTAAAATCTTCAAATTAATAATTAAATGTAAAAAATGCTACTAATAAAACTTTTAACAATTTGTTGTAACTAAAATCTTCAAATTAATAAATAAATCTAAAAAATGCTACTAATAAAATTTTTAATATTTTATTTTGAAATTACAGTTTCTTAAAACCATAGCTTAAAAAAAATATTACTTAATTGAATCATATAAAAAATAAGGTTATGTAATTTCTATAACTAATATATGTGATTCTAAGTTTTTTTTTATAAATTTATAACTAAATTGAAAATAAAACAAGACAAAAAAAAAAAAATTCTTCATTTTTTTTTGAAAAAAAAATGTAAAATATTTAAACTACACCATAAACATATAAAAATAAAAAAAAACAAAGAAAAAAAAACATTTTAAATTAAAAAAATAAACTAGTAAAAAATGTCGAGGATGGGCAATACCTCCCCATCCCTCTCTTCCACTTTGAGGGGAAAAAATAGAACAAGATATAAAAACTTATAATTTATTTTATAGAAATAAATAATTTAAATAATTTGTATTTTTTTAAATAAAATATTAAAAAATAAAAATAAAAATAAAAATGAAAGTGATGTAACCAAAACAACATATTTATAGAAAAAAAAAGGTTAGAGAAAAAAAAAGGAGCAGAAAAATAAAAGAGAAAACTAAAAATTTAAACAAACTATTGTTTGTTTTAAAACAATAGGAATTGGTAACTTATTAGAATTATTTGGGAGAGGCTTAGGTTCAAAGCCACCTATTGAAAATAGATGAATCTCACCCGAGATGGATTGCAAAGATGAAATATGAGATGGATCCTTATGGAAGATAGAGGGTGAGTCCGAGATGAAGGGTTGCAGATGGTGGGTGAACCGATGATGAACTAGTGGGTTGAACCTGGGTTTTTAGTCATGTAACTGTATTTGATAGTGTTGATAGGAAAAACTAGTGGACTTAGAGTTAAGGTGTCCTACTTGGATGACCTAGTACCAACTAAGTAAAACTAGTGGGAATTGTTTATTGAAGTTTTATGCCAGTTTTGTTTGGTTAGCCTATTGCTAGGGTTTGTAGGGGATTTGTGGGGTTTGGGATTTTTTTAACTCTGGTTACAGTGGTTTTTCATGACCTAGGTTGTATTGTAGGGGGGATTTGGCTCCATGGGGATGATTTTATCTCATTCCTCATTCGTATATACAGATGCACACCTATCCAGGGACTCTATGGAGACACTTTTACGGAGAGGTCTTTAGTCGGCCCTCAGTGGTCCTCTTGACAAGGAATGGAGGATTTTTGGCTAGTGTTTGAATATGTTGTGAGTTTATCTTTACTCCATTTGAATAGACTATTAATTTCGGGAAGGGTACTCTGACTACTTCAACATTGGATTTGTTGCTTAAGCCCAGGTTGGTCTTTTGAAGGAGTAGAAGGGTGAGAAAGCTCAGGTGAGATGCAAGGTGAAGGTAGAAAAGGACAGGAAAGGTAAAGCGCTGTATGTTCTGGGAAAATATGTGACCCTTGACATGTTAAGTTTTCTTAATTGCTTAGATGATACCTTAAAACAATTTTCACTAGTAGGATCACTGAAAGAACAACAAGCACAGTAACACAAAGAACACAAATATTTTCCTTGGGGAAACCACAAGGGAGAAAACCCCACAAAACTTCCTCAATATAAAACTCAACTAGAGAAGTGTAAAACCCAAGGCAACCGCTTCTCTCTTCTTCTTGGTGCACTTCTTCTTCTCTCTCTTGCAAACCTGCTTGAGTGAATGTGTACAAATGAAGGGGAGAGCTTTCCTATTTATATTTCTCACTTGAATTGACATAGAACATAGCAGGGCCGACTTTTCTAACTAACAGAGTCAATTTGTCTAGTAAGACACCAAAAATAATATTTATTATAATGACACTTGGGTACTATTGACCCGACTTTCATCTAGAGGTTTACATTGATTCTTTCAATGAATATTACATGACCAAACTCATATCCTGATGGAGGAATACAATCAATACATCTGGAATAACTTATAAAGTTACAATACTTTAACACTCCCTCTTAACTAGGAAGGTATTCAACTAAGGTAGCAACTGCTACAACAAATGTACATCTGAATGGTGGATCTCTATATGTCATAGAGAGTTTTGGAATTCCATCATACATATTCATCATCAATCTCAGCATGAGAATACTAGATCATATTTTGCAACCTCAATATGTAAATACCGAATCATATTCTATGTGTACTTGATCATCTTCTGCAACATTAGTATGTGGATACTGAATCATCTTCTGTGTGTACTGGATCATCTTCAACAACATGAGTATGTGGATACTGAATCATATTTTGTGTGTACTAGATCATGTTCAACAACAAAAGTATGTGGATACTCAATAATCTTCTACAATATCAGTATGTGGATACTGAATCATATCCTGTGACATCAGCATGTGAATACTTAATCTTCTTCTTCCATATCAGTATGCGAATACTGGAACATAATCTACAACATCAATATATAAATACTGAAACATCATCTTACAGCATCAGTATGTAAATACCGAAACATCATCAACAATAACAACATCATTAGCATGTTAGTGCTAAAACAACATCATCAATATATGTTAGATCATCATATGCATCATCATCATAGAGACGATGAAACATCATCATCATCAACATGAAATGTAGAAAAAACATCATCATCATAAGTATAGAAATACTGAAACTGTCTAATCAACATAACAACAACATGAGTATAAAGATACCAAACCTTCCACATCAGTATAAGAATATTGAAACTATCTCATCAACATCTTAAAAACATTAGTATGAAAATACTGAACCTACTACATTAGTATAGGAATACTAAAACTATCTAATCAACGTATCAACAACATCAATATGAAAATATTGAACTTGCTACATCAGTATAGGAATACTGAAACTACATCTTTCCTCTAACCATCTTGGAGCTGTATCTTGGTGAGTTCTCTGGTAGATCCATCCGGGAATTTTGTCTAACTTTCTAACCCTTTAGAGTCAACAAGCCTAGTCATACATATGGATCTTCCTGGGGACCAACAAGCCTTGTTATGGATTACTAACCCTCTTGGGATAAACAGATCTAGCCAAACATACTAACCCCCTAGGATCAACATGACTCGTCTAAATTATTAACCCTTTCGGGCCAACAAGCCTAGCCATACTTACCCTACTCTAGGCTGAGCTACCACCACTACATCCTTCTATCATATTCCTTCACTCCCTCTTTTGAGGGAGGTCCTTTCAGAATACGCCAAGCTTGTCTCGAAAGTATTCAACTTTAAATGAGACAGAGTCTTAGTCAACACATCTGCCACTTGTTCCTCTGTAGGAAGATACTTGAGCTTTACATCTCCCTTTTGCACCATATCCCGAATGTAATGATATATAACTTTGATATGTTTCGACTTATCATGAAACAACAGGTTTTCTGTCATCTTAATACAACTCTGATTATCAAAAAGGATATGAGTAGCATCTATCTCTGCATCAAATAATCCTAACAACATCTTGCGAAGCCAAACTGCTTCGTATAATTTGAGCATGCAACAATGTATTCAGCTTCTGTCATGCTAAGTGTAATACTAGACTTCTTTCTATTGAACCATGAAATCATGCCTGATCCCAAACTAAAACAACATTCTGAAGTGCTCTTTCTATCTTCGACAATTCCTTCCCAAAATGAATTGGTAAATCCATGTAATTTGATCTCGCCATTTGATGCATATCTGATACCATAATCTAAAGTCCCCTTTAGGTACCTCATCACATGTTTTTCTCCTACTATGTGAATATGTTTGGGATTCACCATATATTGACTTATAGTGTTTACATCAAAACATATATCTGGTATTGCATTGGTTAAGTAGATTAGGGAACCAATAATATGTCTATATAAGGTGGCATCTATTGTTTCTGAAGTGCCATCATTCAATAGCTTTAAATTGTTGTCATCAGAGTAGTCATAGCCTTGCAATCTATCATCCCAAATATCTTTAGTATTTCTACTGAATATTTTCCTTGGTTCAGGAAAATATTGTCTAGATACTGCCATACTTCAAGACCTAGAAAGTAGTACATCATTCCAAGGTCTTTCATCTCAAATTCTGCAGCGCGCTTTTTCTTACATTTGTTGATGGGCTTATCTTCTCCTATCAATAATAGATCATCTACATATAGTAGTATTATCATAAGTCCATCACCCTCAAATTTATAGTAGAGGTTGGAATCTACTTTACTATTGGTAAATCCCAAACTCATAAGGAATCCATCAATTCTTCCATACCATGTTCTAGGTTCTCTCTTTAACCCATATACTTCCTTCTTGAGTTTACATACATGAGTTTCTTGATTATTTTCCTCAAAACCTTACGATTGTTCGATATATACTTCTTCTTCTATCAATTCATTTAAGAAGGATGCCTTTACATCCATATGATGTAATTTCCATTTCATATTGGATTCCAAGGAAAGGATGGTTCTAATTGAGTTATAGCTTGATACTGGCGCAAAGGTCTCCTCATAATTGATTCCTTCCTTCCAGGAGAATCCATGAGCAATGAATATTTCCTTGTACTTCTCTATACTACCATTTGTTGAGTGCTTTGTCTTGTATATCCATTTTGAGGATACCATTGACTTGTCCTTTGGTCTTGGTACTATTTCCCATACATAATTCTTTATAATGGATTGGTATTCCTCAACCATAGTATCAACCCATTCCTTCTACTTTGTTACTTCTTCAAAACATGTTGTTTCTTTATTAACAATATCACACATCAAAGCCACATAATTAGGGTATGGCTTTGGCTTCTTTCTTTCTCTAACAGTTCCTTCTATGACACCATGTCGTTTTGCTTCTTCAATTAATTCATGAGCCTAGGAAGGCATTCTCTTACGTGATACCATTTCACTAGGAAATTCTCTAAGTCTCTGAGATTCTGTTATGTCATGATCCTCAAGCATATGTTCTTCTTCTTCATTTCTAACTAGTTTAGGACCTTTTGTAACTCTAGGAGTTTCATGCTCCTCTTCATCTTTCTTGTATTTCTTTGATTTTTTGAAGGTTGTATCTTCGTCAATGGTGACATCTCTGCTTAGTTCAATTTGGTGATATTCTGGGATATATATTCGATAAGCTTTTGATTGCTCACTATATCTTATAAACAATCCCTTCTTTCCTGAAGGGTCTAGCTTTGATATTTTCTCCTTGTGAATGTGTATGTATACTAGGCAACCCAATATCTTTAGATGACTGAATTTAGGATTTTCTATGGTAAACATCTCTTCTAGAGTCTTGTTCCCAAGGGTATTGTGGAAGATTCTATTATGAACATATACTGCTATTCTGGCTCCTTCTGCCCATAGGTACATAGGTAGATCTTGATCATGGATCATAGCTTTTACAACTTCCATGATAGATCTATTATTTCTTTCTATCACACCATTTTGTTGTGGATTATAGGGAATGGTGAGCTCCCTCTTAATCCCATCTTCTTTGCAATACTCATTGAATTTTCTTGATGTGAATTCTCCTCCATTATATGATCTTAATATTTTGATCCTCTTTTTAGAGAGGTTTTCTACAAGGGTCTTAAACTCTTGAATATTTCAGACACTTCATCCTTCTTCTTCAAGAAATAGATCCAAGTTTTGTGGGAGTAGTCATCAATAAAGGAATAAAAGTAAACATATCCGCTTAATGAAGTGGTATGCATTGGCCTGAATATATATGAATGGATAATATATAAGTTCCCTTTTGCTTTGTTTTCAATGTTCAGATAATGGATCTTAGTATTCTTTCCTTGTGCACATCCCTTGCACACTCCTTCATGATATATCTGAATCTCTAGTAAACCTATCATAACTTTGCTCACAATTGGAAATGCTTTGTCATGTAAATGAGCAAGTATTTTGTGCCATAGCTCACATGGGATTATGGTACCAGTCATTAATGATCAATCTACATGTCCCTTCAATCTGTAGAATCCTCCTTCTTCAACTCCAATTACTACTGCATCATCTATAGTTTTTCCTTTTGTCCACATGAGGACTTATCCATCCACAAAAGAAACTATGAACCCTTTCTGATCTAAGAATGAGATAGAAAGAAGGGTATTCTTTTATCCAGGGACATACATGAAATCCTTCATCTTCATGGACTTTTCAGAATCCAACTTATAGGATGATTCTCCTATTCCTTTGATGGGATATTGGTAATCATATCCAAGCATTACCTTGTGTGGGGACTCCTTTTGTAAAAGACATGAGAGTGAGTCCTTGTAAACTATCATTTTCTTGGAGGAACCACTATATACTAACCATGTCATTCCCTGGTGAGACTAAACCCATGAGTGCAGATATCAAGACATATTCTTCACAGGAATCTTCATTTTCCTTAGCTCTTTCCTCATCTTCTTGATCATTGTCTTCAGCAGCATGGGCCTAGAATATTTTGTTCTTCTTCTTGACTCATTTTTCCTTCATGGGATAATTTATAGCAATGTGTCCCATATTATGACAAGTGAATCATTCATAATTTTAGAATTCTTTCTTGGACTTCTTAAACTCTTGAGCTTTTCTAGGAGTATGGTCATAACTCTTTCTCTTTTTCTTGCCTTTGGTATGGACTCCCAAAGCTTGATCCCCATTTTAATTTAGCTTCTCTTCTTTGGTTGCTATTCTTTCTTCTTCTTGAACACATTCTTCCCATAACTATTGGGACTTGGTTAGTCTTCTTCTTGAACAGATTCCTCGAACAAAGGATTCCCAATATCTTGGGAGGCCATTCAAGGTGGTCTTACAATTTTTTATTATTCAACCATATCACCAATAGCTTCCGTCTGTTCCTTGATTTGAGATACTCTTGTGAAATATGATTGCATGGTTTCTGACTTTTGAGACTTTACACTTTTGAGGTGATTCCTCAAGGTCATCTTTCTATTGATGTTTCTTCCTTCAAATAGGTTGGATAGAGAATCAAATGTTTCTTTTGATGTCCTCATTGAGGATAATTTAGGAATCAATTTATCGTTGATGGAGTCATATATGATCCTCTTAGCCTTGATCATATCCTTCTTGTATTTGGCCTTAGCTTCAACTTCTTTTGGTTCTTCAACTTCCTCCTTGATAAATTCTTTTAGATCATTTTCTTCTAGGATGAGCATGATCTGATATTTCCATGCTCTGAAGTTTTTAGCACCCTCAACTTCTCATCTATCTTGGTACTCTTAGTCATCTTTTAATATAATGAGAACTTCAAATGGGATTAGAGGAAGTAATACTTGATGAATACAACTTCTTGCTAACCTTCTTCAGATGACCTAGGGTTTGATGAAAAAACGCTAATTTTCCAATTGAGATCACTGATAGGGTTGAGTGATGGAAAAGATGAGCCTTCCTAGGGTGAGCTAGATTGTATCTTGCTTTTTTTGAGATTGATGATGGAGTCTCAAGAAAACTGAAGCCCTAGTTCTCTGCAGCGGTAATGTCTGGTCCAAAACTGAAACTTCTTGGAATTCAGTTCCGTTTTCACAAAAAGATGTGCCCTTATGGGCCAAGTTGAGTAAGCCCTCTTTTCTGGTTGATCTATCGATATATTTTTTTATAATGAAAAAACCTAGTTGTGTAGTGTCTCCTTTCAAAGTGGCTCTGATACCATGTTAAGTCTTCTTAATTGCTTAGATGATATCTTTAAACAATTTTCACTAGTAGGATCACTGAAAGAACAACAAGCATAGTAACACAAAGAGCACAAATATTTTCCTCAGGGACACCACAAGGGAGAAAACCCCACATAACTTCCTCAGTATAGAACTCAACTAGAGTAGTGTAAAACCCAATACAACTACTTCTCTCTTCTTCATGGCGCACTTCTTCTTCTTTCTCTTGCAAACTTGATTGGGTGAGTGTGTACAAATGAAGGGGAACACCTCCCTATTTATATTTTCCACTTGACTTGACCTATAACCTAGCAGGGCCAAATTGTCTAATTGACATGGTCGACTTGTCTAGTAAGACACCAAAAATAATATTTATTATAATGGCACTTGGGTACTATTGACCTGACTTACATCCGGAGGTTTACATTGATTCTTTCAATGAATCTTATGACAAAGTGTCCTCAGACACAAAACTTTATTAATGAAGAAGGAACACAATTACATCATAGAGATGTGAGGGCTAAGTCCCGAAATATTACCTCACATGGAAAAATTGATGGATTTAAATATTCAAAAAGTAACAACTAATTTACCATTACTGAAACTAACATAGGGACACCTCACATAATCATGTGAGTGTGTAGATGCCCTTTTACATTTATTAAACTAAACTTCTAAACATAACATTTTGGATCATAATTTCTAACAATCCCCCCTTTGATCCAAAAATTCTTTTGAACAAATACCAAGTTCATTTCTAAACTTATCAAATTTGACCCTTCCAAGAGATTTTGTAAAAATATCTGCGGTTTGATCTTCTGATGGACAATACTTTGGCTTGATGATTTGTTTGATGACAAGAGCCCGAATGTAATGATACTTAGTATCCACATGCTTAGTCTTTGAATGAAAAATAAGATTTTTGGCTAACTTGATTTTTGATTGATTATCAACAAATAATGAAGTTGCTTCTTTTTAATCAACTTTGAGGTCTTGCAAAATCCTTCTTAACCAAACTATCTCACAAGCAACTTCCCAAGCTGAAATATATTATGCTTCTGCTATAGAATTCACAATTGTATCCTTCTTTTTACAACTCCATGCCACTGCAGCTGATCCCATATTCATTAAGTAACCTGAAGTAGATGCCCTTTCATCAACATTTCTAGAAAAATCCGCATCTCAATAGCCAACAAGCTTGAAGTTTTTGTTTCTTTTAAACTCAAGTCCAAAATCCTTTGTTCCTTGAAGATACGTTAACACCCTTTTTGTTGCATTCTAATGAATTTCTCTAGGTTCCTGCATATATTTGGAAAGTATGTTGATTGCATAAGATAGATCAGGACAAGTACTCATCAAGTAAATGAAACATCCAATTAACTGTCAATATCCATTACCATTTACAAGTTCCCCCCCTTCAAACTCAGAAAGTTTTAGATTTTGTTCCATGGGAGTAATCGCTGGTTTACATTTCTCCATTCCAAACTTCTTCAATAATACAGAAATGTACTTAGCTTGAGAAATAAATATGCTTCCTTCCCGCTGCTTTACTTCAACTTCAATATAGTAATGAAGTAATCCCAAGTCTGTCATTTCAAAACTTGTTTGAATTTCTTGCTTAACCTGAAATATATGATCATTATTGTTACCTGTTATTAGAAAATCATCAACATACATAACCAATATGACTAATTTTTTTTCCTAGATTCGAACATACAAAGTATCATCTGACTCACTACGAAGAAAACCAACTTTTTGTAGGTAGGCATCCATTTTTGCATACCAAGCTCCGGGAGCTTGTTTCAATCCATACAATGCCTTAACCAGTTTACAAACTTGATTTTCTTTCCCTGGAACCTCAAAAATAGGAGGTTGAGTCATATAAACATCCTCTTGCAAATCACCGTTTAGAAATGCACTTTTTAGATCCATTTGATGCACTTTCCATCCATTTTGTGTAGCTAAAGCTAACACAATCCTCATAGTATTCCATTTTGCTGTTGGAGAAAAAGTTTCTTCATAATCAATCCCTTCTTTCTGAGCAAAAACCATTTGCCACCAATCTTGCCTTATATTTATCAATATCTCCATTTCCTTTGTAGTTAATTCTGTAAACCCACTTACAAACAATGGGTTTAACATCATGTGGACAATCAATAATTTTCCGAGTTTGATTCTTTATTACCGCATCATACTCACTTTGCATTGCTATTTTCCATTCATCATATTCAGCTGCTTCATTAAAAGTAGCTGGTTCAACAACTGAAAGAGCAAAATTTTCTGAACCCATATTAGAACTCCTTGTACCTATTTTGCCTTTTTCATCAGACTTAACATCCTGAAGTAACTTAGTTGCCCAATTTGATTTCTTCTTTTCAATTTTCACTTGATTTGAATCATCCAAGTTAACTTGTGAAGAATTCAAAGTATCTTCAACATGTTCGTCATCCTGTACTTCTGAAGTGAAATCAAACCATTGTTCATTCCTTGTCTTGTTTAAGTGTTTCATCCTTATTTGTTCCTTAGTTACTTTTTCCTCTAAGTGACTAAGTTGTTTTTCAACCTCTTTTACACTTAAACTTTCTGTTTCATCAAAAATCACATCCCTGCTAACAATAAACTTACCATATGACAGAAGCCTATACCCCTTTTTCTCATCTGAATAACCAATCAACATGCACTTAACACTTCTAGACTCTAACTTCTTTCGCTTTTCTTTTGGGACAAGTGCATAACAAACTGAACAAAAAACTCTCAATTGTTTGACCATAGGTTTGAATCCATACCAAGCCTCAAAATGAGTTATTCCATCAAGTGGTGACGAAGGAGATCGATTCCTCAAATAAACTGCTGTATGAACTGCTTCAACCCAATAACATGAATTCAACCCTTTGAAAAATAACATTGCTCTAGCCATGCCCAATAAATTCTGATTCATCCTTTCTGATACTCCATTTTGTTGTGGAGTATAAAAATTTGTCAACTGTCTTTTAATCCCTTTTTCCTGACAATAAGTCAAAAAAATATTTGATGTAAACTCACCACCGTTATCAGTTCTCAAAGTAGCAATCTTTTCCTTTGTCATTGTTTCAACCAAATTTTGAAATGACTGAAACTTTTCAAACACTTCATATTTTTCCTTCAAGAAATACACCCAAACCATCCTGGAAAAATCATCAATAAACAACAAAAAATATTTACAACCACCAAGTGAAGTTTCCAAAGGACCAAAAACATCACTATGAACAAGTTGTAATCTTCTTGTTGCTCTCCAAGTGCTTTTTGAAAAATCTATCCTTCTCTATTTGCCATAAATTCAAGTTTCAGACTTTGCATTTTCCTTCCGAAAAGTAGGCAACCCCTTTACCATTCCTTGTTTTTGTAGCTGTACAAGACTATCAACATTCAAGTGCCCAAAACGAATGTGCCACAATATGATAGGTGAAACATCAGTTTCAACTAAACCTGCAAATTTCTTCAAATGTTCGTTTGATCTAGGAATGACTGTTCCCTTCATCCTAAGAAGCTTTCTGTCTTCATAACCTATCATAACTGTTTTGTATGCATCCTTTTTTGAATTAACCAAAATAATACTATCTTCCATTACAATTTGATGTCCTAATTGGTGAATCACAACTAAAGACAACAAATTTTTCTTAAATGTCGACACATACCAAACATTAGAAATCGATCTTTCTCCAATTCCTGGCAAATCAACCTTGATTGTTCCTTTTCCCTGTGGCAAATGAATAGAATCATCTGCAAGAAAGATTGAATTTAAATGACAATCTTCATAAATCCAAAAGAAAACTTTCTTGTGTGTCATATGCTGAGTAGCCCCTGTATCCATAATCCAAGCATATTCAAAATCATTTTTGAAACAATAAGACGACTGGACAAAATTATCTGATTCCAACTGATGAACTTGAACAAAATCCATTGATATTGATTGTCCAAGTGTTGTAAAAACATATTCACAATTTTCACTATCGTCTGCATGAGCATAATGTGTCGCTGATGAAGATTCTTTAGATTCTCTTTCTTTTAGAATTTTTTCAAATGAAACTCTATAGTATGAAGCATAATGTCCAACTCTATTACAACGAAAACATGTGACCTGTTTATTACCTCTTACTCTTCTAAAGACCTGTTGGTTTTCTGAACCTCTTCCTCCTCCAGAAAACTGTGATTGTGTACTTTCTGATTCTTTAGAACCTCTTCCTTGATTTCTTCCTCTTCCTCTTCCGTGGCCTCTTCCTCTTACAAAACCCTAACCGTGACTTCTGTTTGAATATTGAAAATAATTCCGTTGTTGTTCATTTGCTTTTTTATCATTACCCTTTTGATGATTACCTGAAGACTTTTGCTAGTACTTGCGACCAAAACATCTTCTCCTGCTTGCTTTGTTTTACCAAAAGTTTTTTCATGTGAGGAAAGTAATTCACTTAGTGTGTCAAAAGAAATATTATTTAATTTATTTGTAATCTGTAAAGTTTCCAAAAAATGCTTATATGTCTTAAGCAATCCTGCAATCAAAATAGTCACCATCATGTTGTCCTCAATTTTATCAAAACCAGCTCTTGAAATTTCTTGTTTGACATTCTTTAATCTAGAAATGTACTCCATGACATCACCTCCTGAAGACAATTTTTGTTGAAACAAATTCAATTGAAAATCGATTTTCTTAGTTTCACTTTGAGAATCAAATAAATCTTTCAATGTCTTACAAGATGACCACGCATTAGAACTATTTTTAATATGCATAAAAGTATCATCAGAAACAGTATTGTGAATCAATGCTAAGGCATTCTCATCTTTTAGTTCCCATTTTGCAAGCTGATCAGGAATAGTCAGTTTGGTAGGCTGAGCATTATAGACACCCTTCCACAATTCATTGTAAATAAGAGTGCTTTGAATATGACGACTCTAAACTTTATAATTTTTTTATCCTTCCAACTTGTCAGATTCATTAAAAAGACTTACAAATTTAGACATTGTAAAAAAATAAACACCTTATAACTCTAGAAGATGTGTATTATACAAACCTTATAGCTCCAAGAATTAAAAAAAGAAAGCACCTTATGTCACCAGAATAAACAATCACCTTATATCACCAATAGAAGCACTTGAAAATGATTTTATGCAAAAATATCACCACCAATACGAAAGCAAAATTACACATCAACAAGAGTCACCATGAAAGAAATACTGCAAGAAACACCACACACCATGCAAAAGAGAGCTATAGGGGCTTGGCCTTGACCCACTTATAGCCTCAATAAAAGAATTTAATAGAGCTTCACTTTGCTCTAATCAAACCTTGAGTGAAAATACAAGTACTCCTTATGACGCCAACAATGCTCCTTATTACTCCAATGCCCAATAAAAATTACACCTTATCATTCCAAAAAATAACAAATCTTTATAGGTGAATTTGAGAGATACAAGATTGTTGAGTGGGAGGTTACAAGTTCTAGTCCCATCAACTCCAAAAAATAACCCTTGTTTTTTTTATGAAGTTTTATATCTCCACATTTTTTTTTATAACATAAAAAATCTCCAAAAATAAAAATGAATAAATTACCTTATCTCTCCAAAACAACTTATTCACTTTTCAAAATATTACATAAATCATGAATTAAATGAAAAATCAAAAAATTATAATCAATGTGGCTTCACAAACTCCCTTGAGCAAGCTTCACTGGTTCTTTAACGTTGGTGTTCCTTCCAGTTTCATACATTCAGGATCCGTAATTATTCCAACACATGAATCCATGCAGCACAATGAGCGATTTCTTCCTACGCTCTTTTCGATGCTCGCTTTCTTCCTACGCTCTTTTCAATGCTCGCTGGTCTTTGCTTCACTGGTGTAATGTCCTTCAATGCTCGTTGGTCTTTGTTGGTCTTTACTTCGTTGGTGTAAACTGGTCTCTACACTTTGCTCCTTCCTACGCGCAGGTGTCCTTCATACTGGTCTCTCTCTTCAATGCCGATTGGTTCTCTACTTCGCTGGTCTTTACTTTCAACACCTCTTCCAAAACGATGAATGCATTGGTGTCCTTCCTTCACGCTGATGCCGAGCCTCATGCACACAATGCTACACTGCTTCAATGCCTCCTCCATGCTGATTTCTTTCCTTCGCTGGTGTCAACTATAGTCTCCACACGCTGGTGTTCAACGCCTCCTCCACGCTGACTGATTCATCCTTTCTCTATGCTGGACTCCAAAATGATGGTGTTGTCTCCAAGTAAAATGATATAACTTCGACATTGGTCTTTAACTTCCATGCTGGTATTTAACTTCCACATTGGTGCTGGTGCAGATTGGTCTCTACAGTCTTTAACTTCCACGCTGGTTTCTACGCTGGTCTTTAACTTCCACGCTAATCTTTAACTTCCACACTGGTGCTTCTTCTATCTCTACGCTGGCTGTTGGGTTATTCTGGATTAAAACTGGATTTGTCTTTGGTGTATGCTCTACGCTGGTGTTATCCGTGTTATCCTCCTCCACGCTGGTGTTCACAATGCTCAACGCTGATTCAGTTCCACTGGTTCTATAGTGATTCGGATTTGCTTGGCTGTTATTCTCTCATTATGCTGGTTCTTCTTCCCAACACCGGCTATGTTTAAAAAAAATAAAATATTTTACTCTCTCCAAGTAAAATGAAAAAACTAAGTGAATAAAAAAACTTTTCTACACAGATTCTTTTTTTACTCCAAAATAATAGGAATCATTAACTTACTGTCAAAATTTCGCTATTCCAAAACCTTGAAAATCACCTTCTTCAAACAACCTTTAGCACCTTCCAACCACAACCAGACCAAGATTTAACCGTGTGCTCTGATACCACTTTGACAAAGTGTCTTGAGACAAGAAACTTTATTAATGAAGAAGGAAAACAATTACATCACGGAGATGTGAGGTCTAAGTCCCGAAAGATTACCTCACATGGAAAACTTGATGGATTTAAATATCCAAAAAGTAACAGCTAATTTATCGTTACTGAAACTAACATAGGGACACCTCACATAATCACGTGAGTGTGTAGATGCCCTTTTACATTTATTAAACTAAACTTCTAAACATAACACTTTGGAACATAATTCCTAACATTTTACATGACCAAACTCATCTCCTAATGGAGGAATATAGCCAATACATCTGTAATATCTTCTGAAGTTACAATACTTTAACATGACATGGTGCAAGCATTAACATGTAGGGTGCTTCTAGGTAAATTCAAATATATCAAGTTGAGTCGAGTCGAAATCTTGGATTGGATTACCCGACTATGGAAGCCATTGATTCACCATGTTCCTAGGGTGATTATGTTAGTTAATGGTTGGATATACTTTCTTTTAATGTTTGAAGAAATCAAACTCGCCATTGCGTCTTGGTGGCGTCTTGGTACTGGGTGACTGTAGCTAGTTCTTTGGCATTGTTTAACTAGCAATCTACTTTCAACTTGTGGAAGGAAAAACCCTTGTGTAGGAACCTATGGGTTATGATTTCAGGTTGGCCACTTCAATGATGGAACTTTAAAGCCTTCATGGCACTGGGAAAATCCATTGGACATTTACCATGTGCTCTAACGATAGGTGTATGCCTAGGATTTTGGTGGACGTTGATACATTGGAATGCCTGATAGAGTCTGTTGAGCATGAATGGGAGGAAGGGTCCTTCACACAAAGGTTGGAATACTATAAGGTTTCATTTCATTGTTTCAGGTGCCAAAAAGTGGGTCATCTTAGCTACTTTTGTGCCCAATTCTCTAGTGGGGATTATGATGGATCTTCTGATTAGGAGTAATCAGATGATTTTCCAGAGAACATTCTTTCCCTATGCCTTTGGATGAATACATAGCTCGCCAATTTATGGGTAAGTTCAAAAAATGTCTTCCTCTTTTACTTAAGTCTTTGTTTGTTGATGATATTCTAGGGGAGATGGTGGTGTCCGGTCGGATTGATGATAGTGTGGATAAGTCTTGACCTTCAGCTCAAAAGACTCTTTTCCCTGTCGATGGGGTTCCTCCCCTGGAGCCTCATTCAAGGGTGTATATCCCTCCGGTTATATTTTGTCATGACCGTGATATGAAGTATGGGTGTTGGGTTACTAATGTATATGCTCATTTCCCTCTAAATATTTAATTATCTCCTTCTTCATTGGAAGAGGGCATGACTTTACCTTCAAAATAACCTTTTAATATTTTTGGGGATTCTGAGAGGGTGGACTTAACGACCTATGTGTGGATGTTGGTGGAGGGTGAACTCGGGAAACAGGTGGTTGTAACCTTAGGGTTGATTAGGTATCAAGATGTTACTACCCACATGAAAGATAAGAAGAAGATGGTGTTGGATCAGGAAGGGAAGGATAGTTGGATAAACCCTAAGGTTTATTCTATCACATCTGCTACGTCTGTGCTTTCTTTTATTCTCCTCTTTTTGATAATATCAAGTCCCTTAAGAGGTGAAATTCCCCAAGAGGGGGTTATTCAATGATAATTCTCTTCTTCAACATAAGAGGGATAGGAAACATCCCTAAGAGAGTTTCTTTTAAGAAGGTGTTAGAGAAGACTAGTCCAGATGTTGTCTCTTTACAAGATACCATGGATAATGGTGTGGTGGATTGTTATTTTTTCCTATGATTGAAACCCACATGGAAGTGTTGTGGGGTGGATGTTAATGGATTGTTAGGTTGGTTTCTTATTGCATGGAACCCTTCAGTTGTCGATTTCTCTCCTTTTCTTACATTTCCAGGTATTAATTTAAAAGGTCGCATTAGGGGTGTTGACTGACCCATTAACTTAATCAACATTTACCCTCCCTACAACAACAAAAAACAATTTTGGGACTAGACAACTGAACTAAACCCAATTAGGGATCCCTCTCTCATCATTGCTGGGGACCTAAATTTTACTCTTTCTTTAGATGAAGTTTGGGGTTTGAAGTCAATTAACGATCCTTTGTCTTGTCCTCTTAAGAGTTATTTGAGAGATCTGGTTTGATAGATGTTGTTCCATCTACTTGGTTGAATAGGTGTTGTGTTCAGGTTGGTGCATCTAAAAGACTTGATAAATTCCTATTGGTTGAACAATTGGGATCATACTTGGAAAGGTTTTGGTCATGGATTCTCTAGACATGCATATCTTATCAAAAGGCTATTTTACTGCTGCTCGATTTTGATGACTATTTGAAATGTTACCCCTTCAAGTTTAATCGGATTTGGTTGGAAGAACAAGAGTTTTGCTCTCTTGTTATGAATTGTTGGGAAGCCTACTGGGGGCAGATCAAAACATCTTCTATCTAGTTTTTACTAAAAAAATTGAAGCTCTAGAAAGAGGAGGTTAGGAAATGGGACAAGTTTAAAAAGTATGAGAATGTGAAAGACTTAATTGTTATTGAATCATAAATTGAAGAATTGAAAAAATAGGTAGATGACGAGCTTTTCTCAAAAGATATGAAATTCATTAGAGAGAATTTGAGGTCAAAAATGGGCCTCAAAAGGACCAAAATGTACTATAAAAATCAACCAATTACATTCTAGTAGATGACATCATCCCCCATGGTTGAGGTGGCATTGCATGAGTTAAGAATGCTTATTTGTCACATTTTCTATGGTGGATGAAAACCCATAGTTAACCAAAATAGTGGTACAAGTACTTTTAAGTCATAAAGTGAAGTACTCACAATAAAAGTCATTTCACACTTTATCATAAAATAATACTATTGTTATTTCCAAGTAAAGTACTCACAATTCATTTTTTCATAAAATAATATTATTGTCATTTTCAAGTAAAGTACTCATAATTCATAAAAATGTCTTTTCACCATTTTTTATAAAATAATATATTGTCATTTTCATGTTTTTTAATTTTAAATTATATATTCACTCAATTGTATTTAATATCATAATGTCAAACTAATATATATATATATATATATATATATCTTGTACTTTTAAAATAAATTAAATTCATGAATGATATTTATATGAAAAAAATATGTTAGGTATGCATATAAATTAAATTCATTTTTGTTTAATTTTATTTACAAGATCAATACAAATAAATGCTAAAGGATAATAATTTTTTTGAAATTTACAATGAATCTTAGTCACATCATTGTAGAGTTATTTTATTCATTTTATTTATAGTCAATTTAGAAAAGTAACTCAACCATGGTTATTTATATTGTGCATAAAAAGTAGTGTAGGAGATGAGTTGTCATATATACCTACCCCATAAAACACCTAACTCATAATATTTTAATATATCTTATATTTTTGTAGTACATCTCTTAGGAGGCCCATTTTTGACCTCAAATTCTCTCTAATGAAAATTGTCTACTTTGGAGCAGCAGTGAGCTAAGATTATGGGTTAGGTGGAAGCCACTTGGAGGCTGAAAAGTACGACGTTATGGCTCAAAGAAGGGGACTCAAATACTAATTTTCCAACATTTTTCCTTCTATAGGAAGAATATAAATTCTATTTGGGAACTTAGGGGTAGTGATGGTGTTCTCTTATTTGATTGTAAGGCATTGATGAATGAGGCTATATCTCATATTTCAAATTTGTATAAGCAGGAGGATTAAACAATCTGGAGTACCACATAAGGGTTTGAATTTGTATCCCAAGTTCTTTAGCTCGAAAGAGGGAAGGAATATGGGGAAGAAGGTTGAGATTGTGGAAATTAAGTTATTTCTAAATTTATGAAGGATAAAATTCTAGGCCTAGACGTCTGGACAATTGAATTTTTTCTTCATTTATTTGACATTGTTGGACAATACTTGCTCAAGTTTATTGAAGAGTCCAGGAAGAAGGAACTTGTGCTAGTTAATTTCAACTCTACTTTTATTCCTCTAATTCCTAAAAGGGATAAGGATGATACATTTGATGAGTTTAGGCCTATATCTGTATGTAACATGGTGTACAAGATCACCATGAATATCATTTCAAATAGATTGAAATCGATCTTGAAGAAGGTTTTGTCCACGAAGCAATTTGGATTTTTATCTAGCAGGAAAATTATGGATGTTGTGGGTATAACGCAAGAATGTATACACACAATGAAGACTAATCATTTGAAATATTTTATTATGAAAATAGATTTAGTCAAATAATATGACCTCGTTTATTGGTCCTTTGTGAGATTTATTTCGTTCTAGATTGGTTTGCTGGTGGAGGTAACAAATTGGATCATGGCATGCATTAGTTTAGTTTCCTTTCCCATACTTGTTAATGGATCTCCGATTACCTTTTTTTCCTAGTAGCAGAGGGCGAAGGAAAGGGTGCCCCCTATCATCCTTTTTGTTTATTTTGGTTATTGAAGGTTTGAGTAGGATCATATGTCATGCACAGGTGAAGCAAAAAATAAAAAAGTATCAATGTCTCTTGTTTTTTGTCAATTACACACCTTCTTTTTGTAGATGATGTACTCTTTAATTGGGTTGGGAAATGTTGAGGAGTGGAAACAATATCACAACATAATTTAGGTCTTTTGTAAATCAACATGGATGATGATTAGCGAGGATAATTTGATATTCTTGCATAATAACCTGGATATATGAATATGATGGAATATTAGGGAACTATTTCCATTCCCAATTGTGGGGTTGGATAATGGATTTAAGTATCTAGGATATCACTTGAAGCCAAACTGTTACAAGGTTGAGGACTGGAACTAGTTACTCTAAAAGGTGGATAAAAGGATCTAACATTGGTTGTTTTGTTGGTTGTCACTTGGGGTCAGATTAATTTTGGTGAAAACTGTCCTATAAATCCTTCTCGTGTATTGGTTTTCACTCTTTTTGGTTCCTGCATCAGTGATCAACATTATTAAAAAAAATATTTATCAGTTTCAGTGGTCAATTGGTTTTCAAAATCTAAGATCAAATTGGCATTGTGGGAGAGCTTAGCTCTTCCAAAGTATTGCGGTGGTTGGGGCATTAAGAGTTTGGATTGGTTTAGTAAAGGCATGGGAGCGAAGAGTCTCTAACATTGTTTGTTTTAGGTGGCGCTCTGGAGAAATACCATTTGATCAAAATATATGAAAGGAATTTCGATAACCCAATGGATAAGACAACCAAAGATAAATACTTCAAAGTCGTCCATAGTTTGGAGAGGGCTTATGAAAGTATTTCCATTTTGGGCAATTTGCTTAGCTAGTGTGCTGGAAATGGGATCCAAATCTTTGTTGGTACTGACCCTGTCATTGATATTGTTGAATCTTATAAACTATTGAATTCTCTTGTCTCACAACTCCATTCAAAAAATATTTTTGTGCTAGTCCATATTAAAAGAATTGGTTGTGATGTATGTGATATTAACTATTGGTATCTTGCACATGAACTGGGGTTCTCTATGTAAATTTAGGAGAAATGGAACCATTTATGTTTTGTCATTAAATCAAGCGGGTTTATCCTTATTTGATAAAGGAGACTCTTACTTAGGACTAGAATAAGTCGTCTAGTAGATTGACAGCAAAGAGTGCATATTAGGCCATTGTGGCCTAGGAAGGATACTCCCAGATTAAGAGATGGTATCTAATATTATGGAGGATGAATATCTCACTAAAGATAAAATGCCACATCTAGCTTGTTATGCAGAACAATATTCTCTCATGGGACAACTTGCAGAAGCGGGGTTTTGGGGGTCCAAGTATCTATATCCTATGTTATTCGGAGGTTGAAAGCGTTAGTCATATTTTTTATCACAACATTTTTTTCAAATAAATTTGGAAGGATTTAACTTCAAAAAATTAAATCTAGAATTCTTATGAGGAGGATGGCCTACCTAATAGACTATGCTTATGGCATCAATCCAAGGTAAAGTATAAACTATACCTTTTTTCCAGCATTTAGGAGGTATGGAAATCTAGAAACCGTTACATTTTTTAGATTGTCATACCTTTAGTGCCCCTTGCTAGTATTTGAGTACGTAAGGATATTTATACTTTTATAGAACATAAGCAATTGGTAAGAACTAGACTACTCCTTCCTCTTGATATTAGTGTTGGCCTCTCTATCATATTTTTTGATGGGAAATCTAAGGATGGCTTCTATGGGGTGGGGATGATTATGTATATTAAGAAAGATTGTCATCTCTGTCTAAGATAGGCGGTGGGTGTGGTAAGCAGTACTAGGGCAAAATTCTTAGCTTGTTGGGGCCTATTATGGTTTGTTTGGAGAAGAGGGGTGCCAAGAGAAAGAGTTTTTGGTGACTCAAAGATTGTCATTAACTGGGTTAATGGGCTTATGGAGATGAAGTCTTTACATTTGGAGCAATGGTTGACAAACTTCGACAATTGATTGAAGATTACATTGAGATCTCCTTTGTTCACGTTTACAGGGAACTGGATATGCAAGATGGCATGATCTCTAATGCAATAATTGGTCAAATGGATGGGTTTGTCAGCTTTGGGCTATATCTCTATTTTTTAGGGTCCTTTTTGAGATCTTAGACTTTTGTTGGACCTAGTTTTGTTGATGGCATGCTATTTTTTTATAATGGGTTGTTGACATATTTTGATATGATGTAACATGTTATATGTTAGTTGATGAATGTCAGGAAATATGATATATTTGAAGTTTTTTTATGGTATTTTATGACTGATAAGATTTATATGACTTTTCATTTGTAACTTTGATTTCATAGGAAATAACAAGTTATAGTTTTTTCTACTTGAGAAAAATGACTACCACTATAACCCAAGGGTATATCTAATATCTCTGAAGCCAAATATACCAATAACTCATGACTTAGCGAGAGTTGAGATAGCCAGAAACACACTTAATATGAGGGTCCTACTCAAGGGTGGCACATACTCTTCTAGCCTTATCACAACATGCCAATATCTCATTAAAAATGTAACTATCCTCTAAATTTTTGGTAGTTCTTTTTATAGTTTTTAAAACGCTATGACATTCCTAATTATAAGCTCATACTAGAAAGAATCTACATTTCTGGTGTTGGATCAATTTTGTTAAGGATTGTATAAGATAATAGCTAATAATTTGCTATATATTATAACTAGTTGAGCGACATAAAAATTACTTTTTTTTCAATAGTGAAAAAACTATACTTATATTAAAACATATGTCCATATAGTCATTTACATTGAAATTTATTGCAGTTTAATAAAAAATTGAATATAAATTAATACATATAATCGATTGCATGATAGCCAAATTATTGTCCTAATTGCATCTATCGATTAATTATAGACACTTAATCAAAACCTACAACGTCAACAAACTACAACACACACATTTTCCATTTTCATTTATTGGAATCTAATTTATAAAGAATATATACATCTAATTCATTTTCATTTAATATATATATATATTCCACAGTGGTTCACCATGGAAGCCCTGTTTATACCACGGCTACATCCACCTTGGAAAATATCTCTTATACTCGCTTGGCAAGTATACATGAACTTGGGAAACTACCCCCAAGAGGCCGGCCAATCACGATAAATGACTCACCAGCCTAATATTTCATTACATGCAAGGGATCCCAAGGAGGAAATGTCCCTGACGAGATTTGAACCAGGGTGGGGAGTGCAACAACCAAATCTCCCAACCACCTGAGCTACGCCCCATGGACAATATATATATATATATATATATTCACCATATCGACACCCATAAAATTTGAGATTGTATATGCATGATCACAATTATTAGGATCCACCAAAGAGGGATTATAGTCATCGTTTCTCCATGGGGTCTTCATTTAGTGAAACCATGTCATAGTGCCTTCATTCATGAGATATTAAAGAATACCCCTAATTTCACTAGATATTGATATTTACTTACAAAAATATTTTTATTAATCCCCTCCCAGTACCCTATTTCCAATTAAAAGACCCCTATTTTTACAATATATTCCTTATTTTTATTAGAAACCCCTTTTATATCCCCAATACCTAAAACCCCCCATACCGTATTCCCCGATCCCCCAATACCTACAATATATCGTATCCTTTTTTTTCACAATTAAAACCCCCCTTTATGAATGAACGTAATAAGATATTGCTCAACAAGGTGAATCCCCACGCTAAAAAATATAACACACTTCTCTTAATAAAATTGTTATAAATTATGACTCGCATTATCCCATTATAAAGTAATTTTTTTAAATTATAGAACATTTAAAAAATTCTTTACAATTTATAAAAAAAAATTGATTACTCCACAAATTACTTAGCATCCAAAACACCTTGAGTATCCAAAGTACAAAAAAACTGACCTACACTCCATAAAAAATACTTTAAAATTGATTCGTACTCCAAAAATAATAATAATAACCCGTTATTATTCCATTAAATTATTTATTTTTATATTTTTTTAAATGTAAGATGGAAATTCATAATACAACATGCGAATTTAATTCTTGTGTATTTATGGAGGAAGCATCATTGATCTTATCTGTTATCCATATTCCACATGTAATTAGAATTTCAAGCAGGGATAATTTTAGGGGCGAAATTTAGCTCATGGGCTATTTTCCATGTTTTTCTTGAAAAAAAGATTCGTCATTTTGCATTTTTTGAAGCCCTATTTCTCCCAATTTTGATGGGGTAAAATTTTTTCAACCTAAGAATCGCCAAATTATTATATAAACGATATAAAATCCTTGGAAATTAAAATATTTTTTGAAAAGTATCGCAAAAAATTTTATAGTTGGTGTTTTAAGAATTGGTAAGATTTGCCAAAATTTATACACTTTTAAATAAGTATGGTTCCTCAAAATTATCCCTGATTTCAACACTACAATATTCACGACATTTTTGGCATGTTCAAATAATCAGTTTTCAATTTTTGTGAAGATATGTAGTCATACAATTGAAGTGTATCTGTTTACACTACACATTAATTTATTTGTTAATTTTATTTAACGTGATTAATCCCCAATAACTTACACAATAACTTCCTAAATAAGACGATATTTTTCTTCAATTATATCACGATTTGCATTTCTCTCAAATGACTACATTACCTCTATATATATATATATACATATTCATTCATTATACATGTGGTCTCTTCATTAGGGCTGAGTCGCCTCACCACTATTATATATACATTTACATCAATACATACACATTTATCCCAATACATGCCCCATATATGCCCCCTTAGGGTCATATTATATACATGCAACCCAATATATGACCCTCTTGGGTCATACCATAGTACCCTCCATCCAAGAGATTTGTTCTCAAATATTTGCAGTTAATGGATTTACATGTGATGAAACCAAGTAATAGGATTTACTTATATTATTGATTTTTTATTGCCATTGATGATGATTGATCCATCCAAATTAGATTCTTTGGTTTCAATCCGTTATAGCTAGTTTTTGTATATTCTTTATTCCACGTGTTGTGATTGTGAGTTCTCCAATATGTTGTATTTTATGGTCTTAGATAATATATTGTTGAATAATAATTTTCTAGAACCCTGTTCCATGAATATTGTTGAGTATAAAAATGTGTTTTTCACGACAAAGTGAATAATATATTTCATATCACAAATATAGACTTTTAGTATTGTAATCCTATTGATGTGGGAGTTGGTCGTAGTTAAAAGTGTGTCACGGTAAAAGTCCATCAAAGTCAAGTGAATGCTTGTTGAGGTAAAAGTGTGTCAACTTGAAAGTGAAAGTTGAGTCTTGTCGAAGTGAAGTTTGTCACTGTCAAGTGTGAGGACTTGTCAAAATTAAGTTGTCGAAAAAAATGCGGGGTTTCCTAAAAGGTGGTGTGTCCTAGTCCAAAAGAAAAGAAAATTAAAATATTTATTGTGCAATAACTAAAGTTGATTGTTGCAGTTTTTCCCTGAAATCCTCACCAAGATTAATATCAAGCCTCAGATAAATCGACGAAAATAATAGACTCGATTCAATTGTTGGTAACCTTTTTTTTCATACTAAAAAAATACAACTTTATATTAGTAAAAAATTTGTCGTATATACATCCATAAGCTTCATTGTTCAAATAATACCATATTCTGTGTCCGACTGATCTTTATATCATCCCTATTCTCCTATTCTTCACAATAAAATGCGAGAACAATCTATGACAAGATCACATAGTCATAACATATAGCATACTAAAACTTCCTCTATATACCCATAAGCATCTGAGTGCTTTACCAACAAACCAAAAAATTGGCTAGAGACAAACTAAGAAAAACTCAGATGACCTAAGTCAATCAGAGAACCCCCACAGTGTTCCTCCCAAGAAATCAATCCTCCCATAGTACCGATAACCTGCTTGTAGAGGCCATCAACAACCCTATTGAATTCATGAAAAATATGATGGATAAAAATCTACTGAAAGTGACATATTAGATCCTTGACCCGTCTCAACTAATGATACAAATTGACCGGCTGGATAGAATGAACGTTATTGGTCCAATCCAAAATGACTTTGGAATCCCCCATCACCAATAGAGAAAGTAAATTCTTCTTTCAAACAAACCATAAAAGACCCCAAAGTGCAAGCAATTCAGCTTTAGTATTGTTGGTACCTCTTCCCACCTCCATTTGCAATAGGTACATATGATTCAACTGCAACTTAATAACCATACAGGGACCACATAGACCTGCTTTCTCTATCCCATCAAAGAAACCCAAAAATATGATTGTCTTCTATGTTAGGATGTCTCATAACTCTATTCCAATCTTTTGGCCTATCACAACCATTACTTTTCAGTCTAATAAGATCCTTGACACTAGTACCACGCGAATCCATAAGACCCCGCTGGAACAAAACAAAATTATGAGATTTCCATACCTCCTATAAGGTGACAAGTGGTAGGTCAATAGAGTAGGAAGAAGAATTCATCCAGTTTGTTAGATTATCCTCCAAGCTAGAAAGGCCCCAATTCGTAACAAGGTTGAAAATTTTACAAAAAAAAGTACCAAATCTCCTAACAAAAAGAACAGTCTCTGAAGAGGTGCTCCACTGACTTCAGAGCTGAATTACAAAGGAAACATTTACTTGGTCCTGAAAAACCTCTCTTCTGAAGAACATCCTAGGTTAAGATTTTGTGTTTGAGGCATAACCATGTAAAACACTTAATTTTCGAATGAAGTTTTCCTTTCCACTTCAGAGAATCCCACCATAGACAATTTGATTCCAAATGTTGTTCAATGAGTGAATTATAGGAAAGATTTTCCAAGACAATTCCACTCTCCTTATTGTAGTTCTAGACTAACTGGTCACTACTATCATTCAGAAAAATAAACTCCAAAATGAGATAGAGACAAATTCATCCCATTCAGATGCCAACTCCCCTTACCGATTTAAATCCATTGACGATAGAAAACCCAGCTCCAATGCCTCCCCCTTGACATAATTTGTTTAAGGACCACAATGTTCTACATGTAGAAATGACATATTAGGCTGTTGGACAAAGAAAAATTATTCGACAACCCCACTATAGGATTAACCCCAACAAAAACTTGGTTCCCCCTTCCAACTTTCCAGCTGGGATTAGATAAAATGAGAGGTAATGCTTTTAACATGATTCTCCATATTGTCGAGGCGTTAATACCTTCAAGTGACCAATGCACAACCAGAGAGTTAAGGGAACCCTCTTCAAATATTTTGACTTGATCAATTTTCCCCAAATACCAATGTCGAATAGACCCCACCAAATAATTTTAGCACAAATCCAAATTGAAAAGAATGAGATGTTTAATCCCCCATCCCCTAGAGAGTTTCCCAACCATCTAAATGGAACTTGGATTCCTTTTGTTTTACCTTATAGAGAAAACAAAAACATGAGTCTTCTTACCTCTGCAATTACACCCTCATGTAACAGAGAGAACCAATAAACTGGAGTGAACTGAAGGACAAAGTTAATAAGAATAAGCCTAACCCCAAGAGAAAACCACATAGATGTCCAATTGTCTAACCTCCCCTGAAACTTTTTAATTAGCCATCTCCAGTCCTCTCTTTTGTATTTATTAGGATTAAGAAAAATGCCTAAATAATTTAAACCATTATTTAAATGATACATCTTAAAAGGAAGAATATGAGAGATTTCATCAATTAAAAATGAATCATTATAGTTATAGCAGAAGTAGGACTTTTGTGGACTAAGTGTCATACATGAGGCTACATAGAAGATGTTAACCAAATCCAAGATATGAACCCATTCAGAAACATATCCATCCCCAAAAATCAAAACATCATCAACGAAAAGAATATGTGTGAATGACATAGAGCAAGCCACTTTAATGCCTTTAATCAACCGACTTTCCTTTGATTTTAAGGGAAAGCTACTTAGCCCTTCAATTACCAATATGAAGAGATAAGGAGATAGCGGGCATCCCTGGAATATTCCTCGAGAACCTTTGAAGTAAGTCATGGGAGACCCATTGATTAAAATTGAAAACCTGGCAGATGAAACACACGACATAACCCAGTTCATGATGTCCAAAGAGAGCCCAATCTGTAGAATAATGAGATGTAGAAAAGACCAGTCAATCCTTCATAGGCCTTCTCCAAGTCCATCTTGAGGATAAAAGCATTGAGCTTATTCACAGACCCTCTTGAACAATCCCAATTGCATCCATAATTTGAGGATTAGGCAGAAATCCAAATTGTTTTGCAGACATAAATATTCCCAATGTAGGTTTCAACCTCTTAGTAATGATCTTCGAGATGACCTTATACAACAGATTACATAAAAAGATCGGCTGATACTCATTAAAAGAAACCAGTTTGTCAACTTTCAGAATAAGAGTAATAAAAGTAGAAATCACATTTTCCAGGATCTCACCATACCTTCTAGTCTCCTCAATGGCCGCAACAAAGTCATGACCTAAAATGTCAAAAAAATGAAGATACAATTCCGTTGTCGACCCATCGAGGCCAGAAATATTGTCCTTAGCAAATCCTTTCAAAGTCTCCAGCACCTCGCCCTTAGAAATAGCAGCCCCAATTGCCTCACAATCAGACCTATCAAAGAAACTAGGAAATTTTTCGAGAGTTTCTAGTTGATCAACAATGTTCGTAGTATTCAAGTCAGAATAAAGATTATGAAAATAACTCTTAGCTACATAATTAATTGTAATACCCCAATTTTGACCCCATGGTATTAATAATTATACATGATGTATACATTGTGATGAATCATGGCTAGGAGCTCAAGTCCAAGGCCCTGCCATTGATTGATGTTTTGTGTATAGGTGATCAAGGTTGATACCTATGGTTATGGTGCTAATTAAGGCAGAGTACATTTTGATATATCATGTAAATATACAATTAATAAAATACCAAAAATAGTTATGGGACTGTAACGTGATAGAGATGGGGGCATAATTCTACAAGGGATAGGGTGGGGAGTTAGTCAACCCCCCTGAGCCAATAGGGCGTGACCAGATGTCAATGGGGAAATCCATGTATCCTCAGCTACCTTTTGTCCTTTGTCCTCAATTATTCAATTTCTTCCAGAAATTGGTTGAGGTAGTTAATGCCTTGGGTAGAGCAGGGCATGGAAGTCTGATTGCTTATCTGAGCAAGACTGCAAGTTTGCAGTCAAGGAAGCCACATTATTTCTTCTGCATCAAGTAAGCACGTGAATGCGTGCCAGTCCATCCTTTCTCCCATATGTGAAGAAGGTTTTGTTTTTCCCTAGCATTGAAGGTTATCATTGAGACCATTCTATCATTTTTCATTACGATCATTTGGGTCATCCTGTATAGGGGGAGCCAGAGAGTGTTTTGGTTGTAGCAGACTAATGCTACGCATTTCTACAAGTTTTTCCTTTGTCGATCCCTTGTTTGGGGATTACAGTGTTATCTTGAGCTATAGAGGAGTATGAGACCCAGTTTTCTCTGTGCTGCAGAGTGAAGCCGGTGTGGCTGTGCTTTCCTTGTTGGTTATTCTATCATTCCACTCCATCTGATCATTCTGATCAGTTCACTTACATGCATTGTTGGTGATTCACTACCTTGAGTCGGGGAAGAGTGGTTCTGCTGTGTTTTTGATGTGTGAATGGGCAGTGGAGATCTCTCGATTTTATGACAGTGTGATTCTTTGTGGTTTCCTAGTGTCGTTGGTCAGAGGTTCATTATTTAGAACAGTTTGTCTCACTCTCATGAGTGGCAGAAGGTGTTTCCGCGATAGTATTCTCTTTCACATAGTGAGTGTAGCCTGTTTTGGTTGTGTTAACATTGTGGAATGCTGTGATGTGCATCCCTATTTTGGTCTAAAATAATTAGGAGTGGGAGAGGCCAAAATTGGATGATAAACCTAGTGAAGAGAGGAACCTCACAGATAGATTAAGAGGGGCTGGCAGATCCTTTATGCACACCCGAAAGAGAACTATAAGGGAAGGTATGGCCTAAGGGAACTATGTAGAAGTGAAGGGAATAATTTCTTGTGTTGGGTGTGTACGTATTGTGGGATGCCAATATGGATAGATTTGGTGTAGGTGTCCATCGTTATGTGGTTGAGCTCACTAGATCCGCAATTCTACCTTTCCATTACCTTAGTAGCCTGAGAAACCCAACTGTTGGTTGGTTTGACTAAGTTGTGGTGACCATTTGACCAGGTGTGAGTTATTTCCTTGACAGTCTGTGAAACCCAATTGTATATTGGCTTGGCTGGGCAGCATGTGAAACCCATTTGGATATTGGCTGGGTTGTGTCTTGTAGTGCATGTGGGCCATGTGTGTAACCCTTCGCTGGATAGTCTGAGAAACCCAATTGTAGGTTGGTTTGACTGTGTTTTGATGTGTTCTAGTTATGTGTAAGTATGTTGTTCCCTAGTTCCTTGTGGAAATCATGCCCAACTTGAGGGTGGCACTGTGTTGAGAGATTAATGAACACACTGGCCTATGGTTGGGTTGAACGTTGCAATGACATAGCTAGTTGCGGGACAACTCCATCACTCAAGATAAGTATTCTTTGTCATTCTTGTGTATGCAATGTAGTTTCTTATGAATGAATGGTTGAATGATGGAAAATTTTCAGTGGAATTTACTATTGTTGAAAGTTCCTGCATTTGTATCTACATTTTCCTATGAATTGTTATGATCATGTTGAATGCATATTGATGATTAAGTAGAAGTTTACTTGTCTATGTTTTTGTGCATTTTAATTTTGTATATACCTTATGTTTTTGCAATGCATTTGCCTAAGTTCATGGAGGCTAGAAGCCTGTTATAGAGTTAGAATGCATCTGGCTTAGTGTTTCCTCCCCTTGAAATCCACCTGGGGAAGGTGGAAGGAGGAAATCAGAAGAGAGCAATTGAAACAAGGAAGAATGTGGGTTCTTCGCACCCCAGGATCCGCCTGCGGGAGGCAGAGGGTGAAAGCGGAAAAGTGCATAAAAATTCTATGGAAAAGTTAACTTTCCTAAGTCAGAGGTCAGAAAACGGAAGTAGGAAGTGCAGGAAAGGCTAAGGTCGGAATCTAAGTTTTTCGGTTCCCGAGTTTCCCGGTGGAAGGAGAAAATGTAGAATACGGAAGGAAAAAACAATGATAAAGGTTTCCATCATTTGATAGTTTTCTGATTCCCGAGTTTCACACTGCAGGGCAGAAAGGTGTAAGGTGGAAGGTGGAACGTGGGTGAGTAATTCCGTCGAAAGGTTATGTTTTCGAATTTCGAGTTCAAAAGGCGGAAGGATGTTCAACTACTCTATCGAAAAGTTTTTTTCCAATTTCTGAGTTTCAAAGGTGGAAGGCGGAAGGAGGAAGTCCATTGAACGATTCCCTCGAAAAGATGTTTCTTCAAATTTCGAGTTCCGAAGGCAGAAGGCGGAAGGGTGGAAGGGGGAAAGGAGAATCGTGAGTTGGATATCTCCATCACACATTATGTTTCTGATTTCCAATTTTTGGGGTCGGAATGGCGGAAAGCAGAAGTGTAGAATGCAGAGTGTAGAAAGGGCAGGTTCAGTGCGAAAAAGGTGTTTCCGGTCATAGAAGGGATCTATGAAGGGAGGGACGAATGTTCTACTGGTTTCTAAGCCTAAGAATGAATGTTGAAGAGTGTGTTAGTGTCCATTCCCTATGTTTCGAAAGGAGAACAAGGGTTCTTGAAGTAATTTTTTTAATTTATCCGCATTATGGGGCATGGGGACATTACATGGTGGTATCAAAGCTGCGGGTTACAACATTGGGTTTGGATGGGCCAGAATGAGTAGTTAAAAGAGTTTTGGTTGCAACATTGGTCCTGGATGGGCCAAGATAAATGGTTGCAGAAAGAGAAAGCTACATCAAGACAGGGTTAAATCATGAAATGGGCCAATTTAAATCATTAGAGAGTAGAATTCAGATTTCGGTGAACCTAATTGCATAAACATTGCGCGCTCCATAAAGTGATTTTATCACCTCTGATCTTCACGCGTGATATCCAATGGAGAGAGGACACATCATTTACACATTGTTTCCTATCATGCACAATAAAAGTTTCTTTTTCCCTACTAGTTCTTCTAGGGAAATCGTTGTCAACCGTTTATCTGTTAGGGGATTAACCTTGTCCGTTGATCTTAATCTCTCTTGTGGCAATTAGTTTCCAATTTTACAGTGAATAGTTTGTAAGCAATTTTTGAATTCTAAGATTATTGTGCAGCTAACAATGGTGTTTAATAACACATTTTTGCAGAGTCGTAGTGCAGATTGAAAATTTGGTCTTGGTCCGACCAAGAAGAGTATCACCCAGAAGATTAAGATCATGAGTGATGCACATGATCCCTACAAGCTTGAGGCAGACATTGTGGGGGAAAATATTCAGGTTGAGAATGCTGAGATATAATTCGATGGGAAGGGAAATCAAGAGACTTCCCTAGATATTGCAGCTACCATAAGGATCCTGAGGGTGGAGTTGCAGAGTTGCAGAGAGGAAAATGAAAGGACGATCAAGGCTATGGAAGAGAAAAATCAGTTGACTACAACCATGCTACAGAGTTTGACAGACCTCCAAAGGAATATAAACTTTGGGCATCAGAAAAAAAATACATAAGGGAGTAGGATAATTCCCGCAAGAAAAATGTGAGTCTTGACCAAAGGAGGAAGGGTTTCAAACCTTCTCATTTCCAAAATGAGCAAGGGTAGCCATCACAAGCTGTGATTAATTCAGCCAGAATGATGAGAGACAAACCAAGGAAATGAATCCGATGTTGGGGATGTGGGGGAGATCATCTAATTAAGCATTGTCCACATCGGAGTGGGATTCTAGGTCAAGTCCATAGCATCCAAGAAGATGAAACTGTGGGTCAGGAAGCAGGAACCATTCCTAAAATTTATATAGCATTAGAGGTCCACTAGGCAAATCATCAATCAAATGCGGTTGAAGTTGAGGGTAAGATTGCTAAGCAATCTATTTTTGTTTTTGTTTTGATTAACCCTAGATATACTCACAACTATATAACCTCTATACTTGTGGACATGTGCACTTTGAATAAATCGAAGCATAGAAAATCATGGTTAGTTTAGCTAGCCATTGGAACCAAGAGAAAATTTAGTGAAGTGGTAGAAAAATGTCGATTGGTTATGAATGGGCTGGTCACTTATGTAGATCTGAATTTTCTACCACTTGGTTCCTATGATGTTCTCATTGGAATGGTTTGGTTGGAAGCACACAGAGTTAAAATCAACTGCTACAATAATCCTTTTGAGTGCATAGATGAAGAAAGCAACTTAAGAGTTGTAAGAGGCATTCCAAAGATGATTTTTGTTAGGCAGGTTTCAGCAATGCAGTTGAAGAAGTTTTGTGGGAAAGCTGGTGGATTGTATGCAGCCCATGTTTTGGAGATAACATAGAGTGAAACTCCTAGGTTGGAGGACTTTCACGTGTTGCAGGAATTCAAGGATGTTTTTCCTGATAAGATTCCAGGACTTCCTCCAAAGAGGGATATGGAGTTTTCCACTGAACTTGTTCCAGGAGCAGTACTAGTGTCCAAGAAACCCTACAGGATGAGCACACTAGAATTGCTTGAGCTAAAGATGCAGTTGCAATAGTTGTTCGAAAAGAATTATGTCAGGCCTAGTGTGTCTCCTTGGGGAGCACCAGTCCTGTTTACGAAAAAGAAATATGATACACTCAGGTTGTGTATTGATTACAGACAATTGAACAAAGTCATTGTGAAGAATAAATACCCTTTTCCTAGGATTGATGACCTCTTTGATCAAATGAGAGGAGCAAAGGTATTTTCCAAGATTGACTTAAGGTTTGATTACCAGTAGATAAGAATCAAGGATGAGGATATTCATGAGACAACCTTTAGAACACGGTATGGACACTATGAGTTTGTAGTGGTACCATTTGGTCTCACAAATGCACTAGCTACATTCATGTGCCTCATGAATGGTGTTTTTAGCATATTTTTGGAGAGGTTTATTCTTGTCTTCCTGGATGACATTATTATTTATTCTAAGAATGAGAAAGACCATGAAGACCATTTGAAGCTGACATTGGAATTGCTAAGGGAGAATAAGCTGTATGCAAAATTGAGAAAGGTGATAAATGTAAGGCCTTTTATGGGACTTGCAAGATATTACAGGAGGTACATTGAAGAATATTTTGCATGTAAAGTTGAGTATATGTATAGGTTGAGGAGGCCTGTATGCAAACTTGTATTTCCATGAGGAGATGACCCTCATGTGTATGTACATACAAATCATAACTTGCCAAAGACCACGAGAAGAATGACTTGATCAGGGAAGTATGGTTGTACCCAATGAAACCAAGGCAAGAATATTCCATGTGTAGAGGCCAAACACTATGAGAAGGATCTCATGACTGAAATCTAACCTCTGAATAGAACAAATATTTAAATTTAGATTTCAAATTTTCCTATTGAATTCTATTGATTGTTTGGCTGATCTAAAATGGTGTCAAGGTGACATGTGTATGTGGATGTCCAAGTTTTGGGAAACATGTGTGAGCAGGGGATAAATGCTCCCACTTGCAAAAGCCAAACAATATGAGGATGACCTCATGGTTGCAAAAGAAAATCTAATTTTCTGTAGGAAACATAATTGGAAATATAGATTTTGATTCGAATATCAATGTTATTGATCGTTTGATGTTTGGAGAATCATGTGTGCATGAAGTAGATTTAAAAAATCTATGATTAAATTTTTTATGATGACATCTCATGTGAACTGCATGCTTGTATGTAACGTAGGTGAGATGATGAAAACACACCCTTGGAGTACAGAGCTTCTTAGAAGGATGTGTTTGGGATACATGGCTCCTCATAAGGATGTACTTGGGGTACATAGTTCTCAAAGGATGTACTAGCGGTACATAGCTTCTAGGAAGGATGTGTTTGGGATATAGGGCTCCTCGGAAGGATGTGTTTGGGATATAGGGCTCCTTGTAAGGATGTGTTTGGGATATAGGGCTCCTCGGAAGGATGTGTTTGGGATATAGAGCTCTTCGGAAGGATGTACTTGGGTACATAGCTTCTTCCCCCCGACTAGCTAGGCACCGGCATGCATCACTGGGGATGCCCAGGTGTAAGACATCTGGCTAGACTTCTTTCCACACACATTCACGCCGTGTAATGGGACTGTTGCGAGAGTGGGGGCTTCGTGAAGAGAATAACCCCTAGGTATTATGGTGTCCGGAAAGGAAGCACCTAAGCTTGGTGAGTACTTTGAGGAGGTTCTAGGCCCTTAAGCCAGAGCTGCCATTGAGCACCCAAGGAGGTGTTAGGCTCTGAAGCGAGGCTGCCAGATCTCATTTGAGAGATTCTTTACAGATAAGTATTTGATTTAATTAAAAATTTTATTGTTGATTTTATGTAAATACACATGTGCATATGATTCAACTATGATTTTGAAAATCTTGTTAAAAAGTGAATCCTATAGGAATGAATCTGACATGTGAATTAATTCGTTATGGTGTCCAAAAAGGAAGCACCTGAGCTTGGTGAGCACCTAGAGGAGGTGCTAGGCTCTTAAGCAGAGCTGCCATTGAGCACTTAGAGAGGCGTTAGGCTCTGGAACAAAGATTCTAGATCTCAGTTGAGAGATTCTTATACATATAAGTATTTGGTTTACTTGGCAAATTCTTGTTGATTTTTTGTAAATCTACATGTGTACGTGATTCAACTATGATTTTGAAAATCTTGTTAAGAAATGAATCCTATAAGACTGAATTTGACACAAAAATTGACTCATTGCTTGGGGCTTGAGCATAGGTATTGCTTGTTACCAAAGACATGGGAAATGTTCCAATCTGAGGAGAAGGATTCAACACCCAGAAAGAGACCTTGTGGTATGTACCAATGCATGCAATCAAGGACTCAGAGGAGTTCTTATGCAAGACAACCATGTAGAGGAACCTGAGGAAGAGTTCCAGATCGTGCAAGTGGACAGGTGAAGGTACAACAAAAGCACCACAGTCGTAATGAGGCTACATGGGAGCTAGAGGATGCCATGAAAATGGCACATTCAATTCAGTTCAATGTTGTCAGACACTGAGGATAGTGCCCATGAGCATTTTGTTTGATTTTGTAAAGCACTGAGGACAGTTCTGTTGTAAGGGGGAGGGGAATTTAATACCCTAGTTTTGACCCCATGGTATTAAGAATTGTACATGGCATATATATTGTGATGAATCATGGCTAGGAGCTCAAGGCCAAGGCCCTTCCATTGATTGATGTTTTGTGTAAAGGTGATCAAGGTCAATACCTATGGTTATGGTGCTAAGTAAGGCATAATACATTTTGATATATCATGTAAATATACAATTAATAAAATACCACAACTAGTTATGGGACAACAATAAGAAAGAGATTGGGGCATGATTCCACAAGGGATAGCGTGGGGAGTTAGTCAAACCCTCTGAGCCAATAGGGTGTGACTAGATGTCAATGGGGAAACCCATGTATCCTCAACTACCTTTTGTCCTCTATTCTTAATCATTCAATTTCTTCCAGAAATTGGTTAAGGCAGTTAATGCCTTGGGAAGAGTAAGGAATGGCAATCTGATTTCTTGTTTGAGCAAGCCTGCAAGTCTGCAGTATGGGAAGCCACATTCTTGCTTCTACAACAAGTAAGCACGTGGATGTGTGCTAGTCTGCCCTTTCTCCCAGATGTGAAGAAGGTTTTGCTGTTCCCCAATGTTGAAGGTTGTCATTCAGACCATTCTATCATTTTGTCATTCCGATCATTCGGATCATCCCATTCAGGGGGAGTTACAGAGCGTTTTGGTTTTAGCAGACTGATGCTACGTGTTTCTACAAGTTTTTCCTTTGTCGATCCCTAGTTGGGGGATTACAGTGTTATCCTGAGCTATAGAGGAGTATGAGACCCTGTTTTCTCTGTGCTATAGAGTAAAGTTGGTATGGCTATGTTTTCCTTGTGGATTATTCTATCATTCCACTCCATCTGATCATTCTGATTAGTTCACTCACATGCATTGTTGGTAGTTCAGTACCCTGAGTCACAGAAGAGTGGCTCCACTGTGTTTTTTCTATGTGAATGGGTAGTGGAGATCTCTCGATTTTATGAGAGTGTCATCCTCCGTGGTTTCCCCAATGTCATTGGTCAGAGGTTCATTGTTTAGAATGGTTTGTCTTACTCTCTTGAGTGGTGGAAGGTGTTTCTACAGTGGTCTCCTCTTTTATAGAGTGAGCATAGCCTATTTTTGGTTATGTTTACATTGTGGATTGTTGTGATGTGAATACCTATTTTGGTTTAAAAGACTTAGGAGTGGGAGAGGCCAGAATTGGTTGATAAACCTAATGAAGAGAGGAATCTCATAGACAAATCAAGAGGGGCTGGAAGATCCTTTATGCATACCCGGAAGAGAACTAGAAGGGAAGGTATGGCCCGAGGGAACTGTGTAGCAGTGAAGGGAATACTTCCTTGTGTTGGGTGTGTAGGTATTGTGGGATGCCAAGCTGGATATATATGGTGCAGGTGTCCATCACTCTATGGTTGAGCTCACTAACTTAGCAATTATACCTTTCCATTACCTTAGTAGCCTGAGAAACCCAGCTATTGGTTTGTTTGGCTGAGTTGTGGTGAGCATTTGACCAGGTGTGAGTTATTGCCTTGACAGTCTATGAAACCCAATTGTATATTGGCTTGGCTAGGAATCCTGTGAAACCCATTTGGATACTGGCTTGGCTATGTCTTGTTGTGCATCTGGGACATGTGTGTAACCCTTGGATGGATAGCCTGAGAAACCCAACTGTAGGTTGGTTTTACTATGTTTTGATGTGTTATGGTTATGTGTAATCCTATTGTTCCCTAGTTCCTTGTGGAAATCATGCCCATCTCAAGGGTGGCAGTGTGTTGAGATATTAATGAACACACTAGCCTATGTTTGGGTGGAATGTTGCAATGACATAGATAGTTGCGGGACAAATCCATCACTCAAGATAAATATTCGCTGTCATTCTTGTTTATGCAATGTAGTTGCTTATGAATGAATGATTGAATGAATGAATATGATGAATGCAGAAAATGTTTCAGTAGAATTTACTGTTGAAGAAAGTTCCCACATTAGAATATACATTTTCCTATGAACTGTTATTATCATGTTGAGTGCATATTGATGATTAAGTAGAAGTTTACTTGTGTATGTTTTTCATGCATTTTACTTATGTATATGCCTTGCATTTTTGCAATGCAGTTTCCTAAGTTCATGGAGGCTAGAAGCCTATTATAGAGTCAGAATGCATCTGGCTTAGCGTTTTCGCCCCTTGAAATCCTCCCGAGGAAGGTAGAAGGCTGAAATCAGAAGAGAGCAATTGAAACAAGGCAGAATGTGGGTTTTTTGCACCCCAGGATTTGCCTGTAGGAGGCGGAGGGCAGAAGCGAAAAAGTGTAGAAAAATTATATGGAAAAGTTAACTGTCTGATTTTTGAAGTTCGAGGTTGGAAAGCGAAAGTAGGAAGGGTAGGAAAGGCTAAGGTCGAAAGCTAAGTTTTCTGGTTCTTGAGTTCCACACTAAAAGGTGGAAAGGAGGAATGTAGAAGGAGGAAACAAGGATAAATGTTTCTGTCGTTTGGTAGTTTTCTGATTCCTGAGTTCTGCATTGGGGTGAGGAAAGGTGGAAGGCAAAAGGCAGAACGTGGTTGGATAATTCCGTTGAAAGGTTATGTTTTCGACTTCTGAGTTCTGAAGGTGGAAGGCGGAAGGTCATTGAACTACTCTGTCGAAAAGTTGTTTTTCTGACTTCCAAGTTCTGAATGTGAAAGGCGGAAGGAGGAAAGCCGCTGAATGATTCCATCGAAAAGATGTTTCTTCGACTTCCGAGTTCTGAAGGCGGAAGGGAAGAAGGTGGAATGTGAGTTGGATATCTCCGTCGCACATTATGTTTCTGATTTCTGATTTTCGAGGTCAGAAGGGAGAAAACGATAGGTTTAGTGTAGAAAAGTATTTTATGGTTGCAGAATGGATCTGTGAAGGGAAGGACTAATGTTATAGTGGTTTCTAAGCCTAAGAATGAATGTGGAAGAGTGTGTTAATGTCCATGTCCTGTTTTTTGAAAGGAGAGAAAGGGTTCTTGAAGTAAAATTTTTAATTTATGTGAATTATGGGGCATGGGGATGTTACATTAATAGGCTTCTTATCATGAACAAGTTCATCCCACACACCTTTTCCCTCTTAAATAGCATTGTTTAATCTTCTTTTGTTGGAAAAATTATGAAAAAAATTAGAGTTGTTATCATCAACCTGGAGCTAAATAACCTGACTCTTTTGTTTGATCGTCTCTTATGCTTCTGGTTGCCAAGATCCACCAATAGTTTCTTTTGACCCTTAGAAAAGAACCACTCGTCAAATTCCCCCTCTAAGGCCTAGATAGCACCCTCGATCTTAGATAAAGACCTATCCAAATTCTTCTTCTTTTCTTTTTCCCAACATATCACCTTCAGTTTAAGCTTGTTTAATTTATAGACGAAAGATTTGCATCGGATTCAGGTGAGCAAGAGCATCCACAGAGAGTACAACCAAAACATTAAAAGCAACATCTGAAAGCCAAGTATGATTAAACTTAAAGGGATAGAAAATATAACTTCAGTCAAAATCCAACTGTAAAACCACTGCTTTGTAGTCAGAAAAACCAAAAGAATAGGACCACAAATGGTACCTTCCCAGTTTATCACACATATTTTCCACCATGAAAAAAAGGTTGAGCCTCTTATAAATACCACCACCCCCACACCTCCCATTTAACCATGTAGGTGTCAAGACAACAGGGACACCATCAACCATATTCACTTCACGAAAGATTGAATCAACATACTCAGATAGAGGATCAAGAATATGTCCGCTCTCCATACCTCTTCTGGGGACAAGGTGAAATTGAAATCACCAACTACAATAACATCTAGATTTGATAACAAACTAGAGTTTTTAATTCGCTCCCAATACTTATTCCTAAGGGAGTATGGTCCATAAACATTAATAATGCAGAAAGGAGAATCCAAACCCTTAATTTTCCCAGAAAGTAGTATACCTGCACAAGTAGAAAAAGATTTAAAATCAGCTACCAGGGGGTTCCAGGCCACCAAAGTCCCCCCCGATAGACCCAACACATCACAAGCACTAAACCTCCACGTGGATCTCAATTTCAAAAAATAATCACAAGCACAAGGAGCATAGGTCATTGTTTTTTGTAACGTAACTATATCAGGCTTAATCAAATCGAGAAGTCTTTTAAGAGAAGCTTTCTTCAGGACACTGCCAAGCCCTATGACATTAAAATAGATGATATTCATTGTAACACCTCAAAGGGGGCCACACCATCTCTAAGAGCTCGAGCAGTAAGACAATGTCCAGAACCAGACGACAGATGAAGCCCCCTGGATTCACACAAGTGGCCTCTCTAATAGAGTCCTTGATACTTTTGATACTATCCTTACCCTTCTTAGACTTCTGCGATTTCTTGACAAAAATATTAGAAGTCCTAATCGAGGAAATAGGAAAGATATCCAGACTGGTGGTCTCCTTTGAAGCAAACATAAGCAAAGGGTTGATAGGACCCTAAAAAGAAGAGACAAGATCCTCAACTAGTAACCCTAGAGAAACTTGACCCCCGGGACACTTCCAGGCCTCTCTCTGAAAGACAATCCAAGATGGAAGAAGGAGAGAGGGAAATGTCAAGAGTGAGTGGTGGAACAAAATGAAGAGGAGGGAAATCTAAGCAACTAAATAGGGGAATCTCCAAACCCTCCTTCGGCAAAGGATTAAGAATCGATTCAAAGGCACATTGGTCCTTATGCACAATTTTACCCTTAACAACCCCTAAATAATCAAAAGAACAAACATAGCCTCCATATCCATCCCTAGTCTTCGGAACCGAGACATCCTCAAACCCCCCACATCCAAAATTGACAAAGAACTAAGTATGTCAACAACTGATATAAATTTCAAAAGCAGAGGAACTGGAACCTTATATACATAAATATTATATATCGCGTGAATGAAATTATGAATGCCTAAGTACGGTTGAAGTGCAATTACCATTCATATACATATAGATCTATGGGTTTATGGGTTTAGATTTCCATCCAGAAATATATTAGGCCTCTATCATTGCTGGACTGGATTAGAGTTAAGGAAAATAAGAAAAGAGGTATATCTATTTGTTGGAAATTTGTGCTTTGGTCTTCTGATCTTATTGGTAATTTTCTTGTGTGGAAGGTAGGGAATGGAGCTGATGTTCGTATAGGTATGGATCCTTGGGTAGGTTGCAAGTGGAGACACAGTTTACCCTCTCATTTGACCGATATTTTACATTTCACAGGAATATATTTTCTGAAAGATATTGGGTCTCCAGGAGTGTCTTATTTGATGGAACTGGGATGGCTTAATGCTGATACACTTGGTTTAGTAGAGGATCAGGATATTACTTGTTGGAATGGGTATCTGGGCATCTTAAAATCTAGTCATATCAGATTAAATAATGAGGATGATGTGCTTGTATGGAACCAGTCAAAATCTAGTAAGTATTCTCCCAAAGATGGATACATGCAATTGATTTTGGATAAGAATGAGTTGGAAATTGCATGGTGGTGGAGGGTGATTTGGAAACTTAAGTGTCCCCCTAAGTCAAAAAAAATTTGTTGGTTTTTATTTTCAGGAAAAGCTCTTACATGGGATATACTAAGAAAAAAAGGATGGGAGGGACCAGGTCGTTGTTACTTATGCAAACTGGCAGTTGAAACAAACTATCATTTAGGGGTTGACTGTCCTTTTACTAAATTTGTTTGGAGGGAGATGGAGTCTAAGATAAAAATTAACAACTTGTGGTTTGGTGACTCGATCCTTTCATGTATGAAGAACTAGTGTTTTAATGACAAGGTAAAACAAATCAGATCATTACCTATTATCGTAACATGGTTTATCTGGAAGGCTAGGAACCAAAGTTGTTTTGATGATTTCACTCCTTCTCTTGCGTAGGTTTCTTCCTTCAGTTTGGGTTTACTTTATTCTTATCCAAAGGAAAATGATGTATTGAAGATCAGAATTATTACTAAGGAGATTATTGATAAATCTAAACCTTGGGGGTTTTTTGATGGTTCAGCTGCCGGTGATGCACATCTTTGTGGCACTGGGGGTATTCTTTTCATTAAGGATGATCATTACTTTACCTTTAAAGCTAGTTTGGGTATATGTACTAATAATCTTGTCAAGCTTTGCGCACTGAAATTACTTCTATCATTGGATTTGGGTAATCAGATTTCTAAAATCCAGGTTTTTGGAGACTCCTTGTTGGTCATTAATTGGGTTACAGTCAAATTCAGAATTCACAATCTGCAACTATCTCAGATACTTCAAGAAGTCATTGGATTAATTGACAGTTTTGTGCAGGCATAATTCAAACATATCTATAGAGAAAGAAATGCTATTGCTGATGAATTAGCCAATGCTGGTGGAAAAGTACAGAATGGATATTGGCATATATCTGAGTTTCTTGGGTCTGAGAGAATTGATACCTATAAGATTTCTTATATGGTTAGATTGCTCTTTCTGGTTACTGTTTTGATATGGATAGAGACATGGATTTTGACTATGTTTTGGTTTGTGGATGTTTTAAGATTTTCTATAATCTTGTTTCAGTACAGAGTTTGATGGAGATGATAGTTTATGCAGTTTTTTGGCAGTGATATATTTTATGTATACTTTGGTGGTGAATGTAGACTTTGATGATATAGATATTTTATGCAGACTTTGATGTTGTAGACTTATATGTGTGGACAGTATGACATTTGTGTAGATATAGATGATGATGATTTGAAGCTCAGTCTCATTTCTTCTCAGAATTTTTGATGATTTTATTGCAGTGTGCAGTTTATCTGTATATATGTATGGATATTGTTCCTGGTTGATGAGGAATCAATTATGATTTTTTGTAATAAGCATTTTTGTGCTGTTGAATTGAGCAAATGAACACTTATCATTTTGTGATAGTGGATCATCTGAAAAATGTAATTTTGTACTTGTATATAAAATTATGATTTTTTCCTGTGAAAAAAAAAAAACATATAGATCTCTCAAAAGCGGAGCTTGGCATCTCTAATTTCGAATTAATAAAGTGTATGCTTTTAATCCTTCTTTCTGCCATACGATACCGCCCTGATTTTTCTAACTACTTTAAAGATTTTGTGGAAAGCACATCCCAAAATTCATTGGCTCTATCTAAATATAGCAAAATTTAAATGAGCAGTTTTATTTTATTAATAATAAAATATTAAAATTACACCACTGATTTTTCCAAAAAGTATAATGTTTATGTTAATTTATTTTTCTAAATCATCTAATTAAAAAAACGGCATGATATATAATTTTAGGCACCATTCTCATTATGGATTTTATATTGAGGAAGGGTCGTGTATCGATTAAAAGCTTGTTTGGTTGAAAGTTTACTTTTGAATAAACAAGTTGTACATTTGATGATTTACATTGAATTGAGTTTAGAATTAAATTTTAAAAATTAAATATAAATTATATAATTTTTATTATTATTTTATTTTAATATTTTAAAAGAAATATACTTATATAATAATTATAGTTTTTATTTATTAATTTTAAAATTTAATAAGTATTGATACTTACGATATTGATATGTGTTTTATATCTTAGCATTTGGAATAAATTATTATTTATGATTTTCTTAGATTGAAGGAGGATAAAATAAATATAAAGTTCATTTTGAAAAACATTCAAAATTCTAAATAAATAATTATAAAAAATAATTAATTATTTATGCATAAATAACTTATACCTCAAAGAAAAAACCATTAATGCCACCCTGTACAAGACACTCGACACCATGGATTGGTTCAGGCCATTCCATTGGAAAACAACGTGCAAAACTTATCCACTGGTCAATTAAGAAAATTGATTTTTTTTCGACAAAGTGTTAAGCGAATTAATCGAGAAGAAATCTTGATTTTTTCCACAAACGGCTGGAAAAAACATAAAACACACCCCATCCAAAGTCTAAACCAATGATCTTTTTTAAGTTTAAGAATCATAATTATATATATAAAGTCTAAACCAATGATTTTTTTAAGTTTAAGAATCATAATTATAAATATATATATATAGTTTTTGGAAAATTTTGAAATAACATTTTTCTATCATTATTTGAAATTAAAATATTTTGTATGGCTTAAATTTATGTTTATAAATATAAAGATGTTTTAAAAAAAATACATTTTTCTTGCTATTATATAAATCAAAGAAAAATATTACAATAGCAGATCTCCCTTGTAGTCTGATTCCATATATACATAACAGTGTTTAACTATCAAAACGATCTGATAAAGCAACGCCTTTTATGCAAAATAGGCATCATATGTATCTAGATATTTCAAAATCTATTGATATTCCTATCAAAATTCGATCAAAACTAAGAGATTTGCTTCTCCATTGTATATAAGGTTTCCTTCCAGATATTCTTCAACTCTTAGGAAACCAAATTGGAGAGAAATTGCACTTTTAGAGAGTTCATTAGCCCTTGTATTGTAAATCCTTGAGATGTGGCTAAAGAAGATCTTACTGATAGTTTTGCTTAAATTTTGGACTTTCTGGCACCATTGGTTGAGAGCAAGCACCTGTAGATTTAATGAACCATTCATCCAATCAATTAGTACTTTGAAATCTCTAGAGATACTAATATATGAAATTCCCAGTAGAGTGACAAATTTGAGAAGACCAAAAAGGATTAGAAGCTCAACCTTTGTATTGGAGCCTTGACCACCACCCATCCTTAATTTAAAATAATGGTCTTTATTGAGACCAATCACCATACCACAACCATAGTAGGAGATATTGGATGCACCATCAAGGTAACCTTCAACTCTAAACATAATCAAACCAAGTGGATAGTGTTTTTTTAGTTTTCTTTTATTTTTGGTGTCCACATAATCATTGAAGAGGTTAATACCCCTAATCCCACATATAAAAGCATTGGGTCTAAAATACCGAAAAGCAACATTGTTTCTCGAAATCCACAAAGACCAAGTAACGAAGCACCGGTTTTGGGTCTATGAACAATTGGGTCTCAGTTTTGACCTTTTCTTGATTCATAGTTTTTTACTCCTCTAGTTGGTCTCTTTTCAAATTATATGGGGAATATGTCAATGTCTCCTACATTGCATATTTGTGTCGCTGGTCCCTTTGTGTCAAAAGTTTCCTCAGTCACTTTTGTGTCATGCTCACCGTTCAAGGATTAAACCTTTTCCATCCATTCTGTAGTTGCCTTGAAATTTTGTGTCAGCCATTCCCTGGTATCAGTTCATTACATCATGTCTTCGGTGGTCCTTTTCGTGAAATTATGTACCAATTCCAAATCCAATTAGTCTTCGACTTACCTCATTTTAGATGATGGAGGATGCCCTAATGCCTTCCTTCCAATAGATCTCTTCCTCTCGACTGCAACACCTCTTCCTTTGGGAATGAGATTTAGAGTTTATGACAGTACCTTAGGGATTTCAGTCATCAGTGGCAATTTCCCTCGCTATTGGGTAGTGGGAATACCTTACTTTATCCTACTTGATGGAGTCTTCAAGTGTTCGAATTCAAGTCCTTGTATTCACACTTGTTAGAATGTACTAGGTACCTTGGGGACCATTTTCATTAATGGTAGTTTTCTTCACGTTTGTTAATGGTTCTCATTAATGGCTAGTAATCAAACGGTTCCCTCCATGTTCGACTTCAGCTCCTTTATTCTCATGGTTAGGATTTGTACCTTTTTGGGTGGTTTGGATTGAAGACCTTGGGCCGACAATAACATTGTTATTTTTGTTATTTCCCGAGTTGCACAAGACCTTGTCACACTTCATATGAAATTTTTGATAAGACATAGATCCACCTTGTATTCTTGTGGCTATGATCGACCGTTAAGCATGGATTCACTTTTTTCATGTGTGGTCATGATTTTTTTATATTTTATATGGAGCCTTTTTTCATATTGTGCGACCATGATAGTTACATTAGCTATAATCATGTTGGATCTTCCTATATCTTTATGACGATCGTTTGTATATGAACTTGTATGTTCCAGAGATCAATTTTGTCTACATTTATCTTTGTTTCAGGTACCTCCATACAGCCTTGGTAATTGAGTTGTCTAAGAATAAAGTTTGTAATGTATTTCGGCCATCGCTTCCCTCTGACCTCACACATTAGGGGGCATCTATTATCATGTGAAATGAAACTTCTTCATATGAGTACTGACACTCAATGTGTTGGTACACAAAAAGAAAAAATGGATAGAAGTGGCCAAAACACTATAGATGGGCATGACCTTTGATGCACCATCCTCCTACCAGCTAGACCTATTCTTTGTATGGCCATTGAGGTAAATATGCGATTATTTCCATTGCAACCCACGTATCATCCGCGAGTATTGACACTCCAGCTCGCGTATATATGATCAAGGTTGAAATCCGCGGGTTTCCTTTATGAAAGTCGTGTATCATACGCGACCTACTAGCATTAATAGTCGCGTATTCCTTAATTCAAAATAAAAAAATATAAAATTTTTTAGTCAAGGACAATTGGATCCTTAATCACAACTATCCCAATTTTCCCAACCATATAAAGCTTCGTAACCTCTCTCTTTCGTCATGTATAAATAAAGGGTAGGGGTTGAGGCTAAACATCATTCATTCTAGAGCAAAGTTATGTTGGTGGTTTTCCTTTAGATATCTTGGAGCAACAGAACTCAGTGTCCATGGCTACCAGAGGAGCACTTGTCTCAGATGTTGGTTGTAATTTCACTCCACTTGTTCATTAATAAAGAGAGTCTTTCTTCCAATGTTGTGTCTTTGCACTCTTATGTATTATTATTTCTGAATTTTCTTGTTGTTTCATTGCAAGAATTTTTTTTCATTGATCATCTATATAATATATAATATATTGCAGCAAAGGTCTTGCTCTTTGCAGGTGTTGGAGATTCCCTGGAAGCTATGGAAGCAATTTGAAGTGAAGAAGAAAGCTAGGATCGACTGTCATAAACAAGGTGTGCCTAATTTCTTCCTATTTGTATTTCAAATTCTGAAATGGCTGACTATCTGCAAGTTAATTTAGTAAGTTTGTAACCCCAGAGACCCTAGGTTATAAGTTTGTATTCTCTTGAACAACAATAGGGTCAAATTGGGGTCAGTTACAACTGCCAAGTTAGTTCCAAAACCTCCCAAACCACCCCTAATTCGAATATTTTCATATTTTTTTATTATTTTTTGACCACTACAAGAGGTAACTGTGGGTTCTGTGAATTATATTTGCGAATACAAAAGTACAACCGTGGGTTCCCTTAAGGAAAAGTCGCGGTTAGGTCGAAAATTCTCATTTTTAGAGTGATTTGGGGCATTTCTGGGATTTGGATTCTTTTGCAAAGTTGTTCCTGACTCACATAAATTTCCAACAGTCTAGATAATAGGTCAAACAAAGTTACATAAGCTGAGATATGTTTTCTCCAATCTAGGTGTTTTTTCAGTGACTTTCATGAAGTGTTGTCATGGAAGTGTCGACATGGGACGAAAACATGGAAAAGTCGTCACATGTAGATAATGTGTCATTCTTAGGCTATAAAATATTAACACATTCTTTTCCTAGATTTATGGAAGTCCTGAGACTGCTTTTCTTACAATTGGTAGTGCTCTGTAGTGCACATGTGCATGCCTTTAGTGCCATAGTTCATTTGGTTCTATTGAGTCATGAACCAATGCTTGTTCAGGCTATCCCTTTAGTGTGTACAAGCCTCTGTCTTTCTATCCATTTACTTTTGCATCATCCATTGTCCTTCCTTTAGGCCACATTAAACTTGGCCATCAACAAATGCAACTCTCATTCCCTTTTCATACAATGAAGAAATGGGGAGAATATTCTTCTTCAATCCTGGAACATATAGCATGTATTTAATCTTTACATATTTTATGGAGTCTAGCTTGTATGAATCTTCTCCACTTCCTTTTATGGGGTGTTGATAATCATCCCCAAGTTTCACCTTGTGAGGTGACTCATGCTCAGATATATTGATAAATGATTCTTTGTATCTCGTCATATGTTTAGATGCCCCACTATCCACAAGACAATCATTGCTTCCATGCGAGATAGTTCTCGTGAGTGCTGAGATTAGCACATACTCTTCGTTTGAACCATCCTTCTCTCTTCTGAATCTTTTTTTGTTGGTTCATTTTCTTCGGCGGTATGAGCATGATGTCTCTCCTTCTTCTCATTAAAGGAGTCTTTGTTCTTGGGAAAAACTCTTGCAAAGTTTCCCTTTTCATCCCAAGTGTAACATTGAATGTTGGAAGGATCTCTTTTGAACTTCTTTAGTTTCTTGTTTTTGTTTTTTTGTTGTGATGGTGGTTTAAGATTCTTTCTGTAGTTTATTCTGGTGTGAACTATAAGAGATTGTTCTTCAGTTGCTCCAATCTTCTCTTCAATTGTAATGAGCTGAGATTCTTCTTGGGTGCATTCTTCTCGGAGTATGCTGAAAGAGATAAACTTCTTTCTTGCACAGATTCCTTGAATGAATGAGTCCCATGATATTGGGAGGTCATTCAAGGTAGTCATCACTATCTCTCCTTCTTCTACATTCTCTTCAACTGGTTCAAATTGTTCCTTGATTTGAGCAACCCTTGTGAAGTAGGACTATATAGTCTCTAAATTTTGTACCTTCACTTTCTTCAACTAGTTCCTCAATATCATCTTCTGATTGATGTTATTTCCTTTGAACATCTTTGTCAAGGAATCATATAATTCCTTTAATGTCTTAAAGGATGACATATGGGGGATGAGATGATCCTTAATAGAATCTGCAATGATTCTCTTGGCCTTAAACAAGTTCTTCTTATGAGTATCCTTAGCCTCATCTCCCTCTGGCTCCTGAACATATTTACTGATGTACTGATCCAAATCATTTTCTTCAAGGATCAAGGAGATTTTGTAATTCCATGCTAGAAAGTTATCAACTCCTCCAAGCTTGTCCTCAAGTTGAGTGCGATGAGTCATCTTCAAATGAGAACCCAAAACAGAAATACCAAAGATTTATATCTATCAATTTGAGGTGTTTGACCTGGTTCCAAACCTGGATGACCTAGGTTTTGTTAGATAAACCCTAATTTTCCAAGATTGGAATTTGCAAATTCTATTTGGACATAAAGATGCACCTCCTTGAGGTGCATTTCTTAGCTAGGTCCTTTTCTGAAGATTGAGGTGGGAAGCCTCTAAAAATTGATGCCCCAGTTTCTTCCCGCAATGTCCCATAGTGTCTTGCAGTAAAAAATTGAAACTTATCCAAATTTAGAACTACTTCGACCAAAATATGTACCCTTCTATGGCAGTTTATCCTAGCCCTCTTTTATTGATGATCTATGGAGAGAATATCTTGAATTGGAATCCCTAGTTTCAGTTGTTGCAAGGTTCCTCCTTTGAGAGAGGTTTTGATACCATGTTAGTTTTCCTAATCTTATTAAATTTATTAGGATGTTTATATGAAAGAATAACAAGAGCAACACGATACACAATATAGATTAGATACACAAGAGACAAAGATTTTCACCGGGGAAACCATAAAGGAGAAAACATTGCAAACTCCTCAAAAGAGTTTCATCACTAAGACAATATCACAAGATGGAAAAACCCAATAAGAAGAAGTCTTCTGCATCTCTCTCTCTCTCTCTCCTCCTTGTCTTTCTCTCTCACCTCATGAAAAATTTAGTGAGTGTAAGTGTGTATAAATGAGGGAGGGTGCCTCCCTATTTATACTCTTCAAGTGACTAACCTCCCAACTTGACTGGGATGACCTCTAACCCTAATAGGGATGAATTCTTATAGAGAGACTATAAAAGTACATTGTAGAATAGTATACTAGGGACTATTTCCTTGACTTACAACAAAGGTTGTACCTTAAGAACCATGTACAATAATGACATCTCGCAAGGAGGGAAACACATCTCCAATGGTGGTACAAGAACATACAATGATAATATACATCAGTATATCTTATGAAGTTACAATTACAATAACAAGGATTTGGTGCTTCTGCAAAATTCTTTTGCAAGTCTATTTTACTTGATGAGGGATTCTCTCTTCATGTAAAACAATATGCTCATAAATTTCTTGACAAATTCGAATTGTTGTGTGTTATTAGATGATTTTCCATTGTGAATATTTTATTAAGTATCATTGAAGTTAAGTCTGTAAATTTTAATTGGCATACCTATGAAATACTGATTCAACTCCCCTCCTATGAAACACTAATTCAACTCCCCTCTTAGCATTTCCAACAAACGTCATAGTTCATACATTATTACACACTACTTTGTTTATATGAGCATTACACACCATCACGTGAGACTATAATAAAATCACTTGTGCTCCTAATGACAAATAAAAATGGTTCATTCATTGACATTGCAAACGTTGGTCATTACTATTATCAATACTGTCACAAGAACTTATGATGTGAAATATGATATATGCATTGGTTATTTTATGTATGTAATACATCCCAATGATTTTATGTATATAATACACATCAGTAATTTTATTATATAAATGTCACATAGGTGTGCAATATATAATTTTCACTACCCAGTTCATTTCAAACTATAAAGCACTAGTGCATATTATAGATATAAGCATATTGGTGCTTTCAAGATCTAAAATACACACTAGGTCTTTACAAAACTATTGTATGTCCAACTGCATAATGTGAATACTTTAGAATCATTGATTTGTTTTAATATGTAGATAATTGGAGCATATTTAATATAGACGTTGCACTGATGCACAGTATTGATATAAGTGCATCAACAAGAAAATCTCCACTAGAGCCTCTGCCAACCTATAATTTTTAGATATGGTGGAAAGTAAAGTTGATTCAAATGGGGACTCTCAAATCAAAGGTTCATGCAATTGCAGCTCTTTAAAGAAAGAATTTAAAGTCCAAAGGAAATAAAAAAGTGAAGGAGAAGAAGCCAAAGTCAGACTCTAAAGATAAAGGTTCTTATTCTACTAATGAAGGTTTGAATTCCAAGAAGAAAATCAACAAGAAAGGGAGATCAAAGTGTACCTATTGCGGTGAAAATTCTCACAATGAAAAATATTGTTTTAATAAGAATATAGACATCATGACTCAGTTGCTCGAAATACATAACATTGATGTTCCATATTTTCCGAGAAAGGAAGGAAGGGAAAACATTGTTGATCCTCAAGGCACTGCCACAATGTGCAATTCAAAGGTAATGATTGTCATGATTTTATTTATAGAGTTAAATATTTTCCCCATGTCTATGATTTTAATACTCGTTCTGATATATCAGAATAAAAAATCTCATTTCCTCCCTTGGAAAAGATACCTATCAGTTCCCTAGAGCCATCTCCTCTAAATACTAGTTTTTTGTCACTAGTTTTTGACTTGCCTTTATCCAACTCTTTCAAACTCCATTCATATTCTTATTTATCTGATTTAGAATATTATTTTTAGGCTGATATGAAGGTTATGATACCCTTATCCCATCCATTTGATTCTCAAAAGACTCTACAACTTCCAAATTCTCCACTTGATAAACTATACAATTTCATGGTTTCCTGTACTGTATCACTGGTACAAGTTGTTATTATGTCTTTGTTTTCTATCATTGGTTGGTTTTACATGTCATTGGATATATTTTCCATTATGTTACATAAATTTGTATCTGATAACCTTCATTAGGTTGAATTTAAGATCCTTATACTCTCCAAATTTGCCCAAATTTCAAAATAGTCTAGTTACACCTAGTTTTCCTACTGTGACTTAGCTTGATTTCGAAGACACTATACCTTGGTTGTTCTCTGCTCCATATGAATTAATTTATGATATTTAATATCCTCATAGTATATATTACATAATTATAATGGTTTCACATTAGTTTGGAAAGAAGGTTTATGATTGGGTTCACCATTATGCAACTACACAAGAAATTGAGCCTATTGATCTAATTGATGTTCTTTGGTTAAGAGATGATTGCACAGATCTCTTTTCCATGTCTTATTTTATGTTCAGATTTGATATATCACATCAATGAGGATTCACATGATGCTCCTTCATCACCAGAATATGAGTTTCAAGGGGTTTCTCCACATGTTTTTTGTCTATGCAGCATTAGAAAACTGATACATGATCAAGGTATCTACAACCACTCCACCAAGTTTTTCACCAAAGAAGCAGTACATCCAGATTATTCAAGTGAATAAAAATACATAGTGAATAAATTCATTTAATTTATGTTCCATTTCCATTTTTGAGGAAGGATTTTTCCAATGCGGTTTTTCCTTTTTCCTCATTTTACTCGGACAAATAAATTTTTACATTTAGATTATATGGGTGACCTCTGGTCTTAGTTACTATGAACAAAGTTGTCCAAAGTTGGGATTAAACGAGGGTGTTAGGATTATTATTATAAATTTTCCATTTGAAAACACAATCTATTTGTTCATTTTCCTAGCTTAGGAGGTCTTCATCAGTTCACTAATGCATGGGGGAACACACCTAGTGGAAGCCTACCACTAACTGCACATGTCTGCATGAATTTTGGTGCTCCAAGGATTAATCCCTATATTTTAGGAACCCACTATGAGTTCCACCAATAGTGTTCAACAGTTGACTCCAATAGGTATTCATTTATGTCTAGTTATGCTTTGATTCCCATTAGTTAGTTCACTCTCAGTCTCTCTAGTGTTGGTTTGCATAATTTAAGGGAATATGGGCACCTTTGTTCACCTACCCTCTTCATTTCACTAGTTGTGAATTCTTTCAATGATCTGGAGTTGCATTAGTGATATATCTCGGTGATTTTCCCACATTGAGTTAGCTCCCAAGTTATTCTAGGTTGGTAGATTCAATTGCCTCTTTAGGTATTTGAATTTTTCCTTGATGTTGTATTATATATTCACACATAATGATGAATAATATTGTATGGAATATTTCTCATATTGTTCTTCAACTCATTGTGTAATATAAAATATTCTTTTCTATACTTGTCTTGTGCAGTCTATGTGAAGACTATTTTTGTACCCAGATATGACCTGTCAAATCTAATACATAGTAGTCAAATATCACTGTATGAAAAAATTGGTATTGGTTTTAATAGGAAGGATGAAGTCACTGATGAAGGAGTAATTTTTGAAATTACAGAGAAGAAATAAAATCTTCAAATCTATGTGAAGGACATTAAAATACCCATCACTACAGAAAAAACTAAATTGAATGAAGGAAACAGTCAGGTGAATAAGGACCAACATACATATGCTTGCATGACCAATAGAGAAAGAGTTGTACAATGGAGAAAATTTCCCACTTCTAGGTATCAAAGCTTGTATCTTGGAAATTGATATTTCTATCATAACTTTGGGCAAAAATCCATATATTGTAGAATAAATACAAGAAACAAATATGTGGGAAATTAAACTAGTTATAAATTTCCCAATAATACTCCTACAAATAGAACACCTCAAATGTATGAAGATAAAAAATGCAGAAGTAGGATGGAATCATTTGAACAAAACAAAAATTAAAATCCTTTGTCTCAACATGTGAATGGAAACACAAAAGTATGGAAGAGGAAACTAATCCAACAAAATGAGAAAGAAAGCAACATCACTTTAGACAAAGAAAATAAATGTGTCTTACATGCACATAGTAAAACAAATAGGTGCTATGTTGACAATGGATTCTCTGAGCAAACGACGAGGGGCAAGTGCAAGTTATTAGACCTTAAAGAGGATAAATGAGGTAGTGTTACCTTTGGAAATGATGTCTTAGGTAAAATAATTGGAAGAGGAATAACCTAACTAGGAAGAAAAAAGGATAAGGATGAAAATGTCTTACTGGTTGAACATATAAAGAATGATCTCCTAAGTGTCAGTCAAATGTGTGATCTATTTTCCATCTTGGAAAGAAAACTCTGGAAAGTTGGTTTCTACAACATACAAATCTACTAATATCATATATATTCTAGATGAAGTAAAAGGAGAAAAGTGTTATATGGGGCACACTAATCAAATATGAATTTGGCACAAAAGAATGGCAAACATAAACTTTCATAAACTTGTACAATTGATAAGAATAAAGTTTTGAGAGACATGCCTACAATTGTGAAACTATTAGGACCCATATGTAGGGAATGCAAGATGGAAAATAGGCCACAATTAGCTTTAAAACTAAATAGCATTCAACGTCAAGACCTTATTTGTATTTTCCCCATCAAGCTGTCAAACAACTTTCTTGTCTTATTCAACCAATCATTTAATTATGCCAGAAATTGGTTGGGTTAGTTATTGCAGGAGAATGGGAAAGGTATGGAAGCCAAAAATTCGAATTTGGGGTAACACCCATTTTTTGGGAAAAACGTTTTTGACTTTTGGGGCAACTTAACACCCAAAATGCATGCCCATTTGGCAATACACCCACTTTCTCTATTTCCTCACACAGGGGAAGCTTGGGAGATGTTTTACCTTCATGTTTTTGTCTGTTGTGTGTTCTCCTTCACGTTCGGGGCTCCTGGGAATTTTTCTCACCCATCATTCATCCACATTGGGGCTCTCTCAAGCGGCTAGGAGTTTCCTGTGTGTGGCACTCATGTTTTTGGAGCTGCTGTGCATTCCTCATCCACGTTTTTTCATATTTCACCATTTTCCCCATGACTGGGAAGTCATTTTTAGAAAGCTCAGTGGCTAGGCTCTTTGCTTGATGGTTTTTACTGTGGTTTATCCCCATTTCCAGTTTGGGACAAACCGTTTTTTTGTTTCCCAGTGACTTGGAGGAGAGACCACATTTTCTTGGGTGTTGTTGAGTCCGTTTTGACCATGTTAGGGCCAAAATGTCTGTGGGAATCAAATTTCTGTTAGAGGGTTGTTTTCACCCATCTTGGAAATTTGCTTTGTTTCCAAAACTATTTTCCTCAACCCAAAAATTGTGTATTTTGTTATGTATGCATCTGTGCTTTGGTTTGAACTGAATTGGGAGTGGAAATGGGTTCTGATCAACTTGATAAACCTAGTGTGTGAAGGAACCTCACAGATAGATCTAGGGGGCTGGTTTTCTTCTTTGCACATCCTAAATAAAGTTGGAAGGGAAGGCATAGCCCAAGGGACTGTGTAGCAGAGAAGGGGATACTTCCTTGTCTTGGGTGGGTAGATGTTTAGAAACCAGGCTAGATTTGGTGCAGGTGTCCATAGTGTTGTTGAGGAGCTCAATAGCTTTGCAATCATCCTTTCCAGTTCCTTTGCATCCTGATAAACCTAACTGTGTTGGCTTGGCTGAGTTTTGTTGTATCCTTGGCTATGTGTGAGCCTGCTAGTGTTCCTTATTCCTTATGGGGATCATGCCCAGCTCAGAGGTGGCAGTGTTCCTGAGAGATTGAGGAGAACACTAGCATATGGTGCGGTGGAACATTGTAGCGACATAGCTAGTTGCAGGACGAGCTTCTTTCCAAGATAAGTCTCTCTTATGTTAATCTTTGCATTGTATTTGTTTAATGAAAATGATGAACATGTGTATGCTTCCGATGTATGATAAATATTTATGCATCTATGCATGTATTAGTTGAATGCATTTCATTTTATCATGTGTATGTTCATTGGATTAAATTTACCGGATTAGATAGCAACATTAGTCGCATCCTCTCTCTGGTAGAAGGGTGGGGACGTGACAATGGGTCTTTAAAAACAAATTGAATGAGAATGGAGAAGTAATTTGATACAAGGAAAAACTTGTACTTAAGGGTTATACTTAAGTTGAAGGTATAGATTTGGAAGAATTTTTTTCACCTATGGCTATATTGGAAGCAATCATAATGTTTCTTTCCTTTGCAAGTTTTAATAATTTCTAAGTCTATCAGATGGATGCCAAGTCAACATCTTTGAATGGAAATCTAGAAGAGGAAGTTTACATTGAACAACCAGAAGGATTTCATCTATTTGACAACAAAGACTATGTGTGCAAACTCAAGAAGTACCTTTATGGATTAAGCCAAGATCCTATATCTTGCTATGCCAGGCAGGACACATATATTCAGCAATAAGGGTTCAAGAAAGGGACAATAGACAACAATCCGTATATCAAAATCAAACGTAACAATATGATCATTGTATAATTCTATGTAGATTTGGAAGTGATGATGATAAATTGAGATAAAAAATTGCCAAAGATATGCCAAGAATTTGAAATGTCTACACTCAGAGAATTAAACTTCTTCTTAGGATTACATATTTCTCATACTTAGAAAGGGTATATTTATTTCTTATTCCAAATATATCAAGGAAATGCTTGAAAATTTTCAAATGGAATATTGCAAACCATTTAGTACACCTATGATCACAGGATGTAACTGAGCAAGGACAATTAATCCAAGGAAGTAGATAAAAAAAATGTATAGATCTATGATTGGGAGTTTACTATATGTAATAACATCAAGGACCGATGTCATGTAAGCAGTTGGAGTGGTTTCTAGATTTCAATTTGCACCTAAAGAAACCCATGTACAGTAAGTTAAGAGAAATTTGCAATATTTGAAAGGTATATTATACTTTGGATTGTGGTATCTAGAGGAAAAACATTTACCCTGACAACTTACTTTGATGCTGATAGGGAAGGATGCATAGATGATAGGGAAATAACAAATGGTTGTGCATTTTTCTTAAGGGATTCTTTGGTATCTTGGTTGACCAAGAAACAACCATTAATCTCCTTTTCCACAATAGAAGTGGAATACATTGCAATAAAAACCTATTGTACTCAAGTCACATGGATGAATCAGACCCTTCAAGACATTCGTGTAACATACAAAGAGCCAATTTCTATAACGTGTGATAATACTAGTGCCATCAACATCTCTAAAAATCCTGTCATGCACTCTAAGAAAAAGCACATACATATCAAATATATTTTCCTAAGAGAACAAGTTACAAATAAGGTCATAAAATTGGAATGTGTATCCACAAAGGAATAGGTTACAAACATATTCAAAAAATCAATCTCAAAGATACTTTTGAGTATATCAGACAGAGATCGGGAGTTATTCCCCTCCAAAATTTAATTGCACCAATTCCATCTAAGAATATACTGAAAGCATCAAAATAAGGGTTGTTGTACAAAAATTGAAATAAAAAAAGCAGCGTAATCCTAGGGGGAGTGAATTCATAAATTTACTTGCAAAAGTAATCCTCCAAAGATCAACAGGCAATTTCCTAAATACTTCTTGCATCATCCATAAAGTAATAAGGGAAATAACTTAACTTGCCTATTTGTTTGTAGACATGAAGAGCTCTAACTCAAGGGGAGCATATATAAAGAGCAACATGTAAGGTACTCACATAAGAATGACTCTTTTTCATTGATTTCAAAGGGGGAGAGATATCCTAGTAAAACAAAATCAAAATAAGGGGGAGTAACATCAATGCTTGATCAAATATGGTCATGAGAGCTCAAGCTTAGGGGGAGCCAGTAGGTTATTTTACTAATGTTGACATCAATCCCAAAGGGGGAGATTGTTAGAAATGTGCATTCATTGGTGTCAGACATTGTGTTGAAGATGATCATATTTGATGATACTTGTGATTCATGGTAAATCATTGAGATACCAGAATATGGAGTTCTTGTAGCAACGTCTAAATATGAAGGACATGTTTTGATTACTAGAAGTTGAGCATGCCAACTCTAATTCCAAAACCAATGAATTCAATATCATGCTTTCAATCATGAGATTTCCTTAATGATAATATATGCCTACAATACTGATTAATCGTTCTTGCTAATCTTATGTATTGTAGAATATGAAAAATGGCTACAAGAAATTGGAGTTTCGATAAATCACTAATGTTATTTTTGCAGGCTTCAACTATACGAAATTGCTACTCCCATATCTTGCAATTTCTACCCGACCATGCAAGATGATGTGCAATATTTTGGTCTTGACTCAACTTGGGTAGATTGGACCACATATGAAATGAATTGACACTCCTTCTAGTGGTGTCGACTCCATGATGTATGGGGTCAATAATAGGAATTTATTTGACTCGATCATATTTCTTGGTGCATTGAGTTTTTTGGCCGATATCTCTAACCTCGTCTAGCAACTTACTGCGTCCAAGCATCTTATCTCATAATAAATATATATAAATGAAATATTTCTTGAGAAGTGTGTGTATGTATGTGTGAAGGAAGAAGAGAACGAAGTGATCAAGAAATAAATGATGCAATCTGATATCACTTCGTTTGGGAATAAAATATTCTGAAAACCTTTTTTGAAGACAACTGCGAAGACTGGTGCAAGGAAATTGGATCAGTGTCTTTATCTCTCCTCTTGAAATTGTTGGCCAACATGATAAGAAACGAGATATAAGAATTGCAGAGTTGTGGAGAAATATGGGGTTGTTTTTTGTTCCCAGATTATAGGACAATGAAACCGCTGTTTCTTGGAGACAGAAACTATGAAGAACATAGAAACATCTCTCACCCAGTGATCTAGGGTCCTCATGGAGATATTGTTTTCATTACATAGCAATATCCTTCTTTATGTTCCTTCTCGCATCGATATTGCATGAAACATGGGTTTTTGTGCAGTGGATGAGATCTATTCAAAACATTTCCTATTAGATATTTGAAATGCTTGAATATTAGCTCAATAACGAAGAATTGAAGTATATTTAATAACATAACTGAAGTTAATGATCAAGGAATGTTGAATTCATTTTCTAAGTAAGGATTGCTAGTTTTTATAATATAATTAACTTGATTAGGATCGTTATCGTAAAGAATAATAATAACATCAAGATACACAAGACACAAATATTCTCATCAGGAAAACCATAAAGGAGAAAACCCTGAAAACTTCCTTAGAATAGTTTCGTCACTAAGACAATATCACAAGATGGAAAACCCCAATAAGAATAAGTCTTATGCAGCTCTCTCTCTCACCTCATGCGAATTTGAGTGTCAAGTGAGTGTAAGTGTGTATAAATGAGGGAGGGAGCCTCTCTATTTATACTCTTCAAGTGATTGGCCTCCCAACTTGACTGGGTCGACCTCTAACCCTAACAGGGCTGACTTCTCCTAGAGAGACACCAAAAGTACATTACATAATATTACACTGGGGACATGTTGCAGCTGCAACCATTCTCCCCAAATTTCTTAAATTTTGGACCCCTCCTCATGATTTAGCATGGTTTTCTAATCGATTGGATCCTTTGAATTTTGGTCATGTTTGATTTTGGATGATTCTACAGATTAACTCTCACCCGGGTTATCAATTTTTTGATGGTGATGAAAATTGTTGAGGGTCGCAATTTTGAGTCTACTTGCTGGTCAATTGGATTTTCTTTGTTTTGGATCGCCGTCGCGGAGGTAAAACGGGTTTCTGTCCATTGTTGAGTTTTAAAGCTGTCTGACCACTTAGTTTTTGTATTGATTGGGCATCTTTTTGTTTGATCCGAAGCCATTTCTCTTCCACCGTTGCGGCTAGGGAAGTCATGTAGCTTCTAGAGTAGAAATCCGTCCGACGTCCGACTGGGCATCGCGTAGCTTTAGCCTTCTTTTTCTGCCATTGCGGCTCTCAAAGTCCTTTAGCTGCCGAAGTGTGAAGCCATCCAACTTCTGATTGAGTTTCCTCCCACCGTCGCTTTCCCGTAGTCTTTACTTTTTCGACGTTGTGGCTGGGAAAGTCGTTCCGCTTCCGATGTCTAAACCATCCGACTTCCGATTTTAAAGTTTTCCCGCCCGCGTCGCATGTCTTCAGTCTTTCCCTTCCACCGTTGCAGCTCTCAAAGTCATTGAGCTTCCGAAAGGGAAAGCTATCCGATTTCTGATTTAAAGTTTTCCCGCCCTCCCGTCGCATGCCGGTAGCATTGACTCTTCCGCTGTTGCGTCCGGGAAATCCATTTGGCTTCCGATGTTGGTTTCCTCCCGATTTCTGCCGTCGGTTTGTTTGTAAAATGACGATAGTACACCAGACCACTTCCTGTGGATTAGCCGTTCAGTCAATTTGGTTTGTTGTTGTGGTTTAAATGCATTTCCCATGAATGATGCTTGTCGTTTGATTGTAGGTATTTTCCGGAGATTGGTCAAGGGAGGCAGACCATTTGGTGAAGGTAGAGCCGAAACTAGCAGGATCATAAGATGGACAAACCAAAGAAGAGGCAAAATTAATGGCGACAAAGGAGCAGTTCTAAAAGGTCCGGCAGTTACTTAGCCACTCATAGGCATGAGTAGAAAAGATAAAGAAATATGAAGCGTTAGGGAGCTGAAAGGTCATCCGTTTGGGGGGCAGCCCAAACGATCGGCTGATGTAGTTTAAATACTGTAAAGTTAGAATTTAGAGGGACTTTTTCCCTGGAAGAACTTGTAAACCATTTTGCTTGTAAGAGGAACTATTTCGTTTTACAATCAGAAACTGCAACTTTTGCCTGCTGGAGAAAGCGAAATGTGGAATGTATCAATGTGATTAAATGAACAATGTTGAAGGGGAACTATTTTGTTTTCAGCTGTGTTTCATTAACTGCGAGAGTGTTTAACTTCCTGGACCTATGTTCTTGTTGAATGCTCTTCAGTATATTTTGTGATGCTCTCCACTGTGAGTAATAAATGTTGTTCATAAAGCAATTGGCTATCTGGTTGTTTAAATATCTGTAATTGTTCATGTGTCTTGAAAGAAGTATCAGCTATCTGTAACTCTTCATTATGCAGGTACAAAATGTATTACTCACTAAAGAATGATAATCCTGCTCCCTAGGGATAGTTTAGGTAGTTAGTTTATTTTCTTATTGTATGTGATTTAGATGCTAGTGAGTCTAAGATGAGAGGTAAGAACCTGCGCATCACATTGTGACTGCTCCTTGCATCTTATCGCCCTGCATGGTTAATTAGGCACTTGCATATCATACATTAAGTCAAAAAATACAAAAAACTCGGTGGACCGGGCCGTAACTGGTGAAGCCTTTGTTTTTGTACTTGACCTACGATAGCCGGACCGTAAACCGGACAGATTTCCTATACCAAACAGTCAATGGGCTAGTTGGGAACATTGATTGGGGAGAATCCCTTACTATTGCTGCCCACGAATTTCGGGGCCCCGACAGTTTTGGCGCTAGAAGGAGGGCCTCCAGTGTATGGCTGGCCGAGGAAACCCGTTTTCCCGAGAATATTCCACCGGTAACAGTTCTGAAAGCAGTGGGTTTCAAAATCCAATTCCGAAAGAAAGAGAACATCTATATTCTGTTGGAAAAGAAATTGTTAACGATCTGAGAAGACACACCAGGGAATATGTAAAGAAGATTGGAGGATTTCCAATCATCCCTGAATTGCCCAGAAGAGAGTATAAAAAGAAAGATCGTCCTGTAGCAGAAGACTCAGTGTTGGTTGGAGACTGGGAAGAACTTGTAGAGATAGTCTTACAGGAAGTTGTGCTACCTTTGAATCAAGAAGGCCCAGAAACCCCTCACAGTTCTCCTGCTCATACTCTAGTTGGTTCACCTCCCCATTCTCCACCCAGACTTATGGCTGGCGTAAACGCAGACCAACCACCTAACCCACCAAATCCACCACCTGCATGGAGAGCCAGATCACCATTAAACCTGACACCTCCATTACACGACCTACCCCAAGCCTTTGACAAGATGTTGCCCAAGTTTGACCCAAATGAGAAAATACTAGTAGATGATCATCTACAAAGTTTCTACTTGGCAATTGAAGGATTAAGAGTAGGGGAATATGAAGATGTAGTCTGCAGACTGTTCCCGCATACCCTTAAAGGAACTGCAGCGGCATGGTACTTTGGATTACCTGCTAACTCTATCGCTGATTGGAATACCTTCGAAAGAATTTTCAGAAGTAAGTATGCAACTCAGAAAACTCATGCAGCTCTCATGAAAGGGCTGTGCGTGTTGAAGAAAGAAAGAAAAGAAAAGGTGCACAGTTTCACACAAAGGTTTGCAGCCTATCTCAATAATTTTTCTGAAATGGATAAACCTTCAGACAAAGTTCTGATTGAATATTATACTTCAGCTTTAGGCCCTGATTTGGCCATGTTTGCCAAAGGTAGGGCCAAGCCTACTTTGACGGAAACTTATGAAGAAGCAGAAGTGGTGGAAGCTGAAAGAGAGAGCATTGAAGACTATCCAGAACAGTCAGGAGAGAAAGGTGCGGGAAGAAAAGCCTTATTGTTTACTAAGCCTAATTAAGAAAAGTCGCCAGATTTGGAAAATATGGCCAAAATGATGCAGAAGCTATCCAACAAAATCATAGATATTGAGAAAGAAAAGGAAGCACAAAAGTTTTATAAGCCATATTATAAGAAAAGAGAGGATAACCATCAGTCTCAACCTCCTCCTCACAATACTGCATCTATGAATTTAACAGAGGTAGGCTTGGACAATTTTTGCACTTTCCACCAACAGCCACACTCTGAAAAGAATTGTCCTCAATGGATTAATTCGATGACGTTGGTCATGAATCAACTTTTAGATTCTAGATTAATAGAAGAGGGAGATAAAGAAAGAAAAGAGAGTTCTACTTCTACTTCTACTAAAGAACAGGAAGAGGAAACCATGGCTTTATGGAATTCGGTCTCGTTATTTGATGCTAAAGAGGAAAAGACTTAGGGGTACAAGGATGTTATGGAAACCAACGTAGCCACAAGGAGCCAAGGGGCGGTTAAGGAAGACAGTCTTATACTCCCAAAGATTAAGAGGTTGCAGAGAAATGTTCAGAAGAAATTTCAAAACAAATCTTTGGTTGATAAAATTCCAGAGTTCACTATTACCAGCCAAAATCCTAGGCAGAATGAAGCGCGGGCCTAGCCAAGTGAAGAAGATGCTGATAAACCCCATCCCATTGAGCAGCCGATGGATTATGACATAGTGGAGGATTTAAAAAAGGTAAAAGCAAATGTGCCACTATTCGAAATGTGCAAAGTGCCGCAGCAAAAAGAAAGACTGTTGAAAGCACTTGAAGTGTCGGATGAGAAGCTGCCTGCCAACAATCAACCTCAGGAAGAAGAAGAAATTGGAGAAACCAGCATTGGAGGTAAGTCTAAAAGCAAACATCCACCTTTCCTCCTCACGTTTGAAATTTTCAATCATAATGTACATAATTGCTTGGTAGACTAAGGGGCGTCGGTAAATGTTATGCCCATATCAGTCTGTAAAAAGATTAATGGGAAGCCTAAGCCATCCACGTGGAGGGTGGTTCAATTAGATAGAACGGATGTAAAGGTAATTGGTGAGCTGGAAGATGTCCTAGTCCGTTTGGCATATAATGAAAAAGTTTTCCAAGTTATTAGCATCGTGGTGGCTAATATACCAGACGCTTACGGTCTTGTCCTGAGCAGAGATTGGTTAGTGAAATTAAATGGATATTTCACCTCAGATTGGTCCCATCTTTGGTTGCCATACAAAGGGAGTCCAAACCAGATTAAGATTCTAAGAGAGCCTCACATGAAGTACAATGTTACTCAGCTGGAGGAGAAGAATGTACCAGTGGATTCTATACTGGGAAACTATTTTATCGAGTTGGAACCAGGGAATTATCAAGCAGAAGAAGCCAGCAACACATCAGAAACTCAGCCTGATCTCCTTCGATTCTCACAGGATAATGAGATTGACTGTAATATAGTAACCTTAGCAGTAGGAGTAGATTCACCTTCAGTAGTTAGTGATTTTTGGATTTTGTTTTTTGATGGCTCTAAGACATTAGAAAGGTCAGGGGCCGGCTGTGTCCTGATCGACCCATAGAAGAATAAACATTTCCTTTCGTGTAGATTAGAGTTTGAGTGTACTAATAATACAACTGAGTACGAAGCACTGGTGCAGGGACTAAAGAAGGCAATTGAATTAAAGGTAAGTAATCTAAAAGTTTTTGGGGATTCTGAAATTATTGTGAAACAAATCCGGAATCAGATACATTGTTTTTCTCCTCACTTAAAGGCTTACCAGAATGAGGTATGGGATTTGCTGAAAAGTTTTAATGCATTCAATATTATTTCAATTCCAAGAATTAAAAATGCAGCTGCTGATCTGTTGGCCACATCAGCCGCTAGACTCGTACCCACTAATAATCGATGTTCTGTCAAATTGCTTTTCAGGCCCTCAGTTCCGGATATGATCACCAACTTGCGAGTGTTCGATGATGATCAGAAAATCATAGAATGTTTGACAAATGATGAGGTGTTTAAAGGAGCGATTATAGACGATGAAGAACATCAGGCCGAGATGAAATATGACAATTTCATTCCTAAAGGTGTCAGAACGTTAGAAAAAATGTTTGATTTAAATTAAAAGTTTAGAAGGCCAGCCAACGTGAAGATCCACAGCTCATCTCTACAGTTCGAGCTGATAAATTTAGGGATTGAGACGAATCCCAAATTTGTGAATCTCGGCAAGTGTTGTTCACCAGCAGAAAGAGACAAATTCATTAGTCTATTTAAAAAATATAAAGATGTTTTCGCATGGACGTACGAAGATTTTAAAACATACAACACCAACATCATCAAGCATGTCGTCCCCATTAAAGCTGGCGTCAAGCCCTATTAGCAACCGTTAAGAAAAATGCATCCAAAATTGGAACCGCTGATTTAGAGTGAAGTGAATAAATTATTGGATGCTAGAATCATTTTTAAAGTCAGACACTCTGAGTGGGTATCAAATATGGTACTAGTAAGGAAAAATTCTGTAGAGATCAGACTCTACGTGGATTTTAGGAACCTAAACCGTGCATCAGACAAGGATAACTATCCTGTTCCACCCATGGAGCAACTGCTTCAAATGGTTTCAGGTTCTGAACTATTTTCATTATTAGACGGTTTCTCTGGCTACAATCAAGTATTAGTAGCCGAGGAAGACAGGTTGAAGACAACGTTCAGGACCAAATGGGGAACCTTTGCCTACAGAAGGATGCCCTTTGGGATTATAAATGCAGGAGCAACATTTCAGAGAGCTATGGACATAGCTTTCCGTGGATTGATCGGCCACAACGTTGTAGTGTACCTTGACGATATTACGATATTCTCAAAAAAAAGAGGAGAGCACGCATTTCACTTAAGGCAGATTTTTGAACGCTATCAAAAGTATGACATCTCACTCAATCCTAAGAAATGTGTGTTTTCTGTCACAGAAGGCAAGTTGCTGGGTCACATAGTGTCAAAGCAAGGGATCTCCATTGATCCAGAAAGAATTAAGGCTATTGAACAAATCCCCTTGCCCCATAATAAAAAGGGGATGCAATCATTTATGGGAACGATAAATTTCGTGCGAAGGTTTGTGCCTGATTTTGCTCAGATTGTCAAGCCGTTGCAGCAGATGGTAAAGCAAAATGCACTATTCAAATGGACTGAAATTGAGAAGAGCGCATTCAGCAAAATCAAAACTACTATTGCACACGCACCCTCCCTGAAAAGCCCAAATTTTGACAAAGATTTTATCTTGTATATCTTCGCATCTAATGATTCACTAGCAGCTATGCTAACCCAAAAGGAAGATGGGGGGGATGAATTCCCAATATCCTTTATGAGTACTGGTCTACAGGGGGCCAAATTGAATTACCCAGCTGTTGATAAACAAGCTTACACTGTATTCAAAGTGGTAAAGCAATTCAGGCCTTATATTTTAAAAAATAGAACTAAGGTGATTGTCCCCTACCCAACTGTGAGGTCTCTTCTTATACAGAAGGAGTTAGGAGAAAGAAGGGGCAACTGGGTAACATCTCTTCAAGAGTACGAACTTGAATTCAATCCAGCATCTATAGTTAAAGGACAAGGGTTGTGCAAACAGATGACTGAAAACGAAAAAAATGAAGAACACGCCTAGGAAGATGAGGCAAAATTACATGTAATGGAGGTATGTCCTTTGTTTATAGCTCCTGAGTCTTGGTATAAAGACCTTGTGCATTACCTGCAGGCAGGGCTGTTGCCAGAACATTGGAGTTCCAACCAAAGAAGGGCACTGCGTCTTAAATCAGCCTCCTATCAGCTTGTTGAAGGAGTATTATTCAGGAAAAATTATGACGGAGTACTCCTAAGATGCGAACAAAGTAATGACAGATTTGCATGACGGTCCTGCTGGAGGACATTATTCACGGGATACCACAACCCAAAAAATCCTCAGTGTCACGTCCCCGTCCCTGAGACCGGCGAAGAGGACGCGACGAATCATCAAACATAGCTGGGCAAACCGCCCCATGAACATAAACAGGGATAAATCAACACTGGAATTAAAACTTACAGGATGCATATTAAGATGCCTAAGCATACACAAATTCCTGAATCCTCAATCATACAGCGGAAGCAACACACATACATTTCCAGCATAAACATGTTCGTCATAATTAATCAATTGACATCAATATATAATTGCAGAGATGAAATATAGACAGCAGGCTTATCTTTTGGTGAAGAATCCCGCAACCAGCTACGTCGCTGCAACGTTCCACCCAACCATAGGCCAGCTTGCTCATTGATCTCTCAGCAATGCTGCCACCCCTGAGCTGGGCATGATTCCTCCAGAATTAGGGTAAGTTGCAGGCTTGCACATGGCCAAGGGGACACAAAACAGCCAAACCAACACTGCTGGGTTTATCAGGCCATCAACAGATCGACCAAGCCAGCATAGTCCAAGGTTCAACCACTGCATACCAGCAGCCAAGCAATCCCTTCACAGCTCTGTGAAGAAGCAAAACAACCGGGGACAACCCCAAACCGTGAATGAACACAACTCAAGTCAAACGGGCAACACAGAGTTGTTCTTGGCCCTAACATGGCCAAAACAACTCAGCAACAACACCCCAAACCAGGGAAACAACCGCAGCCCAATCAACCAGCGAATAATGGCAACAATTCACAGCCCGTAGTGACAGGAAACAACACTCCCAGAATAACCACGGGAGACTCAGCCAACGACTGTGGCAATCAACAGCCACAACCCACAATGCCAGCGATGGCAGCTATATACAGTCCTAGACAACAGGGAAACTCAGATGTGGACCACTGTAGAAAACAACTCAATTCAAATGCATAGCAGCCCAAACATAATTGGACACCACAGCCATCCGAAAACGTGGGGAAGACAACAACCCCAAAACAAAGACAGTGAGCACGGCTCTCACATGGGAAATCGACCTCAACGGCCTGTGCGTGAGGGAAAATATTGCACCCAACAGCAAAATACATAGGACAAACATACCCGATTTCTGCATGAGGATTCCAGCCTGCGCATGAGGGGAAACAGCCTCACCTCTGTGCGCGAATCAATAGGGCATCGGGAGAACGAATAGACCTCTGCGTGAGGAGATGAACAGATCACTGCTCCACGTGAGGAGGATGAACAAGCAGGCGAGAATGGAGTCGTGGGGAAGATGGAGGAATTGCTTGCCTCTTTACCCACATTTTCTCCAGCAATAAATGCCCTCAACCACTCAGCCATAACTCCTCAACCATCAGCTGAAGTATTAAAGAGGTTGACAAGGTTGGATGAGACAAGGAAAAGTGACCAATCAAACAAAGGTGGCAAAACATGGGTTCCCCCCCCATAACCAAGGTTTGACATCCCCCACCCCTTATCCTTTGGAACCATGCCCCTTTCATTCAACGTTGCACTGCCGTAGCTGGTTGTGGTTTTAGTTTTAATTGATGTGCATGTTTACATGATGCCGAATTATAATGTGCCAAATGGCACAATAAACCATCGGCAACTATCCCCATTGCCAAGATACACACACAACCAAATCGATGGTGGGGATTTTGCTTTGAGCTCCTCACCACGATCAATTACAATATATACATCATGCAAACGGGGTCAAAACTGGGGACATTACATTCCCCTCCCCCTTGGAGTAACACCGTCCTCGGTGTTCCATTACATATATACAATACATATACGATTGCACATCAAAATTTCAAAGTTGTAGGTCTGTCCCACGTTCAATCATTTACTTTGAACGTTCAAGACCAAGCCTCTCGGCTTCCATGGATTTTTCCTGCTGGTTTACAGCTTCCAGCTAATTCCCGAAGTCTAGGAACCTTACGGCTATTGCCTTCATCATGTTCCCTCATTGGGCAGTCCCGGCGTAGATGATGTCCTCTGCATCTCCAGCATCTCACTGGCTGCTTCATCTTTACCTGCTCAATTTCCTTTGGGTCTTCATGCCTGGACCGTTTCTTATCGGGTCGCTTGGACAATTGTCCCACTGCTGATCCACCTCCCTTTCCTTTGCCGATTGCTCCCAGAAGGATTTTCACCTCCCTTTGCAAACTAATAGAGTCTTGCAAAATCTGGTGGTTCATTTCACTCTGCCTTCTTTGTATCTTGAGCATCTCCCCAAGATTCTCTTGGGTCTTGGCAATCATTTGAAGGAGACTTCCAGCTAATTCCAACAACTTTTGATCTGTTGCCATGATCAATGTGCACCACCTGGTTTCACTTTTCTCACCTGTGAAATGCACCATTGAAATTTTATCAGACCAAGCATAATATAGATA
>LPNX010988214.1:90336-106235 GCA_001517045.1 Pseudotsuga menziesii
CCTCCACAGGATCCTGCTTCGCTTTGCAAGCCTTGGGATCACCTATGGACTTAGATGTTAGGTTAGCACGCCGGCTGCTCCACAACATCAAATAATTAATGTCCGGCCAGTACATCCTCATGTCAACTGGGCTTGGAAGTTTAACACAACCATTTCTAGGTCTAGGATCTACTATGGATCCCTAGGCATACAACAACCCAACATACACTTATACCAACACACACTTATATCAACCATAACCCTTACTCCGCAACTCCCCCACAACAACCATTTACCTTTACCTTTTAACACAAGCAACACAAGAAATACAAGCAAACTCATTAGCATTATTGCTTTTAAAACCATAATCATATTTCTCAACATTCACTATCAAGTATTGAGACACCCAGAGTGCGTCCACTCCCCAGAGTGTAATCAATATTGAAAACCCTTTCAGGATCCAACATCGGAAAAGTGTGCATCCATTCCCGGTGTGTGCCATGCAGGCCCTATTCATACTCAAGCAATCGGTCATCATGGAAATAAAATCAAACACGTTCTGCATATGGAATTTAAAAATTAGACATGCATATTCATAGCAAGGGTTACAGAACACTTATCCATTTGCCGTCGCAGTATGCCTTTTTTATTTATATATTCGGCACAGTCAAGCCATCAATGAGTTGGGAAAGGCTGAATGCTAAGCTGGTGAGCTCATTGCAGAGCTAGGAACACCTACACCAGAAATAGCCTGACTTCTAAGACACCCACACACACCCAGCATAAGGAATCAGTCCCTTCTCTGCTACACAGTCCCTCAGGCCCTGCATTCCCTTCCAGTGCTCTCCCGGGGTTGTGGAGAAGAAAGCCAGCCCTCTAGCTCTGTCTGTGTGGTTTCCACACACCAGGTTTCACAAGCAAACCAAGCCCCCGACATAGTCCATATCCACACATGTCTTACCGACATAATCCATGCCATCTCACTCATGTTACTACCAAACATGCAGTGCATATGAGACATTTTCAAAATGTCCAATGGCGTTTCACCCGAAACCCATTTCCGAGATAAGGGAAAACCTTCCCATGAATTTTGGCTTCTGCAGGCCATCACACATGGTCTTCCTGCAGTGTGTACCCCTGACACATTCATCAAATAGCCAAATAGTCAATCCTTACCTGATACTACAATCCAAATTGATCGTTCCATAACCAAGCAATGACATTAGCAATCAAATTCAATAAGAATTTGCAATTCTATATACTACAGAATTTGACTTGTTCAATTGTGGGTTTCTTGTAAGCAGCACTACTATGCCCATTACAATTTTATGCCTACTATCATAGCATGAATACCCACTTACCATGTGTCCCTCCTGACACAATCTCATACACGCCAACAATTGATTAGTAGTCGTTAGCACTTTCTTAAATCCGAAATCCACAATTCAAATTTAACAACCCATTATGCATATCAACTACTTTCACAACCATGAGACTTCTTCTCATAAATGGTATATTCTGGCATTGGTCAGGGTCTTACCTCTCACTGCCATGCTCTAATAATCTACCTGAGACATAGGCTTCAAACATCCAAACACAAGCTTATGCAAGCCAGTAGTGATTAGTAGTTGTCAACAATTCTAAAATCTGAAATTCACAGTTCGAATTTTAACAACCTATTATGCATACCATGCGGTAGATTCTGGCATTGGTCAGGATCTTACCTCTCAATGCCCTTCTCGGAATAACCTACCTAAAACATGAGCTTCAATCAACCAAACACTTGGTAAGTCTGGATGCATATACTATCTCATTGCTACAACCATCACTGAAGCATTCTCAGAATTTATAAAATTCAAATACTTCCAACTGTTAGTCACATCAATATATACCACAACTCATTTACTTCATGCAATCGTTATTATGCTAACATTGCAAGGTATAGTCACATCATTTATGCAATTAAATGAAATGTTTAGATACTCCTTACTTCACAGGCGTATCATTCATACCACCTTGCTCTTCCATAGAGCATTTCTGGCAGCCAGTTGATCATGACTATCCTGCATTCATAACAGCCTTCGAAATAGTTCCAGAATTATCATTAATTCATCATTTCAGCCATTAGTTAGTCTGCATATCACATGCATTCATCTCAATGCATTCATGCCATACATCACAACATTGCACCTACACTTATGCAATCAGTCATTCACACCCTTCATAGGCATACATCCATTGCATAACTACAAGGTTCACAAAATCTTTCCAATGCCTATCCATTCATGCTATCTTGCATTCAATATACTGTGCATGGCCCAACCATGACTAACTCATATAGGATGCATTATTATAATCAATATCATCAACATATATAGGCATGATATATTCAAATTTCCACATGGTAGGAGGTCTCTTACCTTTACCATTCCATGGAATCTGTCATAAGAAACTCCTACCTGTATGGGTCGTACTTACACCCTTGACATGACCACTTGGGTGGGTCCTTTGTAGGATATTGCAACATCTGCTCACCAACTTTTGTCATGGACTTGTTGCCTTATCCCCTTCTCCAGAGGGTTGCTGATCACTCTCCATCAGCATCAACAACATATTCCTCTAGGTCCATGTCATCGTTGGTTTTCCCACTAATTCCAACATCAAAGCAATGATCATCATTAGTGGTTCATTATAAATATGTAAAATTTCCAATATTCTTACTAATCATGCAATATCCTATGCATGCAATACATATCCTCATGCATTTCAAGCATGAACTTAGGAAATGTAGTTAAAATCTGCAAGATAGGGTCTAATGAAAACTTCCCTTTCAAATCCCTCATCTTCGCATGGAATTCCTTTTTCACACGGCAGCTGGTTGACTTCATAGTCCTTCTTGCCCCTGGGCGTGCAACTGTCTAGATTTGTCCATTTGATAACAGCTTCCCTCATTAGCACTTTGCTACTTCGTGCTTAGATTCTAGTTACTTATCCTTGTTCCTTGCTGGATAAGCTTTCCAACGCCTATTCACATGCGTCATTCCGACCTCGGATGTGAAAACCACACCACTTCCAAGAATGAAGATTTTTACCAAATATTTTCATTTTACACACAGCTGCATTGCCTCATTCATCTTTTATGAATTTTGGGTCTTACTAATTTTCCCAAAACATAGGATTCTCTTTTCACAAGAACGATTGTCTCAAGGGACGACGGGGGTCAAGGGGGCTTTCCCCCTTGTGGCTTCCCTGTGCCACTGCATGGCGGGTCGAGGGCAGCACTCTCGTTTTTTTTTTTTGTAAAACATTAATTTTCACGCAATCTGGCGCATTAGATTGCTGCCAATTTCTCTTTTTCAGCCCTGAAAATTACTTGAGAAACAGTCAAACATCCCACTGGAAAACAGTTAAAATCTGCTGGAAAAATCCCACCGAAAACGCAAATTTTTTTCCCTGTGCAGAATCGGCTGTCGGCTGTCTCTCTGATCGGCTGTCGGAAGCCTTTGTGCTTCGGGTGGTTTAGCCATTTAGGCAGCCGCAACGACGTCTCTTGGAAGTTCCAATCCTTCCGCAACGTCGGCTCTCGGAAGATCCAATCCTTCCACAACGTCGGACGTCGGTGAACTCTCCGGTCGGAAGCCTTTCCACATCGGCTATCGGATGCCTTTCCACATAGGAAGTCAGAAGCATTCTTCCTTCCGCAGAATCGACTCCTCTTTCCATTCTTTCTTACGCCGAATCAGCTCCCAGAACACTTTCTCTTCCGATTTGGCACTTACATTGGACGTCGGCGGACTTTCAAATCGGAAGCCAAATGGCTTTGGCTTCTGCAACGGCGGCTCACCAAATCTTAACTTCTCTCGATTGGCACTTACGGAGAACGATTTTTAACGTCAGACGTCAGCGGTCTTTCGTAATGTCGGACGTCGGACCACTTTCCCTTCCGATTACTCCAACACTTAGACAAATTTTAAACCTTGCTGTCTTCGACCGTGTCGGCAATCAGACCCATCACTACGTCGGCGGTCTAACCCTTTTCACAGCCGCAACTGTGGGCTGTCAAACACCAAATCCTTCCGCCACAGCGGAAGTTGATTCCACTTAGTGCTCCGATGGACCACTGTTCAAACACTTAGGCGATTTTTGAAACTTGCTGCTGCTCTACTGAACAGAGAAGGTAATTCTACCTTCTGTCACTGCATCTTCTTGGCCCATAGAGGCCCACTGTTGCAACTAGGAGCTCTGATACCATACTATCACGTCCCCGTCCCTGAGACCGGCGAGGAGGAGGTGACGAATCATCAAACATAGCTGGGCAAACCGCCCCATAAACATAAACAGGGATAAATCAACGCTGGAATTAAAACTTACAGGATGCATATTAAGATGCCTAAGCATACACAAATTCCTGAATCCTCAATCATACAGCGGAAGAAACACACATACATTTCCAGCATAAACATGTTCGTCATAATTAATCAATTGACATCAATATATAATTGCAGAGATGAAATATAGACAGCAGGCTTATCTTTTGGTGAAGAATCCCGCAACCAGCTACGTCGCTGCAACATTCCACCCAACCATAGGCCAGCTTGCTCATTGATCTCTCAGCAATGCTGCCACCCCTGAGCTGGGCATGATTCCTCCAGAATAAGGGTAAGTTGCAGGCTTGCACATGGCCAAGGGGACACAAAATAGCCAAACCAACACTGCTAGGTTTATGAGGCCATCAACAGATCGGCCAAGCCAGCACAGTCCAAGGTTCAACCACTGCATACCAGCAGCCAAGCAATCCCTTCACATCTCTATGAAGAAGCAAAACAACTGGGGACAGCCCCAAACCGTGAATGAACACAACTCAAGTCCAATGGGCAACACGGAGTTTTTCTTGGCCCTAACGTGGCCAAAACAACTCAGCAACAACACCCCAAACCAGGGAAACAACCGCAGCCCAATCAACTAGCGAATAATGGCAACAATTCACAGCCCGTAGTGACAGGAAACAACACTCCCAGAATAACCACGGGAGACTCAGCCAACGACTGTGGCAATCAAAAGCCACAACTCACAATGCCAGCGATGGCAGCTATACATAGTCCCAGACAGCAGGGAAACTCAGACGTGGACCATTGTAGAAAACAACTCAATTCGAATGCATAGCGGCCCAAATGTAATTGGACACCACATCCATCCGAAAACATGGGGAATACAACAACCCCAAAACAAAGACAGTGAGCATGGCTCTCACATGGGAAATTGACCTCAACGACCTGTGCATGAGGGAAAAGCTTGCACCCAACAGCAAAATACACAGGACAAACATACCCGATTTCTGCGTGAGGATTCCAGCCTGCGCGTGAGGGGAAACAGCCTCACCTCTATGCGTGAATCAACAGGCCATCGGGAGAATGAACAGACCTCTGCGTGAGGAAATGAACAGATCACCGCTCCACGTGAGGAGGACGAACAAGCAGGCGAGAATGGAGTCGTGGGGAAGATGGAGGAATTGCTTGCCTCTTTACCCACGTTTTCTCCAGCAATAAATGCCCTCAACCACTCAGCCATAACTCCTCAACCACCAGCTGAAGTATTAAAGAGGTTGACAAGGTTGGATGAGACAAGGAAAAGTGACCAATCAAACAAAGGTGGCAAAACATGGGTTTCCCCCCCATAACCAAGGTTTGACATCCCCCACCCCTTATCCTTTGGAACCATGCCCTTTTCATTCAACGTTGCACTGCTGTAGCTGGTTGTGGTTTTAGTTTTAATTGATGTGCATGTTTACATGATGCCGAATTATAATGTGCCAAATGGCACAATAAACCATCGGCAACTATCCCCATTTTCGAGATACACACACAACCAAATCGATGGTGGGGCTTTTGCTTTGAGCTCCTCACCACGATCAATTACAATATATACATCATGCAAACGAGGTCAAAACCGGGGACATTACACTCAGGGTAGGTTACTATTGGCCTACGCTCTTTAGAGATGCACATGCACATGTCAGGAAGTGTGATATTTGCCAAAGGTGTAGTGGGATACAGCCTAAAGCCCCAGCACCTCGAAAGCCTGTGATGATCACTGAGCCATTTGAGAAATGGGGGTTGGACATTATTGGAGAAATAAAACCAAAATTCTCTTTGCAGCACAAGTACATTTTGACCGCTACTAATTATTTCACTCGCTGGGTCGAAGCCATCCCACTACGCAAGATAAATGAAGACGAGGTCATCAGCTTCCTACAAGACCACATCATGACCAGGTTTGGAGTTCTAGTTTCATTAGTTTTTGATAATGCTAAGTACTTTTCATCGATTAAATTGACTGCTTTTGCTCATGATAAAGGAATAACATTGCATTATTTTGCTAATTACTATCCACAAGGAAATGTCCTGGCTGAATCCTCCAACAAAAATCTGATTAGAATTTTAAAGAAGACTGTAGTAGAAAACCAGAGGAGTTGGCACTCAGCATTACCAAATGCCCTTTGGGCCGATAGAGTCACCCCCAAGTCTGCGATTGGAGTGTCTCCATATACCCTTGTTTATGGTAAGGAAGCCATCCTTCCTCCCAATATCATGTTACCATCTTCCATACTAGCTCAAGAGTCTAGGGGGTCGGATGATGAAGTTTTGCAAATAAGAATATACATTCTCCTGAAAGCAGAAGAGGCTATATCTAAAGCCAGAGAATGCTTTAAGCAACAACAGGAGTTAGTTAAGAGATGGTTCGACAAGCATAAAGCTGGAACAAAAGACTTTGAAGTAGGAGACTTAGTCCTCAAATGGGATCACCCCCATGATGAGAAAGGAAAGCACACTAAATTCCAGCAGTTGTGGGTAGGCCCTTATCAGATAGCGGCAAAGCTTGGCCCTTCTACTTATAAGTTACAAGATCTACAAGGATGGGAAGAGAACTTACCAGTAAATGGTTTGGTCCTCAAGCCGTATTTTTCCTGAGTTTGTTTGATTTCTTCTGTCTTGTATATAAATAATCTGTTTGGATGTCTTTTGAGTCATGTTTTACAGTTTGTTTTAGTTTGTTTTCTTGATTCTAATAAAGGGAATTAACCCGCGGTTGCATGGAGAACATTAAAATGTTTGGGAATGATAAACATTTTTGGGTCTCAAACTGTGTGTTTTGTATAAAAGAATTTCTTCCAGTTTAGTTGTTTTCTTGAATAATTATGTGTGCATTGAAGTCCTACCTAACCCATGTGAAATAAACCGGATTCAGAGAGTCTGGAATACTATGTTGAGGCTCCATCCGCATCACACTTAAAATGTTCTAAGGAGCGATAGCGGAGGACCCATGGAAAGGAGCAAGGTGAACAATATATTAAATATAAATGATCCCATGCCAAGAAATGACTGCCGAAAGGAAAATAAGAATAAAACTCCTATAAAAGCATCATACACCAAAGCAGATGCTGAATCATCTATACTAAATTGCCAAAATATCCTCTCCGTCTGTGAGCTGAAAATTAAATACATCTCTCACACAAAAGGACACTATGGGATAGAGGATCCTGAATTACAATTCAGTAAGAAAGGCATGCAGGAGGACTCATATGAAAAGGGACAAAAGTCCAAAAGCACAAAAAGTGCTAAAAATGGCATGGGAATGAGGAACAAACGAATATTTCTGTTTACCATGTGCTACAATCCTGTGGTGTCCAAGCTATCAGCTACCTGAGGACAAAGGTAATAATGAAACTCATCTTCTGGCCTCAACAGAGTTATCTGGACTTGAAAATCTTGGTTTCTACTCTCCCAAATCGGACTATTATCAATGATTGAAGGTACACACTTCCAGCATTTGAGAAATCCAGATAGCTGGAAGAATTCAATGGAATGCATTTGTTGTTAAATAGTCTGTCACTCAAAGAATAATTGCCCAGAGATCTAGGTTCACTAGGTAATCGCCAATTGTTGCAGCTGCAACCATTCTCCCCAAATTTCTTAAATTTTGGACCCCTCCTCATGATTTAGCATGGTTTTCTAATCGATTGGATCCTTTGAATTTTGTTCATGTTTGATTTTGGATGATTCTACAAATTAACTCTCGCCCGGGTTATCAATTTTTTGATGGTGATGAAAATTGTTGAGGGTTGCAGTTTTGAGTCTGCTTGCTGGTCGATCGGATTTTCTTTGTTTTGGATCGCCATCGCGGAGGTAAAACGGGTTTCTATCCATTGTTGAGTTTTAAAGCTGTCTGACCACTTAGTTTTTGTATTGATCGGGGGTCTTTTTGTTTGATCCGAAGCCGTTTCTCTTCCGCCGTTGCGGCTAGGGAAGTCATTTAGCTTCCGGAGTAGAAATCCGTCCGACGTCCAACTGGGCATCGCGTAGCTTTAGCCTTCTTTTTTCGCCATTGCGGCTCTCAAAGTCCTTTAGCTGCCGAAGTGTGAAGCCATCCGACTTCCGATTGAGTTTCCTCCCACCGTCGCTTGCCCGCAGTCTTTAATTTTCTGATGTTGTGGCTGGGAAAGTCATTCCTCTTCCGATGTCTAAACCATTCGACTTCCGATTTTAAAGTTTTCCCACCCACGTCGCGTGTCTTCAGTCTTTCCCTTCCGCCGTTGCGGCTCTCAAAGTCATTGAGCTTCGGAAAGGGAAAGCCGTCCGATTTCCAATTTAAAGTTGTCCCGCCCTCCCGTCGCATGTCGGTAGCATTGACTCTTCCACCGTTGCAGCCAGGAAATCCATTTGGCTTCCGATGTTGGTTTCCTCCCGATTTTCACCGTCGGTTTTTTTGTAAAATGACAGTAGTACACCAGACCACTTCCTGTGGATTAGCCATTAAGTCAATTTGGTTTGCTGCTGTGGTTAAATGCATTTCCCACGAATGATGCTTGTCGTTTGATTGCAGGTATTTTTCGGAGATTGGTCAAGGGAGGCAGACTGTTTGGTGAAGGTAGAGCCGAAACCAGCAGGATCGTAAGATGGACAAACCAAAGAAGAGACAAAATGAATGGCGACAAAGGAGCAGTTCTAAAAGGTCCGGCAGTTACTTAGCCACTTATGGGCATGCGTAGAAAATATAGAGAAATATGAAGCGTTGTGGAGTTGAAAGGTCATCCGTTTGGGGGGCAGCCCAAACGATCGGCTACTGTAGTTTAAATACTGTAAAGTTAGAATTTAGAGGGACTTTTTCCCTGGAAGAACTTGTAAACCATTTTGCTTGTAAGAGGAACTATTTCGTTTTACAATCAGAAACTGCAACTTTTGCCTGCTGGAGAAAGCGAAATGTGGAATGTATCAATGTGATTAAATGAACAATGTTGAAGGGGAACTATTTCGTTTTCAGCTGTGTTTCATTAACTGCGAGAGTGTTTAACTTCCTGGACCTATGTTCTTGTTGAATGCTCTTCAGTATATTTTGTGATGCTCTCCACTATGAGTAATAAATGTTGTTCATAAAGCAATTGGCTATCTGGTTTTTTAAATATCTGTAATTGCTCATGTGTCTTGAAAGAAGTATCAGCTATCTGTAACTCTTCATTATGCAGGTACAAAATGTATTACTCACTAAAGAATGATAATCCTGCTCCCTAGGGATAGTTTAGGTAGTTAGTTTATTTTCTTATTGTATGTGATTTAGATGCTAGTGAGTCTAAGACGAGAGGTAAGAACCTGCGCATCACATTGTGACTGCTCCTTGCATCTTATCGCCCTGCATGGTTAATTAGGCACTTGCATATCATACATTAAGTCAAAAAATACAAAAAACTCGGTGGACCGAGCCGTAACCGGTGAATCCTTTGTTTTTGTACTTGACCTACGGTAGCCGGACCGTAAACTGGACGGATTCCCTATACCAAACAGTCAACGGGCTAGTTGGGAACGTTGATTGGGGAGAATCCCTTACTGTTGCTGCCCGCGAATTTCGGGGCCCCAACAGGACTATTTCCCCGAATTACAATGAGGTTGTACCTCAAGGACCATGTACAATAATGAAATCCCAAAAGGAGGGAAACACATCTCCGATGGGTGCACAACAACATACAATTATAATATGCATCAAAATATATTCTCAAGTTACAATTACAACAACACTCCCTCTTAACTAGGAAGGTATTCTCTCTCTCTCCACAGTCATCAACATATTTGGTCAAGTCATCATTACGGAGTCATAAATAGAGATGCTGCAATAATCCTTATCTTGTTGATTATTGCATAATACTATATGTCATCGGAAGTTTCTACATAGCCATCTTTGTTTCATTCTCAGTGTAGGCCTATTCCTCATCCAGGTCTTCATCATATCCATGATCAAGCCATCACGTAGGTATAACCCAATACCATTCGTTACATTTCCACTGCAATCACCTGCATCTCTTATGGTCTTCTCATCGTATACAGATCATCTCATCATCCTGCACAAAAAAAAACAAACAGAGCACACAGAGCACATCCAAGATGTAGACCACTTTCATTCTACCAACATAAGAGCATGCCAAGATCTATCACCAAGACAACCTACATATTCCACTATGAGAGAATTTCCTAGGATCACACCGAGTGCATTACGTCTCTCCTCATCTCCCATATGGGAATGCACACATACAAGGACTGATTACAAGTGAACAACCTACATACCACACTAGGATCTTTTATGTTCTAGTTCAACCTCAAGGACTTATTACATCCAAACAACCCGCTTCTAATATGTTATCTATTCGAATATTCTCCCAAGACTTATTATGTCCAAGAAACCTGTGTACCACACCATGATATTTTCCTCTCTAGGACAACCCACATGACTCATTACATCCTAACAACCTGCATCTTATGCTAGGATATTTTACACTTTGGATAACTTGTACTAGGACTGATTACCTCCAAGGATAAATTGTGTACTATGCCATGACTTATTACATATGAGGACAACGTTCAGGAATAATTGCATTCGTGCAACCTGCGTTGTATGCCAGGATATTTTTTACTGAAGGACAATTTGTCTCTTTTCCCATGTGAGATCTCTTGCATCTGTGTCTTTTGGTCTCTCATCATCTCTACATAGGATCTTTCCAGGATCTTTTACATTTCTAAACAACCTGTAGCTCTGACTACGCTATAACTTGTCGCTCCCTCTTTTGAGGGGCGTCGTTATGGATCACATCAAGTCATTCTATGAAGTATTCAAACTTCACTCTCTCTAGAGGCTTGGTCAATAAATCAACTATATTCTCATCCACTACCACGTACTGGAGCTTCACTACTCCTCTCTTCAACATATCCTTGATATAATGGAGCTTGATCTCGATGTACTTCGACTTGTCATGGAACAATGGGTTCTTCGAAAAATTCACGCAACTCTAGTTTTCATAAAATATACAAGTCACATCTATCTCTTGATCAAACAAATCAGTTAGTGTCTTCCACACCCATACTTCCTCACAACTAGCCAAGCAAGCAATAACATGCTCTACCTTAGATGTACTCAGTTCCACGCATGGCTGCTTCTTGTTAAAACATGATATCACGATGGACCCCAAATTGAAGCAACAACCCAAAGTGCTATTCCTATCAATGGCACTACCTTCGTAATTCGAATAAACATAACCATGTAGGTTAATATTTTGATTCACATCATACTTGAGCCCATAATACATTGTACCCTTTAGGTACCTCAATACATGTTTTGCAACAACCAGGTGAACATTTCTTGGATCTGTAAGGAACTGGCTCAAGGTGTTCACAACAAAGAATATGTACAATTTTGTATTTTTTAGGTACAAAAATGAACCAATCATATAAAAATAAATCATGGAATCAACCGACTCTGATGAAGCATCACATAGAAGCTTCAAGTTCGATGCCATAGTTGTGGTTATTTATTTGCAGTCCAACATTTTGAATCTTTTCAGAATATCCACTGCATACTTTCCTTGACCAAGGAAAATACCATTTGTACTCTACCACACCTCCATGCCTAAGAATTAGTGCATCATCCCTAGTTCTTTCATATCAAACTTAGTGGAAAGCTTCCTCTTTGCATTTGCAATGAGTTCATCCAGTCCTGTTAGAAACATGTCATCTACATATAGTAGGACCATCACCAGTCTTCCGTCTTCAACCTTGAAGTAAAGGTTGGAATCTTCTTTACTCTTAGTAAATCCTAAGCTCATAAGGAAGCTATCCATCCCGTCGTATCAATTTCTAGGTTCCTATTTCAATATGTACAAGGCCTTTTTCAATTTGCACACATGAGTCTGCATGCCATGTGTCCTGAATCCCCGTGGATGTTCTATGTACACTTCCTTTTTTATTGCACCATTCAAGAATGTTGTATAGACATCCATCTATTGTATATTCCATTTCATTACCGAAACCAATGCAAGTATGGTTCTAATGGAAGATTAACTCGCTATAGGTGAAAATGTATCCTCATAGTCTATGCCTTCTTTCTATGAGAATCCTCACGACATGAATCTTTCCTTGTGTTTCTCGATGCTACCATAAAAACATGCTTAATCTTATAGATCTAGTTTGAAGTCACGATAGAATTCCTTTCCAGTCTCAGAGCTATATCCGAGACATCCTTCTTCGTAATAAAGTGATACTCCTTGATCATAGCATCCTTCCATTCTTTCTTCTATGCAGACTCTTCATAGTTGGAAGGTTCCTTATCAATGATGTCACACAGCAGGGCCACATAGCTATTGTAAGGTTTTGGTATTTTCCTTTCTCTTTGCATCCCATCTAGAACACCATACCTTTCAACTACTTCTTGTATGAGTTCCCGTTCCCATGTTGGTTTTCTCTTATGGGATTCCTTATTGTGAAGTGTCTCTACATGATCTTGTGGTTCTTCCATGTCATCATCCTCATGGACTTCTGGAATTGATTCTAAAATTTTTGTACATAGGACTCTCATTCCTTCAGGTTCATCAACCTATTAAATATGTAGCTTCCTGAATATGGTGTATGTCGAGTCTTCATCAAATGCTACATCTTTACTGATGTCGATATTCTTGAATCCTAGGAAGTATATTTGGTAGGAATTTGAGGTATCATTGTATCCTATGAATATTCACTTATTCCTCGAAGGATCAATCTTGGTCCTCTTCTCCTTTGGAATGTATATTTATATGGGGTAGCCAAATATCCTGAGATGGCTGACTTCTGGCTTCTCTCCTGAGAAACCCTCTTCAGGAGTCTTATTGTTGAGTACTCGATGAGGAGTACGGTTATGTAGATACACAATTGTCCTTGCTTATTTCAACCAAAGGTGCATTGGAATATCCTAGTCATGTAGCATTGCTTTTGTCACTTCCATTATAGTTCTGTTCTTTCATTCCACAATGCCATTGTACTGAAGATTGTATGGAGTGCTCAACTCCCTCTTAATCCTAGACTTTCTACAAAGTTCCTTGAATTATTCTTAGGTAAACTCTCCACCATTATCTGACTGTAGATTCTTGATATTCCTTTAAGTGTGGTTCTTGACCAAGGCTTTGAATTCCTTGAACTTATTGAACACTTCATTTTTCCCTTTCAAGAAATATATCCAAGTCTTACGTGAGAAATCATCCATAAAGGAAACATAGTACACATACCCACTTAATGAGATCGAAGAGATGGGCCTGCATACATTTGAGTGTACTATATCCAGTATTCCTTTAGCTTTACTTTCATTGATGGGAAATGTCTTCTTTTCATTCTTTCCTTGCACACATCCTTTGCAAACGCCTTCATGATTTTCCTAGATTTTTGGAAGTTCAAAGACTGCTTTTCTTGCAATTGGTAGTGCTCTGTATTGTACATGTGCAAGCCTTTAGTGCCATAGATTACTTGGTTCTATTGAGTCATGAACCAATGTTTTTTTAGGTTGTCCCTTGAGTTTGTACAAGCCTATGTCTTTCTCTCCAATTACCATTGAATCATCGACTGTCTTTCCTTTAGGCCACATTAGAACTTGTCCATCAACAAAATTGAAACTCTCATTTCCTTTGCCTCTAGTGCAGAAATGGAGAGAAGATTCTTCTTTAATACTGGAACATAAAGCACATCTTTCATCTTTAAAGGGTTTCTGGAGTCTAGCTTGTATGAAGCTTCTCCACTTCCTTTTATGGGGTATTGATAATCACCCCAAAATTTCACCTTGTGAGGTGACTCATGCTCAGATATATTGATGAATGATTCTTTGTATCTCGTCATATTTTTAGATGCCCCAATATACACAAGACAATCATTGCTTCCATGTGAGATAGTTCCCGCGAGTGTTGAGATTAGCACATACTCTTCATTTGAATCATCCTTCTCTCTTATGAATCTTTTGTTTGTTGGTTCATTGTTTTTGAAAGTATGAGCATGATGTTTCTTCTTCTTCTCATTGAAGGGATCTTTGTTCTTGGGACAATCTCTTGCAACGTGTCCCTTTTCATCACCAATGTAACATCGAATGTTGGAAGGATCTCTTCTTAACCTCTTTTGTTTCTTTTCCTTTTTTGTTGTTGTGATGTTGGTTCTCCTTCTTTCTATAGTTTCTTCTCATGTGAGCTATGATATATTGATCTTCAGTTGCTCCCATCTTCTCTTCTCTTGTTATGAGCCAAGCTTCTTCTTGTGTGCATTCTTCTCGGAGTCTACTGAAAGAGACCAGCTTCCTTCTTCCACATATTCCTTGATATTGGGAGGACATTAAAAGTAGTAATCACAATATCTCCTTATTCTACATTCTCTTCAATTGCTTCAAGTTGTTTCTTGATTTGAGCAACCCTTGTGAATTGGGAATATATAGTCTTTGAGTTTTGTATCTTCACAGTATTCAACTGGTTCCTCAATGTCATCTTCTGATTGATGTTCTTTCCTTCGAACATATTTGTCAAAGCATCAAATACTTCCTCCGATGTGTTAAAGGATGACACATGGGGGATGAGATGATCCTTAGTAGAATATGCAATCATTCTCTTGGCCTTGACAAAGTTTTTCTTATGCGTAGCCTTAGCCTCATATCCCTTTGGCTCTGGAACTTGTTTACTGATGCACTGATCCAAATCATTTTCTTCAAGGATCAAGGAGATTTTGTACTTCCATGCTCAAAATTTATTAGCTCTTCCAAGATTGTACTCAATTTGGGTGTGATGAGTCATCTTCAAATGAGAACTTCAAATGGAAATATAAAATATTTAGATCTTATCGATTTGAGGTGTTTGATCGTTGGTTCCGGATCTAGCTGACCTAGAGTTTGTTAGAGAAACCGGGTGAATCCACGGACCTAGGTAACACTTTTTGGCAAGCGCATTTCGGCAAAAACAGAAAAACACACCTCGGTCGAGGGCTTGTTAAGCCCTTGACCGAGGTCTTAATATCTCAACCGAGGTTTTATCAAGCCCTCGACCGAGGTATCTAAATACCTCGGTCGAGGTATTTAAATACCTCGACCGAGGTATTGCGGGCTTTACAAACCCCCGGTCGAGGTATTTAAATACCTCAACCGAGGTATTTAGATCCCTCGGTCGAGGGCTTAAAAAACAGACTTAGCCCACATTCAAACAAATGGAAAATTTCCTGTGCCTTGCAGAGGTGTAAACCCTGCCATTCCTAGCACATAACTGAGCGGAGTTGATACCGATAGATTCACCAACAAATCTTCTATCCATTGAGGTATCATACACGCATTTTGGCATTCATATGATATTTATTTTTTAATTACTTCTAAAACTTATACTTAGAAAACCACACTGCAACTTCGAAGCAGCTCAAAGAAAAATCCGTAGAGTTAAAAATAAATAGCTAAAAAATTCTTAAAAATGCACACATCACATACTGACGTGTCCTCTTCAAAAGGGTATCTTTGGTTTTTAATTTTTGAAAAAATAGAAAAAATTTCTTTACGTGGACAAATATGTGTTTAAAACGATGCTGAAATCGAATGTGGTCACTTTCGAAAAATAATAAATA
>LPNX010988214.1:106240-150104 GCA_001517045.1 Pseudotsuga menziesii
TAATTTTCCAAGCTTGGAATTTGGAAATTCTATTTGGACATAAAGATGCACCTCCTTGAGGCGAGTTTCTCGGCTAGATTCTTTTCTGAAGACTAAGGGGGGGAGTCTCCGAAACTTGATGCCCTAGTTTCTTCCCATAATGTCCCATGGTCAAAAAATGAAACTTCTCCAAATTTTGAACTACTTCAACCAAAAGATGCGCCCTTCTATGGAAAGTTATCCTATCCCTCTTTTCTTGATGATATATGGGGATAAGACCTTGAACTGGAAGCCCTAGTTTCTGCTACTGCATAATGGCTTCTTTCAGAGAGGCTCTGATACCATGTTAGTTTTTCTAATCTAATTAAATTAATTAGGATCTTTATCTGAAAGAATAACAAGCACAAAAAGATACAAAAGATAGAGCAGATACACAAGACACAAAGATTTTTACCGAGGAAACTGTAAAGGAGAAAACCCCGCAAAATTCTTCAAAATAGTTTCATCACTAAGAAGATATCACAATATGAAAAAACTCATTAAGAAAAAGTCTTCTGCAACTCTCTCTCTCTCTCTCTCCCCTCCTTATCTTTCTCTCTCACCTTATGCGAATTTGATTGAGTGTAAGTGTGTATAAATCAGAGAGGACGACTCCCTATTTATACTCTTCAGGTGACTGACCTCCAAACTTGACTGGGCTGACCTCTAACCCTAATAGGGTCGAATTCTCCTAGAGAGACTCCAAAATTGCATTACATAATATTATACTACAGATTATTTCCCCAACTTATAATGGAGGTTGTACCTCAAGAACCATGTACAATAATGACATCCCGAGAGGATGGAAACACATATTCAATGGGGGTGCAACAACATACGATGATAATATACTTCATAATATATTCCGAGGTTACAATTACAACAACAAGGATTTGGTGCTTCTACAAAATCCTTTTGCAAGTCTTTTTCACTTGATGAGGGATTGGTGTTCCTCACAAGGATTGGTGTCTCTGTAAAATTACTCTGAGAAATTGGTGTTCCTCACATGGATTGGTGTCTTTGTAAAATTAATGTGAGGGATTGGTGTCTTTGTAAAATAGTTCTAAGGCATTGTTGTTCCTCACAATATTCTCTCTTCATGTAAAACAATATGCTAATAAAGTTCTTGACAAATTCAAATATTTGTGTGTTATTAGATGATTTTCCATTGTGAATATTTTATTAAGTATCGTTGAAGTTAAGTTTGTAAGTTTTAATTGGCATAACTGCGAAATACTGATTAAACCCCCCTCTTAGCATTTCCAATGTCACGTCCCCACCCTTCTACTAGAGAGAGGATGTGAATAATGTGGCTAGCAATTCGAGAAATCTAAGCCCCATGAACACAAACAATAAAATGCAAGAAACTTAAAATATACATAGAAGCATAAATCCTTAACATACATTCCATTCAGGCATTCAACATGTTCATATTATTTCATAACAAATATAGTTGCTGGGATAATATACACAAGAATACTTATCTTGAAAGAAGCTTGTCCTATAACCATCTATGTCGCTGCAACATTCCACCCAACCATAGGATAGTGTGCTCCTTACTCTCTTAGCATCACTACCACCCTCGAGCTGGGCATGATTTCCACAGGGAACTAGGGGACACAGACTTACACACAACAAAGCCAAACACCCACAGTCAAGCCAGTAACCACATCCAAACACAGTCAGCCCACTAACAGATGGATTCTTGGACTTACTCAACCAAGGCAACATAGGAATGCTCTACACAACACAATGCAGGTTTAGATCTAAGCACATATGCATACACAACAAAATACAAAATTTTGGGTTGAAGAAAAATAATTGGGCAACAAAATGAATTGCCAAGATGGGTGAAAACAACCCCCTAACAACAATTCGATTCCCAGGGTGTTTTGGCCCTAATGTGGCCAAAACGGACTCAACAACACCCAAGAAATTGTGGGTCTCTTCTCCCATTCACCAACAATCAATACAACGGATTTTCCCAACCAGGTGATGAGAAACAACAACAAAAACGCCAAGGAAGACTCCTAGCCACTGGGCCTTGCCCAATCGACTTCCTAGACATGGGAAAACTCCAGAAATATGCAAGAACATGAATGGTAAAAAAAAGATTGCTTCCCCGGAATGGAATTCCTACGTGAGGAAAATCAACTGCGTATGTGCATGTGAGAAAAATGCCTACACATGAGTGCAATTGTGGTTTCTCTCTTCCACGTGAGGGAAAAATGGGCTGCGACTACCTCCGTGAATGAAGAATGCGGCTCCCTTCCTCCACGTGAGGGTAATTGGATGAGAGATATCCCTTGGGAAAGTGTGGGGTCAAAGTTTGATAGCCCTTCTAGAACTGACGACTGTCCATACTCCCCTTTCCCCAAGGAAATAATTGCCCAACTACTACTTGGAGAGTTAAGTGGTTGGTTGAATAAGACGAGAAAAGTGGTTGGTAACTAATGGGTTCTCCTTTTGACACTTGGATCGTCCCCATTGGATCAAGGTTAAACATCCCCCCCCTTTATCCTTAGGAAATCATGCCCCCGTCTCTTTAATGTTGCATTGACATAGCTAGTTGTGGGTATTTAATTAATTGCATATTTACATGATGTAGAAATTATATTGTGCCATCAATTAGCATGATAACCATTGGCATGAGTTTTAATTTCCGAAATGTAGAACACTAAATCCATAGTGGGGCCTTTGGCTTTAGCTCCACACCATGATTAATTACAATATTTGTATCATATATATTTAATGCAAACGGGGTCAAAACCGGAGTGTTACATCCAACGAACATCATAGTTCATACATTCTTACACACTAGTTTGTTTATACGAGCATTGCACACCATCACGTTAGACTATAATAAAATCACTCGTGCTCCTAATGAAAAATACAATGCTTTGTTCATTACTATTATCATTACTGTCACAAGAATTTATGATGTGAAATATGATATATGCATTGGTTCTTTTATGTATGTAATACATGCCAATGCTTTTACCTATGTAATACACATCGGTAATTTTATTATATAAATGTCACATAGGAGTGCAATATATAATTTTCACTGCCCAATGCATTTCACACTATAAAGCACTAGTGCATACTATAGATATAATCATATTTTTGCTTTCAATATCTAAAATACACAACAGGTCTTTACAAAACTATTGTATGTCCAACTGCATAATGTGAATATTTTAGAATCATTGACGTGTTTTAATATGTAGATCATTGGCGAATACTTTATATAGATGGTGCTTTGATGTACACCATTGATATAAGTGCCCCAACAAGAAAACATACACTAGAGCCTATGATTATCTATAATGTTTAGATATGGTAGAAATCCGTTAAAACCTCCACCAAAGCTTCCATTACCAACATTGGAGGTTTTTTTGATAATTTTTGAATATCTGGTAAAACTAAAAACCTCTATTAGAAGTTGTTTTTGGTGTAGTGAATTATTTGGAATGTTGTCTTTGTGAATCTATACACACGATGATTAAAATTGTTATTGATTCTTTATTCTAATATTTATACAATGTTTATTGATTCAAAGGATGGTCTTCACTTTGTTAGTTTCTCAACTACTAGGAAGTGGTCCTACCTTTGTTGGACTTTTAACGCAAATTGCAAAAATAGATGGAAGTTAAAACCCTTACCTTAGTTGATGTGTTCTGAAGTAAAATGACTTGTCCTTTGTTGTTCATTCATATTTCTACAACATTCTTAGGATGTTAAGAGTAGATTAGACTTCTGTAATTTGCATATATACATTACACACCACCTCACAAGTTTTCACAAACCTTGGGCTGACAATATAAAGTAAGCTATGGTGTCTATAATAATATATTTGTATAATCCTTTAGCCCAACAACTAAGTGCCTTCTATTAACTTGATGGTGGTGCCACAATAGTAATACCTTAAGTTTAGATTTTTCAATAAAACAAAATTATTTACTTAAGTTTAGATTTTTCAATAAAATAAAATTATTTACACATACTATCACAAATTTGGAGGAGGCACAATCGCATGTTGTGTAGAAGCAAAATCTAAAGACGATTTAAACTTTGTATAATAACCAAAAACAAAGTTCATTGTGGTATATCCAAAAGATTCTATATCATAAAACTGAAACAAACTAGTTAAATAACCTTATACCCTTTCTACGAATCAATTTAAACTTAGAAAAACCTCAATATTTATGTTACATGTTTGAATTTTAACATGTATCCAGAGAACATTTTCAATTTTCTTGGATTACCACTGATTGAGAAATACGACAACATTTTTTCTCTTCGGTAATGGTTGAAAATAAAATTAGGAGCATAAACCATTGTGAGTTGATTAATTTAATCAAACTAAAAAAAGAATGTGTTGATGAAATTATCATTGATGCCAACATGGACTTGCAGTGGCCCCACAGGTTGTCATTGATGCCACCAAGTCCTACCATGACACATGTAGTTCCTTGGACCTATTAGATAGTGGGTTTGTGCCTTGAAGCACCTTGTACCCAGTGGACAAGGTCCCTGTACCCACAAGACTAGATCTTGATGCCACCACCTTGTTGAAGATGTTGAAGAACTTGCTGATGGCGTTGAAGACCCTGGATATGTTTCTAAAGCCTTGATGGAAGATAGAGAATCCATAGATGGGTTGGAGAAGCATTAATAACCCATTTCATGGTCATTCATGCTCTGATGGTGTCACGGTACCCCAGGATAAGACCTAGCTATCCCACAGGTAATATCATGCTGGATCTTGACCCTTGGGGGTCTCCTAGTGTGGCTGAGGTGGTTAAAGAAGCCTATGAATCCCCTTTATTAATGAAGAATCCCATGAATACTTGGAACCCTTTATGAAGACCTTGATGCCCTTGTAAAGGTCATGGATCCCACTACTTGCACTTTACATGGTTAGATGGAATGACACCTTGGACATTTGGTTGCTTGTAGATGTTGGGTCCTTAATCATGCATGCCCTGGAGATGGACCTAGTACATAAATAAATATTTGGCATCCATATACATAATGACATGACACCTAATGATGTGAATACCCTAATTCCTTGATAATGATGGAAATTATGCCCTTATCACTTGTGATAAACTTGAATATATGAAGACAAACCCTTAATGCAAGATAAATAAATTCAAAATAAAAGAATATGTTTACAAGACATGTTTGCTCCAATTAATTTAAATAAAAAATACATAAACGACAAGTCGGCTAAAAAATGATTTTTTTTGGGAAACTAGTGTCGAAAGTTTCATTTTGCAAGTGAAATTCGTAATAGCTTTGATATTTTCGGGTATAATTGTTGAAGCAACGAAGGAGTAGTTTGCATTGTCTGAGGAAAATTTTTATGGATTGGAGAAGTAAAGTTTTTGTGATGAACAATCTGAATTATAGCAGTAGTTGATCTACTGAATAGTCCCGAATTCTTTTTGTAGAGAAGTCTTTTGTTTTCTCCTTTTGGTGGCAGTCCTATGGTGGATTTGCATGGGGTAAAAACTCGTGACTAAGGAGATCTCTCGGTGATGTTCAAGGCTTCTACAACAACACATAATCAGAAGATGGTCTATGTTTTTATTATTATTATGGATATTGCTACCTTTTTATACACAACCCTAATCCAAGGTTTCCAGTATTAGTAGCAGCAAAGGACCCTACTTAGATGATTGTACTAATGACTAAATAAACCAACAAACACCTTGTCTTAGAAATATCGACAGAGTGAACTAAGAATAGTTGCAGCCTTAAGGAGCAATGATGAAACTAGTAGAGGAGTAGACCTAATATGATCTTATGTCCTTTTGGTGTTTTATTGCTTCCCTAATTTGTTATAGCATATTTAATGTGTTGAATGATAGCTGCAGGGTTCATCTGGAAGATGCGACACTAGGGTGAGTATAGTTTTTGACTACTCCTCCTGATCTGAGTCTAGGGCATACCACATATCAACTAGGGATTACCCTAACACTTGATAGTCTTGCTAGGAATTATCTCAGGCCATCTTAATTCGGGTGGTGTTTACACCTGCAACACAAAGGACTAGCCAACAATCTACATCTTCAAACAATCACTAAGTTGACATTAATATATGCACAGTAATATGATGATACAAACATTATACATGCCATGATGAACAATGAAGCGGTATACAATATATACAATGAAGCACATACATTGGTAAATGTTAGTGTAAAGTTGTATATTATTGTAGATTGATATGATGATAGCGAATATAGTGATGAAGTAGATATAGCGATACAAACAATAATATGAGTATATGCACTAGTGTAGAGTGAAGTATGATCATGCAAACCCCAAACATTGTTTTTTGCCTAGAATAGTGATCCAAGATGTGAACAGTTCGGTTTGAAGGTCATATAGCCCAAGCTTGAAGTAAAGTGGCATGTGTGCTAATGATGATGTTGTCATGAAACAATAAATTAGAGTATGTAAAGTACAAATATAGTGATGCAATAGACCTTGTTTGATGATGAAGACATACATTGTGCACTTTGATGATGTTGACAATGTTGAGTAAACAAGTCGACAAAAAAAATCAAGTAGTTTGCATACAGTGACATATACAATGACCTTGATCAGACCTTGATGGTGATCTTGATACCATAATGATGATTATGCATACTCTACAGTGATTGTGATGCTTACTCTATGATGTTGATAATTTCTTTGACAATGATACGATGATGATAGTTCCTTGAACACTATAATGCATACCCTATGCTGATGTTGCAGACCTTGACAAGACCAATAACAAAGTGAAGAAGACAAAACAAGTTGATGTCAGCAACGGTAGTGAAGAGTGATGAGCAAAAGTTGATGAGAAGACTTGAATGTCATGATTGATAACACAGTTGATGAGCAGACCTATGATGATCAGCAGTGACTAGATGAACTAAATGATTGATGAGAATTTCTATGACCAACGGTAGTGATGATGAGCAGACCTATGACTAGCAGCATTGATGATGAACGGACCTATTACCAACAACAGTGATGATGAGCAGAGATGATGAGTATGACCAGAGATAGTTGAACAACAGATTGATGACAACCAATGATTGGCATCAAGCTTGCAAATAGTGACTTACACTTGAGGATTGGACTCCTCAAACCATTCTTAGTTGGAGCTAAGAAAACTAGGTTGGGTCCTATTTCAGAGTTGGAGCTCTTTTTACCAGTTGGTGCTCCTTGTAATAGAGAAGATTGTTGTCTTCCATGTACAATAAATAAAGATCAAATTACAAATATTCTTGTGTCTCTTGATGTGATGATTGTATGGTTGATTTAGCTCATGAATTTGCTTATGCAATTGATGACATAATGATTGATATACTCTGATTAATTAAAAGAAAATAAAATGTTTATAATTGCTCTCACATTGATTCAACCACCCCTCAATGTCCAACAAAATGTTTATGCTTATGTTGATTAGCTATTTTCAACTATTAATAATTTTTAATACTTTACTTTATTGTTAATGGTTGAAAGTAAAATTAAGAGCATAAACCAATGTGAATTCATTATTTGAAATTAATGAAACAAAAAAGACCATTATAAGTTGATTATTCTAAATTAATAAAAAAAAAAAATATGTTGCTGAGTTATGTTCAACCATGTATAAGTTGATAATTTTTAATCCTTTGCCTTGCTTTATTGTGAATGGTTGAAAGTAGAATTAGGAACATAAACCATTGTGACTTCATTATTTGAAATTAATGAAACAAAATAAGAATGTCCATGCTTATGTTCCTTGGCTATTTTCAACCAGGTATAAGCTGATAATTTCTAATCGTCGAGGTGTATAGATAGAATTGATAGCTTGGATGGTAAATTGTTATATAGTAGAATAAAATTGGTATAATAATGTACGAAGAAACAAATAAAAATAAATAAATAAAGAAAATGAAAATCTTAAATATTGGTTTTATTTCCTAAATAATTCCATATGCATAACACAATCATGTTAAAAAAAAATTCATTCTACTTCCATTCCATAGTAGTTAAAAAAAATTAAATAAATTACGTGTGTGAACATTTTTATAAAATTAGGAAACCTGAATTGAAATCTGTGTGAACAATTTTGTAAATTTACAACCTAGACTCTAGGATGAATCCATGAAATACTTTACTCGAGAAGTAAAACTTTACAATAATTAACGTTCTTGAAACAAAAATCCATAACACACCCAAACGGGAAACCAAGCAGATTTACAGGATTGCAATGAAAGCTTTTCTTCAATTGAAGGAGCAAAACAGAAAGTCATGGCTCTTCATATTGCGTTTTTCGGCCATTATCTGAAAATTTGATTAATTTTCAGATAACCATCGAAAATGGAATAGGAAGACCAGATGTTTTCAGAACGTACTATCTCTAAGAGTAAACGATGACAAAACAAGGCAGAACGGCTCTGGGATTGAACACAAACAGTTCTTCCAAACCAGAGCAGTTGCTATCTTCTCGGCCTGCCACAGAATCGAAACATGCAGAAGAGAAGGAAGTTGAATCGGAGCTATCTACAGGGCCATGAACACGCCCGGCAATTACTCTGCAAATCAGAATGGCTCGTTTTCCACAGAACTTAGTACCAGCATTTTGATTAAAGAGATTAATTGAACAATGGGCTCTTCCACTGGTAGCTGTTGTGTATATTCCCTTCCCATTGCAGGCAAATCCTGTTCTAATGATCTTACAGAGGTTGCAATCTTCTTTGTCACAGAGGCTGGATGATTCTTTTGTTCCAAGAGAGCACATAATGGTGGTGCCATGGAATCTCAACACTTCGTTTCCATCGGCCAAACAGCGACTGTGTTTGCTGGCTTCTTCAGGCCCTGCTCTGCATTTTACTGCTTCTCGGTATTCCTCGAATCTGGCCAGTTTGCTTTGTGTGTTGTTCACCTTGATAACTCTCTCTATTTTTGTGCATTCAATCCCAGACTCCAGCCAGCTTGTTTTGAAGATGCGTTCCACAGTTCGACGAGTTAAATCGCATTCGGAGAGATCTGTAACTGTACAGTAAAACTGGTTATTACATCAATGATGTTTATATTTTAGGATAGCAAATTTTTTTTTCCTAAATTGCCAAAAAGATGACAGAAGTGCAAGGTCCGATTTTATAGGCGTTTTAATGACAATAGTAGATAACAAAGCATGTAGAACAAGTAACAGATAACTAGCTGCAGACAACCAGTTGAACTAGAAAAATGCATGGATAACAGATAACTTAACCAGATGAATTATAAAAAGGCATGAAAAACAAATAACAGATAACTTGTTCATTCATAACAAATAAACCATTAACTGGTTTAAGGAAAAAAAAACATAGAGAACAAATAACAGATAACCAGTTGAACTAGATAAAAAGGTATCTATAACAGATAAGGTAACCTGTTGAATTAGAAAAAGGCATGAAAAAAAAATAACAGATAACTTGTTCATTCATGGCACTTAACTTGCAAACTAACTGTATTCAATTCACAAGTTAACTCATAATTAATAAATAAAGATTATGAAATTAAGTACATTCCAAGTAGATATTGAATTATTTAATTAAATATTTGTACCAAGGATTTTAAAGTCAGCTAACTGAGTCAAAAATTCATGTTTAAAAGTCAGATTTCTAAGTCAGATTTCTATTTCAAAGGGCCATCAATAACCAACCTGCTGCTCAGGCTTTATGGGCATAAATTGCAAGATGTTTATATTTTAGAATAACAAATTTTATTTTCCTAAATTGCAAGAAAATGACAGAATTGCAGGCTTTATGGGCATAAATTGCAAGATGTTTATATTTTAGAATAGCAAATTTTATTTTCCTAAATTGCAATAAGATGATGTGAAAAGCTATAAAAATGTTTATGCTTCTTTTGAAAAAGATTTTTCAGTTTCTAAAATTAAGGAGATAATAATTATAAGCAATATAGTTTGGCTTACAAGATGTTAGTACTAGAACTTTCTCTCAACATTTTGAATATGATACTAAAAGTCACTAATGGGTATGAGTTCCCTTTTCAACTTTCTTGGGATAAGCATAATGGATGATATCTTTCCTCTGATAGAGACAAAAGTGTATGGAACCTTTATTCACTGCACATGGGTTCACAATGGATGAGTTCATGAAGGAAACTAAAATGCCTTTCCCTCTTTTGTTCGGGAAAGAGCTTAAACAAAAGTACAGTGGTTTGATTTTATGGGCGTTTCAAAATGGATAATAGCAGATAACTGGTTTAAGTAAAAAAAGCATGGAGAACAAATAACAGATAACTAGTTGGCAGATGACTAGAAAAATACATGAATAATAGATAACTTAACCAGTTAAATTAGAAAAAGGCATGAAAACTTGTTCATTCATGACAGTTAACTTGTAAACTAACTATATTCAGTTCACAAGTTAACTCATAATTAATAAATAAAAGATTATGAAATTAAGTACATTCCAAGTAGATATTCAATCATTCAATTAAATATTTGTACCCAGGATTTTAAAGTCAATTAACTTAGACAAATTTATGTCAAGAGGTTAGATTTCTATTTCAAAGGGTGAACAATAACCAGCCTACTGCCTAGGCTCAGGCTTTAGCTCAGGCTTTATGTGTAGCAGGGCTTTGAATTTGAAGCTATTTGTTCTTTGAGATTTAGCAGGGCTTTGAATTTGAAGCTATTTGTTCTTTGAGATTTAAAGGCTTGGCCTTTGTGGCATTAAAACTTGTCGTTGGATTTCAAGCTATTTACTATTTGAGATTCAAAAGCCCGACCTCAGTTGCATAGAAGCTTGCACAACAGGCTGATTAACTGACCTCAATAACATTAAAGCTTGGGCAACAGGCTAATTAAGTAATTTAGCCAATGCATATTTAGAAATACATATATTTATGTAATGTTTTTGGAAAAGGAATAAGCTAAATTCTAAATAATTTGCACCTTTCTTAGTAAAGCTCAAAACTAATGATACCATGTTGTAGGCCATGTTAATAGTTCTTACTCGCATGGTTTGACTGATGATGAGATTGCAGAGCTTCAAAACTCCTGAACTGTTGGCTACAGTTTTTGCAGCGAATCCTTATATGATCTACACCATTGCAAAAACTTGGATACCCCGGCTTGAATTTCGCGGGAGATAACAGAACCTGTTTTACACATTTAGCAGGCATTATTCTCTCGGTATTTCTGCCATTGTTCATGCAGGGACAGTTGCTTTTATTCTGGTCTAACAGGCTGGCGTCTTTCGCACTACATTGACATTTGTAATCGCCAATGACCATTAATTCCTGCGAGAAAGTCTTCATGAATTCATCTCTGCTTCTTGATCGATGGCTGCTGAATCTATCCATTCGCTTTATAAATTTGTTTCCCACAAAGCCATTGGAATTACAAGAGTTCAATTTCTTGCCCGCCATCACCACTGTAAAGCTTTCTGGATTGTGTACATCCTCGTCCTCCGATCTGCACTGTAACGATTTCCTCAGCGATAACCACACAGTGGGCATGATACTAATTTCTTCTTAACCAACCAAACAATATCAGCGACAGCTGCAATCTCTGGAGTCTCTGGCTTGCTACGCCTCGATTGCTTTCTGCCATTATATCAGATGATATTTTAGGTTTTCTTTCTCGCTGCAGCCTGCCAGCCAACTAAAAACAAGAGAGTAAAAGCCATTCACGAGATGGGCAGAGTGCAGTACTTGAGTAAGGCCAAATGGTATTTACACTTTGTTTCACGCCGTGTCCGTTTCCAAAACCAACATTACTGCGCTCTCAGAGGCAATTAATGGACGTTAAGACCGATCAGAGAATGGGAAATAATGTATTGGACGACGTGTTTGACTGTGACATTCATGGCCATTATTGATTGAATGTGGATCATTATGGTTCTCAGGTTCAACCTATCTCAAATCAAATCCAATTCCTTTGCATTGCAATAAACCTTAATGCACCATGTTCTACCTAGATAATTTTCATTTCAATTTAGTTAACTTGTGGTTCTGCGGAAAATCTGAGAAAAACCATACGTAACCCCAACAAAATTTTGTCACTGAAATTGCCAAAAGAACAAGATTTCGAAAACTCTACGAACTGGACGTTGAAATGTCAGAAATCACATGAAGTCAAATGGCAAAACGCCAAGATACATCGCAACCTCGAGAAACCAAATGGCGCTGTAAAAACATTTTTGTCCATTCATGATCCATGCTTTTAAGCCTGAGCAATCCACTACTTTTACTAACTGTTTCACCATTTAAAGCATATAGCAACTCCAGATCCTTCAGAGTTCATAGCATTGAATAATTACCGAAATTCGAAATCTTGAATTCTGTCACGATAGTTTTCAATACATTGCACCTAACGTCATACGTTATGTCCTTCCACAATTGTCTCAATCGTGACATTCATTTTATTTGTCCATATTCAAGCCTGTGTTACTTCCATACACCAACCTTATAAATCTATGGTATAGTCCAGTGGAAATAAGTTATAATAAATCCATGGTATAATCCAGTGGAAATAAGTTATCATAAATCCATGGTAAAACCTAGTGGAAATAAGTTATCATAAATCCATAGTAAAACCCAGTGGAAATAAGTTATAATAAATCCATAGTAAAATCCTTTGGAAATAAGTTATAAGTATGAATTATAATAAATTCATAGTATAATCCAGTGGAAATAAGTTATAAGTATTATTATAATAAATCCATAGAAAAATGTATATTGGAAATAAGTTATAATTATTATTATAATGTGATTTTTTTAGAACTCATATAAATTTATAGGCAAAATATACAAATCAGTGCTTTTCTTTTCTATTTATTTTATAACATATCACAATTGTCTACTTTTAATTTATTGAACTTAATTGATGAAAGCTAAATGCATCTCTTAATGGGTGTTATTTCCAATTATTTTTAAGAACATGTATTAATTAGAAAGTTGTTACAATTTTCTATTTTTAATTTATTGAAGAAAGATAAATGAGTGTTAATTAAAGTTATTTCTATTTTTTCATGGAACTTGGATTAAAGATGATATATTTCCGTTCTTTTAATTGGAAAGTTGGATTGAAGAGTATACATTTCTGTTTTTTTTGTCATTTTCACATTAATTTATAGATAAATTTTATTGATGAAAGATAAATGAATTTGTTAATTAAAGTTATTTTTAATTTTTGATAGAAGATGTTTTTTAGTTGGAAAGTTGGATAGAAGACTATACATTTATGTTTTTGTCATTTTCACAAATATTTGTGGAGACTTTTGTCTAGATATTGATAGGTGTACATGTTACCATCAATCAAATAATCCAGAATGGAATCTACAAAGTTGTGTTACACATTTTCCAAAGAGACTAGTGAAAGTGTTTGAATTTATAGATATTGATAGGTGTACATGTTACCATCAATCAAATAATGGAATGGAATATGCAAAGTTGTGTTACACATTTTCCAAAGAGAAGAGTGAAAGTGTTTAAATTTACTATCAATTAGATAATTGAAGGGAATCTACAAAGTTGTGTTATACATTTTCTAAAGAGAAGGGTGAAAACTGTTTGAATATACTTGTTATAAAAGCATTGTTTCTAGTGCTCCATGAAGATGTCTAGACATCTATTGAGGATCAATTGCTAATTCAACATATTCTTAATTTTAGAGTTTACCAAGGATCCATGCATAATGATATGAATGCCTACGAGGAGTACACATTATGTCAAGTAGTTAGTAGACTCATTTTAGCTTACACTTGAGGTAGTTGATGTAATGATGAACACTATGTACATTGTATTGGTTGGTGTTTTCGTTATATTATGTTGGGAGAGATCTAGACAACCACCTATTTCAGAGTTTGGAACCATTTATATTGTGCTGGTTGGTATTTTTGTTACATTAAATCTTGAGAGATCTATATGGCCACCTACTTTAGCATGCTTTGATGTGCAATGGGAACGAGCATTAATGTACCCAAGGTGCTACTACTTGAGGATTTACTACAGTGCAATATGATATTTTGAGGTGCATATTTTCAATTGCTTAAGAAATGTAAGTGGTATCCAAGAGGCAAGGTATAGTTTTGTTCAATTATGTGTGCATAAATTCTATTTATTGGTCATTACTTAATCATGAGAATACATGTAGAATCAATAATGCATTGATTAATCATTTTTGTTTTTACAACATGTAGATATTGAAATTGGTAAACTATATTGACTTCACTCTAGCCAATTCTTTTTAACTTATACAAACATGTATGTAGCTTGATTAATATATAGTTGAATTTCAAAAATTCCATTATACATTGTATTTGTACTTACATATTTAAAATACAACATTTTATCTTAACTTTCTGCAGTACATGTCCCCATTTAATTTGTACCATGTAAGGACAAGGGTATTCCCAAAACCTACACATAGTCACATGCAACTAATAGAAATTCAACACGAACTTGATGCCATGATAAGTATACCATGTTATACCATGATGTTTTTTAGTTTGAAATGACGTATGAAATGACGTATGATATTTGAAAAAAATGATTGAATCCAATTTATAAATTCAAATGATGATTAATATATATTTATTATTTGAACAAAGGTCATGTTGCAAAGACTGGTGACATTATTTCGTGGGCACATGAGTGGGACCTATAATTAAGCATAAGCATCATGTTGTAGACCCATTATGGATAATATTTATTGCAAATATATAAACTCATACAAATATTGGTGTACATATAGTTTTTAATTGAAATATTCATTTAATTTTTAACGATAATTGCTTTTTCATGATTATTTTTCTCATGTTTCTAGGGAACATGCATGTATATTCATAATGTCTAGCATAATATAAAGAACAAGCAATGTGTACTTAAATCCCTAATAGAAAATTTAGGTATATAATGTGTTTCATGGTTAAAATGTGATATGAGGTTATCATAAATTTTGTATGGAAATTAGGCTAGCTTGATTTTACTCGTAGGAAGCATTATAGCCTTCTTTGGTCAATGTGGAATAAAGATTTTTTTGTTGTCCCTTCACTTATAATCATTCCATAATTTATCTTCTTCTTGTATATATTTTTGAGTCTTTAACTAATTACCCGTGAGTTTACTTTAAGCAACTTGTGGGCTATATACGAGTTTTCCTCATGCAACATATCTGTACTTTCAAAAGGGTCCCCAAAAATAGTAAATGCACAAAAATGTGTAGAGTCTACGAAGGTCATATACCTATACAACTCTAATTTTCATTCATAGCTCAATGATCTAATTTATATTATTTGATTATTATGTGTGAACTATTTTTTATTACATTGAGCATGTATTCCTTGTTGTATACAAATTTATTTCCTTATTTTTTATTGCATTGAATATTTATTTCTTGTTAAATATATAAGTAATAATCAATACTGTTTTCTTTTTATTATGATATAATGATGAAAATTTTTGGCTTGATTTATACTAGGGTCCATAGAGCTGATTGATAGAGGGTTGTTGCAATTTAAGAGTTGGTATATTTGATTCCTTAGGAAGAGAATGCCTCACTTGAAGCATAATGCTAGGATGAGAGAAACTATGGGGCTCGAGAAATGTGAATTCATGACCAACTACATCATAGGTTAAATTAGATATTCCCACTAATCAACCATAATGTTGCAACCACCCATAGCCAGAAAAAACAACAAAAATAGTAAATAGCATTCCCCTTAACTAGTCATCACATAAATTAGATAAAATAAAGCACATTATTGAACACCATAATAGATGCAATCATAGATAAACAAGACAATCAATTTTTTAAGGGGTCTCTTATTTAATTGTTGGAAAGGATGATCTAGTACATGGCTAGCAATACAAGGAATTATACTTATCAAACCATTGTTATCTTCATCATATATAGGTCGATGCATTTACATTAAATGCGTAGAAGAGTGATGGTAAGGTACATGCTGATCTTGGCCAACACCATTGTCCTTTCCCTCCATTTAGTTCAGTTGAATCCTAGTTTCCTTCTTCTACTTTAGCTAGGTGGTGCTCTTCTATTACCACCACTTCCTTAGTTGTTTAGGGATTTTCTTGGTGTTCTTTCTCGCACCCAATGGTATAGCTAATATGTGGTGCCATTTCCTTTGGCTCAACCTTTCTATCTTGCACTACTCTATCCTTCATGGTGTTGCAATCAAAACTCAAAATTCAAAATTCAAAACAAGGGGCCCAATAATCCTCAACCACATTAGTTGAATTTCACTTTTGTCAACTTCTACTAGCCTTGGTCGACCCTACATCCTATTCTTCCTTCTGTCCAAGTCAATGAATCCTTCTAAAATTAGAGGCCCAACTCCAAAGCCTTAAATCAAAATGGTGTGAATTACTTAAGATCTTTGGACCATTTAGTAACAACAATGTTTAGTCATGCAAGACATGCATTGGCATGGTTTCGGTCTAGATTTTGCACTAGAGTATCATGAATTGTAGCCCACTTTAACTACCATTACTGTTGTATTTGTTGAAAGGAGGTTAGATGGGTGAGGTAATCCATTTTTAGCTATCACAACTATGACTAAAGTAGTCTAATTTCCTCGTAGAGATAGTAGAGTTTTACATCCACCTTCTAGAAGTGTTTTACTTTTCATCCCATACTAGGGAATTTATTGTTTTGTCAAGTTCTTGTTGTATCTTGTTGATTCTCTTGGATATATTTGATTGGATACTCGTGTCACTTAGCTATATCCATCTATTTTTTTGTCATAACTACAATCTCTTGGAATTGCATATTTCCTTCCTATAGTTTTTTGCATATGACGTATGCAATGACTATTGTAGAATCCATAAAGTGTAGAATCTAGGCCATTTTATGTTGTTCTATCATGCATTACATGTCCCATGATATCTTTATCTATTATTTCCCTTTCTTTATTTGTTGCACTACTTATTGCAACTAATTTGTTATGTGACTTAGTGGAGTGGGTGAAAACATGAAGTTGGGAAACAATTTTGCTTGTTTTTTGACAAAACAAACTGCAAATTTTTATGTTTTTCAACTTCAACCCCTTCAAAATGATATCTCCCTTAGGAATTTCACCTTGAAGTAAACACACAAGTTTTAGAGAATTGAATTAGCTACGTACTCATATTTAAAATTTTTTTATCAACATATTGTGGGGAAAATTTGGAGGGCACTAATGACATATACTTTAAAATTTTAAGTATGAATAATGAGTGACCTGTGTGCCCTCCATTTTTCTTAGAGATAGTTATTCATTTTAGGGAAAAAAAATTTATACTCATAATCTACACAGATTGAACTTGTTCATGGACTATATTTTGAGGTTTTTTGGAGTTCATAACTATTTTTTATTATTTATCAAAACAACGTAAGTTCAGAAAATAGTGCATTATCGACACATGTTGGTGAGATTCAATTTTATTTTTGTGTGACACTTATTGGAAAAAATAAAAGTACCCTTCTGAAGAGGACAAGTCAATTATGATCTCTATGAAGATTTCAAAATTTTTGGTGTTGTCTTTGTTATGATATTGAATTTTCATTTCGGGTGATTTTCAAAATAACAAAATTCTTAAGAAATAAGGTTTAGAAAAAAATTATTAATAAATAGAAATTCAAATTAAAATGAAACAATTTTTATATCATTGGAAACTAGATTCAGATATGAATCCATTGCTACCAATTCTGACAAATAATCTTTAAAATATGTAGGGGTTTGGGCTTACTGAAGTTGCAGGTTCCAGAAAGATGCCAGATATTTTTGCAGGTTTTGTTGACCATGAATTCTCGACCGAAAAAATATCTCCAAACTTTCGGCCGAGAGTTTAGTTCAAACTCTCATAAGAGAGTTTTAAAAATCTCATTCGAGAGTTTGTTGTCGATGTGAAACTAATCGATGTCCCATCTTGCTAGGGTGAGCCTACTAGCTATGTCGTTCCCAAAGACTAGATGTTTTTTGATAAGGTCTTTAGTCAGGCTATGTATTATGTTAGATGGGTAAGAAGGATAAGAGTGCAACATCGTTGATGTTTCCAAACTAGCCATAAGTTGTAGCATATCAAGGGCGGCTTGTTTCTTGATGATGAACTTAGTGAGGTTAGTGTCCATTGGATTTTTACCTTACATGTTTACCAGTTATTGTACCTCTTGAGGGAGGTACTAAATGATTTTGGAAGTATAACGACATTGTTCAATTATCAACAGTGGGTACTTCTAATATTGTGCTGGCTAAAAATGTATAAATATTTTTGTGTTTGGTTTGACTTGAGTTTTTACTTCAGAGGTTGATGATGCTTTTTTAGTTTCCTTATCACCTTCCTCTCCTTGTTGAATTTGTTTGTCACTTCCATTCTCATCTTGAGTTGTTTGTGACCTCCCTCAAGTTGTGTGTATTCCATTTGCTCATCAATTTGTTGCTCTTCTATTTATTCATATTATTTATTTTCTATCTCCATGTTGTCAATTCACTAGTTCAACCTACTAGCATGGTATTTACTAGGGTCTCGGTTATCCCCTCTTATGAAGTGTTGTGACTTGAAAAACTGTCTTATATTGCAACTTTAACCACGCAGTCTACGGATTGGTTGATGTTTTTGTCAAGCGCCCCCCAGTGTTGTCATATGGATCCATGATTACTATATGGGTTCCCCTCTAGAGTGAAATCAATGGTTCTTCCTACGCAAGTTCATGACCTTACGCTTTTAGGTATTTTATTTTTAAAAGTGCGATTTTTTTAGTTAACGAAGAATACTCATTGATGTGGGAGAGGAATTGTCTTGATTTCTTGTGAGGACTTGGTGGATAGTTGTGGTGAGTGCGTCCTTAAAATTTTTGGTGATAAGTCTTTCGAACATATTTTCCAGTTGTGTAACCCCTCTTTAGACTTCATCTAATGTCCATGTTTCCCTTAAGTGTTGAAAATGTTAAGGAGCTTCATCAGGGTTCTTGTGATGGTCATCGAAGCTATTGTGAGTTCCTATTCAATTGCTTGGATGGATGACTATCCCCACTCCAAGCGTTTTCTCTTCTTCTAAATTTGAACATATTACAACAACGGAGGTTTTTCTAAGAGAGTGATAACACTATCTTATTCTTCATCACACTCTTATAGTTTTCTTTTAGAAAAATGAACAATTCCCTTGAGTTGGTTTTGGTGATGCTTACCCATAGAAAGTTATGGATTTCTTCTTGAATGACATTGGTTTTTAGAATGTATGGCAAGGGCATAAATTCTATTCTTTTGGATCCCTTCATGACAGTTTGTATGTAGCTATTATCCTTACATTACAATAAATTTGACTTTTATGGGAGGTTGTCTTCTGCCTCCAAAAGTCACTTTTGGGGCTGGTCTTTACAAAATGACCCCTACTAGCAACGACACTAAAAGTTTGTCCTTTTAGGAGTAGTTTTGGAAGAGATCGAAACCACCCCTAAAAATGACTCTTGGGGGCGGTTTAATGGGTATGATTCATGAAAAATTTCAAATGATAACTATATAATTCATAAAGTTCTTCTACTAGAAAAGTCTTAATAGATACTAGAGAAAAAACTCAAATGGATTTTAAATGCTTTTCATCTAAAATTACCCAACAATTACATCTAAATACTCCATTTTATTTTCTTTTGGTGACAAAATCTATCTAAACCAAATTATCAAATTCACATAACATTAAGATGTTGGTCAAGAAAAAAATAGAATTCAACTACAATTAGACTTTTCAAGCTTGAACCCTGTTTTAGCTTGCAGTGCACTCAAAACATATCATATTGATACAAGTATTGAATTTCCAATTAATGCTTTCAAACTCATAGTAACAAATACATACCTCAACTCATGATATGGAATCCATCTACAATAACGATGATCATCTATTCATGTGATGACCATTGCCCTTGCAGAAATATGCATACACTATTGATATCTAATAAGATCAATGGATATCCATACACTATTGATATCTAAGATCAATGGATATGCATACACTATTAGTATCTAATAACTAAAACTGTTGAATAAATAACATGTTATATTCTATGTTTTACAAACATGAGAATAAATATACATACAACAATTCTAATCTAAGCTTAATGGATATGCATACACTATTAATATTCAATAATTAAAACTGATGAATAACTAACATGTTCTATGTTTTAGAACCATGAGAAATTTCTGGTCCAGGAATGTAATTTATACAATCCTTTTAATGATCTTGGAGATATTTGACAGTGGATTTATTGTTGGTTTGATATATGTTTAGTTTCAATTTGAGAGTTTAATTATGCGAGTTGTTCTAATTACTATTGCCAACACAATTTTCTCCACCAATTAAAACTGGAACAACTCAACAACTCATTCACATGAAAACAGATACACGCATCCCTCTTCATGGATTCATATGGAACAATTTTCAATTTTTATCTATCTTAATAAATTGTTTGTAATAAATTGTTGGAGTTAAAGAGAAAGTTGGAATTCAGAGAATTGATGTACAACATGATAGGTATAGGTATGGTTGGTGATTGCGTGGATAGGAGCATTCTAGAGCCGAGTAGCATAACGGCTTAGTAGAAAAAAAAAATAAGCGTTTGTATGTAAAATATTATTAAAATGACAATTTATACAATCATATGGAGTTTGCACAATGATAGTCGATTCCAACTCAACGCAGCGTGGAAGTGTCAATTCGCAGCTCCTACTCCAAGTAGCAACTATTCTCACATAGTGGGAAGGGATCTAAAATATGTTAAATATGATGCCATTGCATATGAATATTTATTTGATGTGGATATCTAGAATGGCAAATTAATCTGCTCCAGTTACAGCTCAGAGTTCTTCAACAACCAAATGATACACAACCCAGTCCAAACATTGATACACAACAAGCATGCAATGGCTCCCACACTTCAATTCTTCCAATGCGTCCAATGGCTACAACATTATGAATTTCATTTATTTTCACGAGTCATGTCAGTGAGGCCTTCATCAAAGCCATAATTGTGTCGTTGATTCATCTCTATCAAGACATTTGCTATAACAGTTGTGTCATCTCTATCAAGACATTTGGTTCTTGACAATAGCCTCGTGAATCTATTGTTTAAATTAAAAATAATCTCTAAGTTTCCTACGAGCATCTCTGATTCCTTTTTCTCAAATCCAAGATATAAAAGCCAATCAATGATAAGGAAATAATTTAATATCAACGGAGTTAATTTTTCAATAGAGAGGCAACAATATCGCAAAATAATGAAAGAGATCCAACATTCGAGTGTAACTCCATGCATCTTCTTTGGCACAAACAGTTCAATCCGTGGTCGAGCAAGCATTCACCAAGGCAGCATTTATTGAAATATATGTAGTCTTTGTGCAGCAGTAACACAAAGTTCAACATCAGGTGCAGATCTTCTATGCTCAATGCAACAATAATAGATATGACGATGTTCAACAATCACAATGATAGACCATTATTTAATCATCAAACACAGTTCCATGACCAATAATGAACATGTAGAAACAAAAAATGACATTCAACACAGGTCTCGGTGAAAATACTACTCATATCCAATTCTCCATGACTTAGTCAGCAGTCAATCAATCTTCAACACACATGTAGGTTGCAGAACCGTGTTTACGTTGAGAGAAGAAGCACAAGACTTCTGAGCTCACTCCCTCTCAATTCTTACACTCCAGTAGTAATGTAATACGCAGAGAATGTCATTGATCTCACACAATCACACATCGAAAAACACAATGTTTAGCAGGGGAACACAGGTCACAAGGAAGGAGGAGGGCATACAGAATTGTACACAGGTCACAAACAAGCCTCAATAAATCATACATTTGATAGTTGGTCATGGGAATTATGGACACGAGTCGTGGATTTTCGTTGTAACACTCTAGTTGAATGGACAAATATCAATGAGATAAGTGGATATTAGGGTTTCATAATATCACACCAATTGCAGTTACATAGAGGAGAAGGAACACACACATTGGGATAGAAGAGAGGAGAGGAATCTTTCCACAGAGATCTAAGTTATGTTATGGTTGTTGGATATTTGCAGATGTGAAGAAGAGTTGAGCAGGTAGACTCACAAACTGGAAGGATTTCTCACAGCAATGGCTACACAAATAGACATGTAAACAATATATTTGGATAGAAATGTTGAGTAGCAGGGATTGGCAAGGCTGATGGAGGGCAAAACCTGGGGCTATGATGAATTTAATCTTGAACAGATAGCAGATTGAAGGAGATGAACACCATACTCTTTTTTTTAAGTAGGTACATAGGATTGGAATATTATGAGTACAGGCCACTGGGACGATTATCGTTTCTACAATTATTAGATTCTGAATAGGGAAGATAGGTACACTTGCTAAGAAAATTCCAAATATAAACAATGATGCACCACAAAGAACAAATGGAATGACGTTAAAGCATGAATGATCATTAACAGATGTTCGCATAAATCTACCAGAGATGACCCTTAGATTTATATTCCAAGTACTTAGATTTATATTCCAAGTACTCTCTTGGACTTTTTCACGACTTTTATATTCCAAGTGGTTTTTTTCACCCTTAGATTTATATTCCAAAGTACTTAGATTTATATTCCAAGTACTCTCTTGGACTTTTTCACGACTCTTTCTCTCCCTTAGTTTTATATTCCAAGTGGTTTTTTTTTGGACTTCTTAAGGACTTTTCTCCTATTCATTATGGCTCTTTTTTTCTATTCATTATGACTCTTGGTCTTATTAGCATGTGAACACCAAGATTGTATTAAAAATTAGGTTCTGAACATTAAAAAAATGTTTGGGATGGTAGAGACTTGTTGCAGCTGCAACTGTTTTCCCAAATTTTTGAAATTTTGGACTCTCCTCTTAACTTTTATCTTGCTTAAAATTGTTTGGATCCATTAACTTTGTTTTTGCTTCCCCTCTGCTACATGTTTGAATTGTTTTGAGGTCAACTGTTTTCGTACTTTTCGGAAAATTGCTTATGTTTGAAATTGTTTGAACTGTGAATTTTGAAGATTGGATTTCAGATGTTGCCCGTTCGATTTGTGATTTCTTTCTTTGTTATCGGAAGTCTATTTCATTGTTTTCACCGTTGTTCGTCGCTGCCCGGCCGAAAGTATGTAGGAACTTAACGTTTTAGTTTGGTTGTTCGGAAGGCTTTTAACCATGCATCGGAGCCGCCATTGCGGAAGCTGAACGATGATTTCCGAGCACTTAGCGTTTTCATGAGGTTTCTGCGCCATGTCCGAAAGTTTTATGACTGTAAATCGGAAATCATAGTTTGATTGCTTTCTGCCATTACGGCTCCCGAGCGAACTAAATGTCCGCCATATAACTGCTCTGCTTGCCGATGTTTTGTGTTGGTTTTCGCCGATATGTTTTTATTTGCCGCGGAGTCCGTAGTCTTTCCGTCTTCCGCCATTGCGGCTGCGTTGTTCTCTAACCGCCCGACGTTTATGTCGTTCCGTTCGCCAACGAAGAACTATCCTCCCAATGTTTTAGTGGTTCAAGCTGCCGATAAGGTTTTTCCTGCCATTTTGTGAGTTTTTAACCTTTCTTTGGGCGGCGGTGGTTTCTGATTCGTGTTAAGGGTTTCGTGACGAGAACGCAGTACAGGGCCTCATTTTGATGATCAGCCGTATCATTAGTATGGTTATGTTTGTTGAAAATATGCAGTCCGAATTAATGATGAATTTTGTTTAACTGCAGGCGGATTTAGAAGATTCTTCAGATTCCTGCTGCAAAGATGACATAGCTGGAAGACAAAGCGGAATCGTTAGCAACAGGGGCCAGGCTTGGAAAGGTTCATCAGTCACTAAGTTGGTCCCGTTTTATGAAGTACTCGTAAATCTTAATCCGAAATGTAACACATTATGCGGATCATGAGCACTCATAAGATGACAAAATTGTAAGACTAAAGGGTTTTGGGGAAGTCTAAGAGTCATTCGTGGGCAGCCCAACAGTTGGGTTCTTTTTGTATAAATATAGAATATTAAGATAAGGGAAAGGGGGGGGGGGAGCTTTTTCCCAGTTAGATGAGTGAAGACATATTGTAAGAAGAACTATTTCCTTTTGCAATAGAGAATTACAGTTTTCCTGTTGGAGAAAGCTTGGTGGGATGTTCAAATGTTATGCTATGGATTTGTTGAAGAGGAATTATTTCGTTTTCAGCTTTATGTTCATTAACTGTGAGATCGTTCTAACCCTTAGGACCTATGTTCTTGTCTGAATGATTTTTTGGTTCATTTTATGAAAATTACCACCATGAGTAATGAATGTTGTTCATAAGCAATTGGCTATCTGGTTGTTTAAATATATTTAATTGTTCATGTGTTTTGGAAGAAATATTAGCTATCTGAAATTTCTCTTTATAATGCATGCACAAGATACATTACTCATTAATAAGTGACAATCTTGCTCCCTGAGGATATGTAGGTAGTTAGATTTAATTTCTTGCTGTGTGTATGATTTAGATGCATGAGAGTTTAAGACGAGAGGTAAGAACCTGTGCATCACATTGTGAATACTCCTTGCATTCTCTATCAATATGCATGTTAAATAGGCACTTGCATATCATACTAAAAGTCAAAAATACAAAAATATATATGGTGGACCGGGCCGCAACCGGTAAAACCTCTTATTTTTGTTACTTGACCTACGGTAGCCGGACCGCAAATCGGGCGGATTCCTTACACCAAATAGTCACGGGCTAGTTGGGAACGTTGACTGGGGAGAATCCCTTGCTGTTGTTGCCTTCGATTTTCTAGGCCTCTACAAGACTCCTACTCTCTCTTCCAACATTCTGGCTTCTACCCTTCTATCAATATGTCCCCCAAAACGTCAACACCAAATGCCTTATTTATAGCCTTGAATTAGATGAGAGTGGGTGATGATATCTAGATTCGTGATAATCTTTAGCATGGTATAAATCCCAATTTGCATGTGCGTAATATCTCTTTTTATGCGTAGTTGAACTGTTATTCTCACTTTAATTGTTGTTTCCAAGAGAGTTTTCTCCAGCAATTAAAACTCGAAGAGCTCGTTAACATAAAAAAACAAATACATGCGTCTCTCTACATGGATTCATGTGGATCAATTCTCAATTTTTTATTTTCCTTTGTATAAATGATCATAATAAATTGTTGGAGTTAAAGAGAAAGTTGGTATTCAGAGAATTGATGAACAACATGACATGTATTCTAAGCATGATAGGTATTCTAAGCAGGTATTCAGCGAATTGCTATAATAATTTGTTCTAAGAATAATCCTATAGCCTACACCATGTAACTCAGCCTACACCATGTAACTAAACCAACATGGTAACTGTAGGATACCACGTTAACCCTACAGAGAAGGCATGTAGGCTGCATGTGGCAGCCCACAACATTGCATGTGGAAGCCTACAACTTTGTAACTTAGCCTACAGGGATGTATAGGATTCCACATGTAGCCTAAAGAGGAGCCCTACTATATCCTTAGAGGTGAGATAGTGCAATTTATCCATGTTCTCACCATCATCTCCTTCCTCAATCTTTTTGAAAATGGTGAATCTCTTCTTTCGAAATTGGGGACTCCTTATGCTCCAAAACTTAGTCAAGTATGTTTTTTAAGATCATAAATGAAGCCCTAACTTACTTCATTCCACATTATCATGACACCTTAGGGAGTATTCCATGTGTACTTCATGTACCACTACAATTCCATTGCGTTCAAGGTGGTCTTAAACTCCACCAAATAGATAGCTAGAGAAGTACCCTTTGTGTTCCAGATTACATCACAAAGGAACCAATGCTGCTTAGCATCCTCATTACTTCTTCTTGAAAACTAAAGCAGGTGCAATGTTAAACCTCTATGCACACCAACCACATTACTAGTTGGACTATGCATAAACAAAAAAACCTTGTGATATCAGTTGACTCACCAGGTTTTTACCTCAAACTCTCACAAAGTAATTATTATTACTCCATGAAATAGTATAACTACTACTTGAAAAACTTCCACTTCCTACTAATGTGGTCATGGTACTTCCTAGTACATATTGGCTACTACTTTATATACTCACACTGTCACTAGATAAAATAATCGAGGTTACATGATCAAGGCTACAATGCACAAGGGGTGGCCTATAGCCCTGTAACTCAGCCTGCATGGATGTAGGATGAGTTACAGAGCTGTAAGCTAACTAATTTCTAATATCATTTATGATTTGCAGAATCCTTAGGAGGTTGTGATTTGATTGAGCCAACAGAGCAGGCCCCCTCTGCCAATTTTAGTTGGGGTTTGGCATTCATGCAATTACTCTTACTCTACTTTCATTGAACGTCTTTTCAACCTCCATCCTGAGATTTTTGGAGAGGCAAGGTGTGAAATAACTATGCTTTATCTTAAACTACTATGGGATATAAGAGGTTAAGGATCTCAACGCTAAAAATTGTTTAGTTTGGTTTCGTGTAGAAATATTTGTTTATCTAATAGATAAAATGATGACTGGTTTTTGTTTCTAAGAAAAGGATGAGGATATTACCGGGATTTTATGGTTAGCAAGCTCTCAAGAAGATGAATACTTTCAACTTTTATAAAGGTCTTGGATGGAAGGACAAAAATACAATATTCTATAAAAATGAATCTATGAGAATTTATATGATAATGTTTTGATAAGGCAATCTCAATTCTAGGAATGAAGTGGTTATGATGCAATCAATTTACACTACAAAAAAGCATTCCATTGGAGGCTTTCCAATAAAGTCTTTTGAGTATAAGATATGAACAAATAGTGGATTAATAGATAACTATACACTTTCCTAATTTGTGGGTAATTAATGATGGCACTAACCATATATTAAGGGATTGTAGATGGATAAGAAACATTTGGGAGAAATGGATGGAAATTTTGATAAGGAGTGTTTGCAGCATGTTTGGTAGAGGAATACCACAAGGATGTTTTTCACATGCAAAGGTGGAGAGAAGATCACTTCTAACATCAAAGGCTAGTGAACTCCCCACAAAAGAGAAGAAGTGAGTATTTCATTGCAAAGGTGGATGGATCTCTCAAGCAACTCTGATCCTCCTAAAGGCCCTAGTCTAACCTAACATGGAACCAGGATAGTATGGGTTAAAGAACAAAGACAAATATTCCTAGTGATGTCAAATTGGAGGGTAGCGAGATGTTTCATCCCCTAGTTTTTGTGACTGAATGGAAGGACAAGAACATCTAAGTAGCTACAATAGACAAACACTAAGCTATATCCCACTTGAAAAAGAAGGAACAATTAAGGTATATGTCGAGGTACCATACTACCATTCATCCAAATATTTGATGAATGCCATTAAGGGAACCCCTATAAGTTCAAGGAAATTATAAGGGATTTTTTGGTTCTACTTGGTGAGGTTATCCCAAGGGAACTTCCATCTTGACATGATTATGTTACTCAAATTAGTATCCCTATGGAAAATAATGAATTGTATGCATCTTACACATTTTTTTTTCTCGTAAGATGCTAAAGCCTTATTCTGGCTAGTCAAGAAGCTACCATGCTAAGTTGGATAATATGGGTAAATAGATTTGAGTTATGAAATAGGAATATGCTGGAAAAATGACAAGGGTTTACTACTAATGTGATCAATCAATCTTTGAAGAGATTCATTTACGGGAATGAGTAATGGAGCATGACAAGAAAAACTGGGCATGATGGTCAAGTTTAGACTTGTTCCATAGTACTCCAGGTATATTGTAGGCTTCATTTTCATCCCGTGGCACGAACTGTACATGGTTCAGCCATTGTATTGCTTACACACTCTTATTGTCAGCTGGTCTAATCATTTTCATCATAAGCAAGCTGAAAATAGTTTGTTGTTTGGGTGGTGGGGTTGCACGGTTTGGGCCTATATTCATCGTGCTCCTACCCACCATTGGGATCTGATGTATATGAAATAATTCTGGTTCTATGTAATGACCAACATAGGAGGTGTTCTTCTTTAACAATATTAATTCCATGTTTGAAAAGAGAACATCCATAACCATTTTCCAAATATTTTTTCGGCAAGATGTATCTCATGAATAAGCATTTTCCAAGACTAAAGGAACTAGTATTTGGAAAGGTCTCATGATGAGGAATGAGGGGTTTGTCTTACATCTCTAGTATTGATATAACAACAATAATGAAACCCTAAGATCAACAACAATCCATATCCTAAAATTTAAGTATTTCGTCATTTTCTCTTTGGGAAATAAAGAGGCAGTTTGAAATTTGTTTTGGTATTATGGGTGGTCAAGGTTGTACCAAAATTTTGGAATATTTCAGATTTAAGTTAATCGTGACCTTTCATGGCAATAGAGAGGATGTCATCAACCATGAAAGTGATAAAGTACTCAGGGAAGGTTCAATTGCTAATGTAAAGGAAAGGGTCATTTATCCACCATTAATAGTGATAATGGTGAAATGGCTGCTCAACTTCATGAGTCTTCTTTGTTTGTTGAAAGTGAAAACAAGAAGACTACATATTTTCCTATGGACAAAATGAGTCTAGAAAAACATATAATATGCTGGGTCAACCCGATGTCATGTATGCTTGCAAGAAATTATACTAATTCAAATTTACTAAAAAAGAGAGTTTATCTTCCTAGTGAATTTTTAGACTGCCATAACTTGCATTTCTTTCCTAAATATTAAACACGTATTCCATGAGAAGGTGATAATAAACACACCATAGATAGATTACTAAATTTCCAAATATGTAATCGTTCTATTGAAAGTATCTAACAAAATCATATCTCCATACCTAAGGAATCAGGATAGGCTCAAGCGAAAGATTATCCTTCACGTGCACCCAAAAAAGGAGTTTTGATACAATCATTTCCTTGTGGAGCAAAACCTGTGGTAAGGTTTTCATCACTGACATTAATTCCTTGTATATAGAATGATCACGGTAATAGATTGTAATTTAGGAAATCCTATTATGATAATAATTGTGATAAGTCGCACCTGATAAGCCTTTGATCGTAGTATGATTTTTTGAAATTCTAATGCTAATCCTATCTCACAACTAGTTAAAATGTGGAGTTAACAAAATAATCCAACAATAATTTTCACTTGTTCACTGCACGTAACTATGTTTATTGAAAATCAAATTACATACAATACAAATTGATTGATATTTTAATTTCAATGATAGCATCCCCTACATTACGACACTGAAATATTATTTGAATTAAAGACTTGACTGCCTTTGTCATAAAATAAACATAGAGAAACCTTGCCCAACAAAGGGCTGAAGCTCGAGGGAGTTTAGAGCCTTGTATTCCATTATACCCAGTAGAGTAGACTTTGTCAATCCCTCAACTCGCAAATCCCTAAAATCGTAAGCAAAGTTTCTCTAGGTTTCTATAGTTCTGCATAATCATGGTAAGAGCGACATCCTTTGAATGGGAAAGATGATTACAATACCAAAATTCTTTCAGACCCATGAATAAACATGAAAATATTGTTGTGTTCTAGAAATAATAATGATAGGAAATGTAATGAGAGTTCATCACCCTGATAACTCCCTCAATACCTGCACTGTAGATGGAGGCACTGGGTATCCAGAAACCTAAGGTCCAAGGTAATATCGATGGGGTTGCAAAGTCCTAGTGAGACCTTTGGAATCCTCTGATAATTCTATAATATTCTTGACAAACATGACAGAGTGAATCTAGATTTGTCGTTTAAACTCAAATCTTTGAGATTCTTGCAATTTTTCAATGAATCGAGGGAAACGTCAGACAAAATATGGCAATACTAAAGCCTGATGGATGTAAGGCTCTTAAAAATCCTATAGATAACCTCAATGCAAGAATCCAACAAACAATGGGTACTGATAATAAGGAAATATCCTCGAGCATGCTACCTTTATTCACAAACCCTACCAATCCTAGATTTGAAATCCATACCTAGTCTTTGGCCGTTTGGAAAAGGTTCACGAATAATATAATATGGAGATGCAGTCTTGATGGTTAGCTTGTGGGCAGAACATGTGAGTGTGTGGTTCCACCCTTTGCATACCATCGACACCGAGAGATGGTCTTGCATCTCCAAAGTGTTAAGATGCGGGTGAAGACAACGCTGTCTCTCTGATGGAAAACTATGAATGAATGTCGTGCAATCGATCTAAACATAATTCATCCAACCAATCTAAGCAATGGAATTTAATTTCACTAACTTTAAATATATTAAATAAATGGAAGGTTATGATAAAGGAAAAGGAAAGTAGCATCGTATGAGTTCTTGCTAAGTACATGGTATTTCCATCATATGCCACATCCTAGAGAAACAACAAACAAAAGTTTCCATTTAAAAGCATTCAAAAAAGTAATGATATTGTCAATCAATTAAAAGAAGTAACAAGCACTAAAATGAATTATATTGAATTAAAAGAACTAATAACAAGCACTATTATCAATCAATTAAAAATTTCTCCTAATTTATTATTATTTTATATTTTATTTGTTGATGATGTTATCCATTTTGGTGTTGGTGTCGTAGAGGAGTGACCTTATTTTGCTGATATTATATCCCTTTTTTGTACTGCATCTGGGATGGAGGTCAGTGCTTCCAAATTAATTTTTCACAGAAATGGTGTGGGGGTGGGGACAGTGGAACATATTTATGTTTTATTGTCCTTTAAACTTGTTAACCTGGGCTTGGGATTTAAGTACTCAGGTTTCTATTTGAAACCACTAGGTTACATAGTTGTTGATTGGCAGTGGTTGATCAAAGAATTCTGAGTTTCATTTAAACATTGGTCCTTCATATATTTATATTTGGGTGGTCGGTTGACCTTGGTTCTCTCAGTGCTGGTGGGAATACTAGTTTAGTAGTTATCTTTAGCACCTATATGTACCTCAATTCTGCAGCTAGTCAAACAAAAAATGTTTCACTTCCTTTGGTTTGGAGCTCAGGGTAGTAATAAGATTCACCTTGTTAACGGGGAGAAATTATCTTAACCTTATAATGATGGTGGCTAGAACATCAAAACATCTTTTAGTTTTTCTTAGCCCTCATAATTAAGAGTATGTGGTGGGGTTTATTTCACACAAGATTATGAACCAAAGTTATTCATGCGAAATATATCAATAAACAATCTCTTATATCTTGGATAAGGAATATGAAGAAGATGTTCAAGGTTCCATCCATCATTTGGAATGGCTTCATCAGACATTTTCCTATATCACCCAAGCTTTGATGTGGAGGAATGGTAATGGGAATTTGGTCTACATTGGTGTAGACCCCTATATTAGAGGAGAAGAGGAATATAAATGATCTCCTTTCATTCTTATCTATCTGCAATGATATTTTCGACATTTAATTGCACTAAAAGACCACCAGGGTCTCAACTATCATATTCTTGTTGGATATTAGTAGAATATATGGGTATCAGTAGTTTTTGGATTGAGGAGTGGTTGAAGTACATTTCTACATTCAATCAGGCTGGTATCAAATTAAGTGAGGAATTGATGTTTTATCTTAGATTGGAAACCTTTCGATTGGACATGTCACAACAAAGGATGCTTACACCTTCATTGTGTAGTCCCTCTTGCCTAAAATTCACAAATGGTAGGACAAGGTCATATAGAAATGGAACCTACCCCTTAAACTCAAGTGTTTCACCTAATTATGTTGTGAGAACAACATCCTCAAGGATGTTGTGAGAACGGTATCCTCACCTGGGATAATCTCTCTAGGAGAGGATGGATTACACCTGATATCTGTTGTCTTTGTAAATTTGCAACGGAATTCATTTTCCATCTCTTCGTGAAATTATCCTTTTGTAACGGTTTATCAAAGAGCATACTGGAGGTTTTCAAATGCTCATGGTGTTGGGTGTCATATCCACTTCCATTAGCGAAGGTGGGGTTCCCCAAGCGCTTAGAGAAACGCCCATTGGACCATGCAAAGGTGGGTGCCTGATAAAAAATTCCTAAGTGTTAGGTGCTTCACATGAAACATGGGAACCTCCTGATGGTTGGATAGGCGGTTGGGTGGAGCATTGGTTAAAATGACACTCAGTTGGTTAGCGCTCCAAGGAGGTTGTTTGGGCGATTGAGCTAAAGTGGTAACAAATTTCCTTAAGAGATGGGAGTTCAAGTGTATATGAGGAAGACATAGAGACTAGCGAAGGCCTAACTGGAAAGGAAATACTTGGATGTTTTTGGAACTTAGGTGCACTCCTTTAGGGGAAGCGATCCATAGGAGGAAACCCTTGAGAGCTTAAGTGAACTGTCAAGTAGCGCGGTTAGCGAACTTGATAGGAATGCTTCGTAGGGTGTCCAACATAGTGTGATTCGGGTACAAGGTGCGCTCGCACATAGCAATCTATAATATAGTGTCCATGAAGGCATACTCCAATGAAGCATCTCGACAGGTGCACTTAGACAGAGCATCCCACAACAACACATGCATCAGGTGAGCTTCTGCAGAGATCCCGATGAGGTATGCTCAAGGTGCACTCGGGTAGAGCATTCCGCAGATGACACATCCAGAAATGGTGCATTCCAATGGTGTGTCAAGGAAGGTAAGTTCCAATAGAGCGTTCAATGAGGTGTGCTTAAGGTGCGCTCAAGAAGAGCGCTTCGTGGATGAGCATCCAGGAAGGTACAATCCAGACAGATGCACTCCAAAAGTAGTGTGTCTCAACCAAGTGCTTCTCAAACTAGCATACTCCAAACAACGCACCCAACTGGTGCGTTTATGCATACCTTCAACATGAGACTTCGGTGGTCTTCAGTGGTGTGGGTTCAAACGAGCCCCAATGCACTAGTGAAGCGAGATCATGAAGTGCGCTAAGGAGAGTGCTAGAGCTCCCAAGGGACATGCGGGCGAGGAAGCTCCCGAAGGCGGTTGGGCATGCATGCTTTGAAGTGGTCATGCAGAAGAGTTTGGAGTGTGGTCTCGGTGATGGGTCCAAATGGTTTGAAGAGTGCCCAAGTCATAGGTGCGGCAGCAGAGCGCTCACGGAGAGCGCGTTCAATAATGATGTCCAAGTGACTCCCCGATAGAGGTGCTCCCAGGATGGAAGCACCCGACAGAGGAATGTTTAGGATGATACATCGTCAACAGAAGAGCCCATGATGGGTAAGTACAACACCTCAGCATTTTGAAGAACACATCGACAGAAGTGATCCAAAGGAGAGTATGCACCGGTAAAGTGGTGCCAAGCTAAATTCATTAAATAGTTATCCAATTTATCTAAGTTGAGGTGTAGTGAGCATGTAGACTTCGACAAGTTAGGTAGACGCTTGGCAAGGAGGCTGAACAATAGGATTTCAGCATCAACGTTTAGTGCAGAGATAGAGAGGCAAAGGGAGATTCAATAGGTTGCAAGAGGTTGTGGCTTGAGGAGGAGACTTGGCATGGTCGTGGAAAGTATACAAATGTGTGTATGCGATGGTGACAGTCAGAGTGGTTTCTTGATTGTATCTAGAGAGCTTTGGTTTGGAGTGCTCTTGGATGAGTTGTCTGTTTGTGGAATACTCCATCGTTGTAACAAGTATTTTCATATATACATGGGTATTAGGCACAACCAATTTAAGTTGTGCCGCCCACACACATATTCATCTCTTGTATTGTATTTGGATTCTTGTGCATGTTTGTAATAACGGAATTCATTTTCCATCTCTTCGTGAAATTATCCTTTTGTAAAGGTTTATCGAAGAGCATACTGGAGGTTTTCAAATGCTCATGGTGTTGGGTGTCATATCCACTTCCGTTAGCGAAGGTGTGGTTCCCCAAGCGCTTAGAGAAACGCCCATTGGACCATGCAAAGGTGGGTGCCTGATAAAAAATTCCTAAGTGTTAGGTGCTTCACATGAATCATGGGAACCTTTTGATGGTTGGTTGGATAGGCGGTTGGGTGGAGCATTGGTTAAAATGACACTCTGTTGGTTAGCGCTCCAAGGAGGTTGTTTGGGCGATTCAGCTAAAGTGGTAACAAATTTCCTTAATATATGGGAGTTCAAGTGTATATAAGGAAGACATAGAGACTAGCCAAGGCCTAACTGGAAAGGAAATACTTGGAGGTTTTTGGAACTTAGGTGCACTCCCTTAGGGGAAGCGATCCATATGAACTGTCAAGTAGCGTGGTTAGCGAACTTGACAGGAATGCTTCGTAGGGCATCCAACATAGTGTGTTTCGGGTTCAAGGTGTGCTCGCACATAGCAATCTATAATAAAGCATCCATGAAGGCGTACTCCAACGAAGCATCTCGACAGGTGCACTCAGACAGAGCATACCAAAATAGTGCATCCGTCAGGCGAGCTTCTGCAGAGATCCCAGTGAGGTATGCTCAAGGTGCACTCGGGTAGAGAATTCCGCAGACGACATATCCAGAAATGGCGCATTCCAATGGTGTGTCAAGGAAGGCATGGTCCAACAGAGCGTTCAGTGAGGTGTGATCAGGTGTGCTCAAGAAGAGTGCTTCATGAACGAGCATCCAGGAAGGTACAATCCAGACAGATGCACTCCAAAAGTAGTGTGTCTCAAGCAAATGCTTCTCAAACTAGCATACTCCAAACAACGCGCCCAACTGGTGCGTTTATGCACAACTGGTGCATTTATGCATACCTTCGACAGGAGACTTCGGTGGTCTTAAGTGGTGTGGGTTCAAACGAGCCTCGATGCACTAGTGAAGCGAGATCATGAAGTGCGCTAAGGAGAGCGCTAGAGCTCCCAAGGGACATGTGGGCAGGGATGCTCTCGAAGACTGTTGGGCATGCATGCTTTGAAGTGGTCATGCATAAGAGTTTGGAGTGTGGTCTCGGTGATGGGTCCAAACAGTTTGAAGAGTGCCTAAGTCATAGGTGCGGCAACAGAGCACTCATGGAGAGCGCGTTCAATAACGACGTCCAGGTGACTCCTTGATAGAGGTGCTCCCAGGATGGAAGCACCCAATAGAGGAATGTTTAGGATGACACATTGTCAACAGAAGAGCCTAGGATGGCTAAGTACAACACCTCAGCATTTTAAAGAACACATCGACAGAAGTGATCTCAAGGAGAGTATGCATCCGATAAAGTGGTGCCAAGGTAAGTGCATTAAATATTTATCCAATTTAGCTAAGTTGAGGTGTAGTGAGCATGCAGAATTCAACAATTTAGGTAGATGCTTGGCAAGGAGGTTCAACAATAGGATTTTAGCATCAACGTTCAGTGCTGAGACAGAGCAGGAAAAGTGAGATTCAGTAGGTTGCAAGAGGTTGTGGCTTGAGGAGGAGACTTGGCATGGTCTTGGAAAGTATACAAATGTGTGTATGCGACGGTGACAGTCAGAGTGGTTTCTTCATTGTATCTAGAGAGCTTCCGGTTTGGAGTGCTCTTGGATGGGTTGTCTATTTGTGGAATCCTCCGTCATTGTAACAAGTATTTTCATATATACATGGGTATTAGGCACAACCAAGTTAAGTTGTGCTACCCACACATATATTCATGCTGCCCACACACATATTCATCTCTTGTATTGTATTTGGATTCTTGTGCATGTTTGTAATAATGGATAAGTATGGAGTCACTTGGAGATGGAGTGTTAAGTAGTTCCTCATTTTAGGCGTAGTCTTCTGGAGAGATTTAGAGTTGGTGATGCCCTCGGTTAGTCTCCCGAAAGTGTCACATGGTCCCGTGGAAGGAAAAAAATTAATCCTAGTGACGAGGTTCATGACATTGGGGATCCTCAATTTCTGCAGACAACCTTGAACAATGGTACAAAAATGAAAAGCAACATAAATCCTTCCTATTTTTATTTGCTTGGTGTTATGAAATGATAGAAACTTGCCCATCTTTGAAGTAAATACACCCTCTTTAACACTGTGTAGTACCAGAACTCTGGGATTGTACGAGGACTATACTCCAGAGGTAGTACAAAATACTCAATATATTGGTCCTCCACTTGAGATCTCATTGGGTGTAGTATTTTTCAATGGGGATGCATAGTATAATGATAGTGGTGCGGGTATGTTTGTAATGCTAAATGGGAAACATCATTTCAAGCTATGGCTCAATTGTGGGAGTGGCATTGATTCAAGAGTTGAACTCATGGCTCCTTGGGGACTGTTATCTTTTTCTAGTATTATTGGTTTACCCTCCCTCCATAGCTATGGTGAGTCATTAGTGATGATCAACTTGGATAATAATAGATCACATCCTTAGGTACTTGATCTCCTCCATTGGTGTAGTCATACTTTTTTGTTACTAGACTCTTTCTTGCAGATGGGCATATATAGAGGGAATACGATCATGAGGTGGTTGAATTCCTCTCCAAGAAATCCTTATGCTTGCAAGAATGTATTCTTCACTTTGAGGAATACATTGAGGTAGAATTAGTATGTGCTGATACATTTCAAATCATTGATCTATGAATGTTGCTTATGTTTTGTATCTCGTAGTTGTGTAATAGTTTATATATCCGTTGTTCCTACTCTCGGAGAATTGTTTGTTTGTTTATTGGAATAATATGTATATTTTGTTGCTAAACTATATGTTTGGAGCAGGATGTCAGTTTTATGGCCACTTATGGATGGTTGTCCAAGTTGTGTTGAACTTTTGTTCTCTTTGATTCCATTGAATAACAAGGAACAACTTTATTTTTTGCTTGGAAAAAAAATCAATTAAAAGAAGTAACAATCACTGCAATGTTGTATGTTATATAGTGGTTGTCCATGACATTGTATCTCTCTTTGGCACTTTGTAAAATATTTGGCATGCATCCTGATCCTTGACATGTTTATTTTTCGTAGTGTAAAAACCTTTTTCAACCATGTAGTTATGTAAATCCATGCAAGAGAGAAACTTGGAGATTGGAAACTATATGCAATGTTCTGTTTTGGTGTTTAGTACATATAATATTGACAACATATTGGTGTTTAGTACATAGAATATAGTAAATATGCAAATAATGCTTGTTACCTCTACACCCCTAAGTGATTTTTCCTCTCAAAGATGTAAAAATGGCTAAGGTGACGGTTGCTTTTCCAAAATTACCAACTAACCAGTAATGAATTCACTGGATTTGGATTTTCAAATGAAATGAAAAGTATGTCCATGAATTAGGGAATGAAGTTGGCGATATGTTGGTAGGAATTAATTTTAAAATTTGAATCATCATTTTCATGTTTACACCTGTATAAGTTAAATTGTTCCATTCATCTGAGATTTATTCCATGAGACTGAAGGCCATGGAATGTTATACACTATCATTTTCCATTCACTTGTATAGATGCATGATAGTTCAGAATAATTTTTGGATATTAGTTTGATATTAGATTCATTGGATATTAATTGGATGTCTCAATCATTATCATCAATTTCACATAAATTTGATTTTTGTGGGTATAGTATACAAATCTTACCCATTTTGAATGTGACTTCCAAGTAATATCTTATAAATTTGATTTTTGTGGGTATAGTATACAAATCTTACCCATTTTGAATGTGACTTCCAAGTAATATCTTATTATATTGCCTCTGGCAATATATTGTAATCGATTTGAGGTCAACTTAGTTTGATTTTCTATTATTTGTATAATTAAAACTTTGTTTCTAAAGTTAAACCTTGGGATAAAAAAAAATGTTTTTTAATTACATAAAAAACATTTATATGTTGTGTAATTGGATATAGGTGTGATAATCCTTATTGTGATAATTTTTCATGTTATTCTTTGTGGTCGATTATAAAATCAAAGTTTTAAAAAATATTACGATTGGATTTGCTCTTCCCAACGCAGCAAGGTGACACTCCATAGTTTTCACGGTTTCATTTTACACTACGTTAACACTTCCCTCTTCATGCCATGTACTGGAATCCTGCTGCCTTTGTTCAGAGCGAGAATTGTCATTTTTTATTCACTTAGTCTCAAATAGCGTGCTTGAGAGATGGAGGTATTAGAGCACAGGAATATGCAATCTCAATGTTAATAAATAACTTCACAACCATAATTGATTTATAAAGCGCCAACAATACCAATAAAACCCTAGTTGGATTTGTTCATTGCTACTATTAGGCTTCCATGTGTTAACATTGTTTGCATTTATAGATAGTTTTAAAAAAATATTAAATTTAATTTAAAAATATAATTTTGTCATTTCTAAATAGTTTTATAATAAATAATAATTAAATATAAATATATAACAATTAAAATAAAAAATTTAATTATAGATATACTTTAATATTTTTTATGTTAAAATGTGTATTTTAATTATATTTTAAAATATTAGTTAATTTAATATTTTAAAATAATTCAATTCTAAACAAATCATTAATATAATAATTGTGAATAAAATTAATGGCTTTGGTTAGTGTCATGAGATGGCGGTGAAGTTATGTCTAAGAAGTGGTGTCACATATCCATGACTTATCTTTACTCTTTGTTTTTAAAAAAAAATTATCGACATTAACAATATGCAAACATTGCAATGTTTTCAAATTATTACTTAGCGATTGCCTATTTTTTTTAAAATTACTATTAAGATATATCTTATAAGCATGGTCTCATGCAATTTACATACTCATTAAAAAAAAAAAAATTAAAATTTAAAAAAGTTAGTGATGGACATTAAACTGCTACAATTAGTCATGTGATGTTGTGCTTTGGAAAAAAATTATGTTTAATAAAAGTATTACTTATTAAATATAAATAAAAAGAGAAGTGAAAAATGTTAGTCATGGTATCATGTAATTTACGAAGGCATTAACTATTACAATTAGTCATGTGATGTGATGCTTTGGAAAATATTTATATTTAATAAAATTACAACAAGGGGAATTAACAACAAAGATGATACTAGTATCTGTTTCTTAAGAAACTTTTGGTAAAAATAATAATGAGTATTTTAAACTTGAGTTTCAATGTTATTCTAGGTGAACTTTGTGTGGTAGTCTTTTGTTAAATCCTTGGGACTACAGAGGATGTCTTTCAAAATGGCTTCCCTAGAGGAGTTATGGATGATTCTAAATTTACTTATTTTTTCAAAATTTTGAATCATTGATTTGCAAATATGTTATCATAAATCCATTCAAGCAATACATAGTCAAATTCATCTCTCAAGGAGCAAGTGTCACAAAGAGAAATTTGAACCCGAGTGGGGATAATTGCATTCCTCCCAACCACCCAATCTACACTCATTTGACAACACATCCTCTAACTATTGATCCACTAACTCACTAACCTTATAATAATTGACCAAACAACCCACTACTACGCCATAACTACTAAATTCCTTAACTATTATGGTTTACTATGGTTGATTATAAGAAAACACGATAAACTATGATAAATTATAATTATCAATGATCTTTTATATACATGTTAATAAATAGACATAGTGCTTTTTAGCATTTCAACTATATTATAAAAAAAATATAACTATATTTGTTATAGCAACTATATAATATATAACATATTACTATTACTATTATTATTAATTATTTTTTAAGAGGCAATAATTAAGTATCTTTGCTACTTATTCCACTCGTCTCCATTTTAATTTGACACTATTTCCAAAAGTGGAATATAAGTTCTTATCCCTTAACCCAAACCCACTCACACTCACTTTGCGTATTGCAATATTTGATCATTAACATAAATTTATCCTAACTGTGAGCTCACTGAGCATGAATAAAAATAAAAAGAAATGACACAAATTCATTGAGTACATGTATCAATTTTTATTTTTTATAATGAGTCCTTAATGGATAATGGATTCCACTTTTCCTACAATACCATCACCTATTATTCCATCTCTATACAAGGGGATAGTAAAAGTAATGACTTATAAATGCAACCAACACAACATCTTAAAACATAACAACATCTTACAATATAATCTTTCTTATTGATGGTGGTTCCAACAAAACATATTACAACAAAAACTTTCCTATGATTGATGGTTGTATTGCAAGTTCATTGGTCTAGATTTTTAAACTCAAAATTTCCCCTTTCCCTCTTTTTAATTGTCGATTATTCAATGAGGGGCTTGTCTAGTGTAGCTTTTAAAGTCAAAATCCCCTTTTCCCCCTTGTTATCATGCAATTGTCCATATGTTAAGAGAAATTATCTTTGATTTACATATTCAATAGAACATTCCCAATTTTGAGAAAATGTAAAGATTGTAAGGTCAATTAGCTTGCGCTCAAGTGGTTACGTTAAAGGAATTTCCATGCCCAAACAAAGTTCAATAGCCTCGAAGGTACATTTCTTCCTTGATATGGTCCAAGGAAAAATTGACAGAATATATATCCAATCCAAGCATTCCTAGATGACACTAACAAAATAGACAACCCTCGATGATGGCATCTAGGACAAAGGTATAGCAATATAGGCACTTTATGTCAATGCATATACACATTTGTGTTTCATTGGAATAGGTCATTATATCTCAATATGGAATCCAATAGATATTTGGTCCCCAACCCAAACTTAAGTGTGGTAGTATTTAGCAACCTCGGCATAAATTCCAACTCAAGGACTAGAATCGATCTTGTAGAAACCTATGTAACACAAACAATAACCATCATATGAGGGGAAAGGATGAATTCTTTTGGTAATAATTGTGGTGGTTTATAGAAGTAATCTATGAAAAACAAATCAATAGTAGAAACAAATCTAGGGTATGATCATGGAGGAATGAGATTGATGAGTATTGAGATTGGTGTGGTTCCTTGGTCAGACACAAATTGGTTATTTTATCTTTGATGTTCCAAGATGGTCTCGATGCTAGTTCCAATGCAAGAGTTGAAGACATAGAGTCTCAGGAGTTACACCCTATGATGGACATGTAGGATTAGAACCTAGCACTAGAGTTATCTTAACATGTCCTTTTTTAATAAAATGTGACTAGGGTTTGGAAACTCTAAGAAATTAGGAAACCCTATTATTGTGCATAAATAAACTTTGTGATGATACTTCTTGATTTGTTTGACAATAAGCTCATTACCCATTTTGGCTAATAAACATATTAGTGTATGTGATTGTTACAGTTTTGCAGGTTCACCTCCTTATTTTTTTGAAAGCACAATACACCCCATTAAATGTCATTGATCTATGATAAAAAAATATAATTTAACCTTTTCTAAATTAATTTTTCTATTTTATTCACATAAGTATTTATCAAATGACAGTTTATTATTAGTATTATTATTTTGGAATTTCACACCTTTAATGTCATCTTAATTGGTTCTAACACTTTCATAAAAACCTTGACCACTCCTTCAATGTTCCACCACCACATATACCTTACAAATGGAATCCTCATCATGTCAACGAGATATGATCCTATAATGGGGATGCTTCTTGGTGACCAAGATAGGGTTGATACAAAAATACAAGTCATTGTCCTATAATATTTGTCTTTGGATCTCATGGTCCATATAGGAGACCTTGGACCACCACACAAGTTCTATAAACGAAATATTTGGAATATGAGTGAGATGTGATGTTTATTTCAAGCTTTAGCACACTACAGATGGTATTCAAGATCATAAAATGTTTTAGGGTTGAAATTCAAGGTCTTGGGACATAACATTTTTTTGTAGAACTCATGGGTCATGCATGGGGCCACAACAACCACATAGGAAATTAGTAGTAAATATTATCCCATGAGTGCATTAGGGTGGTGACTTTGAGGTTTCCCACATTCAAGTTTAATTTTAGTGCTTAAGACATGGTTTGGTTCCAATATATAGGTTTTTTCGCCATAACATTTGTCCTTGAGGCTCATGGGAGATGTGTGAGGCCTCGAGCCACCATATTTTTGCATGTGAGAGGGATATGGTGCTCATTCAAAGCTTTGGGATGATAAGTGTGGTTATCATTTCCCATTCATTGGTCCAATGTAAAAATACAAATCCTTCACATAAGCCCTTCATAGGAAAATTTTAACCTGCAAGAGGAATATGGTGGCCATATCTACAAGATTTGTAACACTAAGGATGGTTTTTATGAACCAATATTTAAATTAAGGGTCTAAGTCTTTACCAATTCCATATAGGTCTCATGGTCCATGCATGGTCTTCTAGGAAAACACATAGATATTTTGTACATAATATTTAGCATACATGTGATATATGGTCATCATTTTGATGATTAGAAAACTAAGGATGGTTCTAAAGGCCCATTCCTTGGTATAGGTCCACATATAAAATATCATATTACACATTTTCATAAGGAGCTCATGGTTCATTTATGGGGCCCCAAACTAGCATACATGCCGTCCATAAGGAATTTTGGCTTTCAAGTTTGATATTGTTAGTATTTTGAGGTTTAAAGTACCAAGGATGGTTCTTGATACATGTCCCATGGATTGATGTGAAAAGAAATGAGGCTTAGACCATAACTTTTGTTTTGGGGTTCATAATCCATCTATCAGGCCATATTCCAATACTGGGGATAAATATTTGTTGAGGTGGTGTCTTTGCATGTTGATTTGTGGCATTTAGTGTGCGTAAGCAAGTTAGGAGAATTCTAGAGTATGGTGCTTGGCGCAAAGGTCATGGATCCCAGTGAATATTGTTTTCGATCGTCGATGCTAATTAGATCCAATAATGCACCTGATTCTTGGTTCAATTGGAGGTGACTCAGTGATCATAGGGAGATATGCACTAATTTTATGTTGTTTTTGGACATGAATTCCTTTTACATAAATAAAATATAACATCACAAAAAAATGTTAATTACATTAATTCTTATGTCCTCGGGTATTTGGATTGATTACAAAGCCTTTGATTGTACTATTATGAGTCCTCAAAGCTTGAAGTCAGGATTGCATCTTGAGAGGCAATTGCTAATATAATTTTTGTTTTTCCTTATCCTTTAAATATATAGAGCGTTTGGGGATACCCAAATAGATGGAAGGTCTCTTTTTCTTAAGTAATTCACTACTTATTTTGACTTAATTTGCATGACATTCTATTTTATCAAAGTGATCAAAATTAACATTTATTTTTTGCAATATTTTATTATCCTCTTTGACGCTTGGTAGATAACAAGTTATGATGGATATTTGTTGGCTTATGATATGATCATGTCTCAACCATGTGGTCTATGTAAAGTACCTCTTGACACAATGCTTTTACAAATTGATGGTGGATGTTATATGCATGTATGGGTTGTTCTAGAGTGTTATGAATTTATTGTGTGGGCTATGTTTAGAATTTCTTAAGGATTTTATTATGTTTAGAGTTTCTTAAGGATTTTATTTAGGCCCAACAAGTGTAGTTAGTATAGTTGTAGATGTAAGAGCCAATCTTTTACTAACTCGACAAGATTTTTATGCCTTCATTCCCTTGTTAATACCTTATTCTTGGCCACCTCATAGACTATATTTTAAGCTATAACAGTCTGCATATAATTCTAAATTCCTAGGCCATGGTATAAGGAAAATCGTTCATGTCTTAGGCCATATGGCTTCTCTATGAAATTGGTGGGAACATATGGAACCCAAGCGAAATCCGTAATCCCTACCTCTTTTTTTGGCTTGGCGGGGTTTAAAACTCGTCTTGAAAAGGAATTTTATCAGGGGTCTTTCAACCCTCCTCCCCCAAAAGGCATGACAATTGAACTTTTTTGGGGGAGAATTTAAAACAACTGCCCCCAAAATTCCAATTCTCATGAATTTTAAGGTTTTGTTTTTTTAATTCCTTGCAAAGAACGTTTAAGGGGGGTCTTTCAATCCCCCTCCCCAAAAACAAAGTCATGACAATTGGAATTTTGACAACAAATTTATAACCACCGCCCCCATAAGTAAAAAATATCATGACATTTAAGGTTTTTTTTA
>LPNX010988214.1:150580-221023 GCA_001517045.1 Pseudotsuga menziesii
TACTTGGTGACCTCGACCATTAATGAATACCATGTCAAGGATGATTTTTCATTCAAATTGACTTGCTCATATTCAAGTTCTTTTCTCTTCATGGAATAAAGGCTATAGAAACAAGTCCCTTCTTAATCAACATAAGCTAGAAACCCTTTAGTGACTCATAATTGAACATGACAAAGGCATTGAGAAAATATCCATAGTAGAATGAAAATTTTGTCATAGGCCTCTAGAGGGGCCCCTATGAACTCATTCATAAAAGAATACACTAGTTTAGATGATGACCTTTAGCACATGCCTCAACTATTAACGGAATGTCTACATTGGATTCTATTTTCTTTTGTTTCCTAAAGATGTATCATATTGGGGTGTGTATTTCCATTCAAATGGGGAGTGAGCTAATCTTGTTTATATTAAATCCTTTTCTCCGTCATTGCATACGATACTAGGTATAGAGGTCCTCTTCCCCCTCTTTCTTGTCCTACTTATGTTGTTTGAACATCATGCTAAAACTGGGTCCTTCCATTGAACGACCAATGATATCATCGATCAACTTTGGTGTAAAAGGGTGAGGATGGTTGAGCTAGAATTCCTTGATGTACTCTTATTAACAAAAAATATAAACTTATGTACTTTATTTATGTGCCAAAGGTTAGGACTCACAACATATTTAGTAAGGAAGACACTTGTAGTGATATGACTTCATTGGTGACCTCTTCTCTAATTCCCCCCTTGCTAGTAATAATCGTGTGCATGTAATAAGTCATCTACAAGCCTAGAAACTATTCATCATTTATGGAATTTTGTTTGGCTATATGTGTCTTCTCTAATTTCCCCGGAAATTCTCCCTATTGCAGCACGCAAGGGTCCATTTTAGTTACAACTTCTTTCCACTCTAGAAATTGACAATAACTCTTTGCAATTAAGCCCCAGGTTTGACTTGGAATGTATTTAATCAAAATTATGTAAATGATGTAATTATGCTATTATGGATTCCTAGTGCGGAGCTCAAGGATAAGGCCCGACTAGTGAATAGATAGGCATATATGATGTATACATTTTTATTTGGATTGTATGATTGGCTTATCATGCCAAATTGAAATGTATGTAAATATTATGTTTTAAATTAATAAAATGGTCCAAGATGGCGTAAGGATCACTATAGGGGCTATGATTCCACCAAAGGGGAAGAGAAAAAGGGGCCCATGGGGAAATTAAATCCTAAGTTTCCAAGTTTCAAACTTAGACCTCATCCAAAACCTTCCATGTGATTTAAAGGAGCCAATTAATTCCATTTGAATATTAACCCAATCATTGAATGCATGTGTGAGGTTGGTGGGAAAAGTCAATTCATATAGTTATTGAAGCATGGGGGTTGTGATAGTTATGTTAGATGTTAGTAGTCCTTTTCTTCTATGGTAAGAAATTATGTCAGTTGTATTTTCACCATCATGTCATATCCCTTGGAGTCAACACTCTTTTGATCATTCTCTCATGCATGTTTTTGAGACTACATGGAGTTTTTACTACTGTTGTCCATGTTCATTACCAGACTATGTATAACTCAAAAATTCGAATTTGGAGACAGAGATGAATTTTTGGAAGGAAAATAGATGGTTGTAGGTAATGATAGAGGTTGTCCAAGCTATGAACCATTAAGCATCGAGTTATACTAATTTTGGGATGCTTGAGAAGCCATGATTTATGCTATAGGAGGTTCTCCAATAGCATACAACAAGTTAGACTCTTACTGCACACACCAGTAAGCACTATAAGTGTTGTATTTCTTGAGGGAAATATGGAACACTGAAGGGAAATTCCTTCCTTTTGTTGTGTGGGGTAGTTGGAAGGAGTTCCATGGTTGTGATGGTTGAGTGATATCCCCTTAGATATCTAGTTGAGCATTTGGCTAAGGATAGAAAGCATAATGAGTTGTGGGATGAGAGAGAGCATCTTATAGGTGTTTCCTTCACCCTAATGACCTCATAACCCAGCCTGGGGGTGGCCTCTTAGCATAAAGAGTTTATGCCGGATAAAGTTCCTACGGTTGGGTGGAAAATTTCTCTTACGCAACCAATTGCTTGGATCTTCTTGTTTAAAGATAACTACTCTTTTGTATTTGATGTGCAATGACTTTTATTTATATGCCTGTGAAAATTATGCATGAAATTTTCATGTTGTGTGTGTGTGTGTATTGATTTATTTTCACTGTGTATTTTTATTATGTATCTGCACATGCATTTAGATGTTAGAAATTTGTATTTATGGCTATGGGGAAAATTTTTGAGATCCTGAATAAGCTAATGACCCTTCTCATGAGTTGGATTGAGGGATGGGTATGTTACGCTCTTTTTATGGTGTCATATGTCAACTTATGTATAATATATACTATTACAAGTATGTGACTAATTCTCTATATATTTGATATGATTTCTTGACTGTAGTACATAAGTATCATGCAATTCATTGGTGTCATTCTTTAGGATATGTAATACTCTCCTTCTGCATTCATAATAATTTTGAAAAGAAACCCATTTGAAAGTATTAAACACTAGTCACCACTGGATACATTGATACACACATTTGATTTGATTGACATATTGAATGGAAAGGTAAGTAAATCCTATAAATTATTGAGAAAAGTGTGATGCTCATATGGGGAACATGATTAATTCCACTGACATTTACTGCAAGCATGTTGTTATGTTGTTAATATTGTTAGGGTTTCTCATTCCTAATGATTTAGTGAGGTGACATAGCCTAACTTTTAATTCGACCTCTAGGATTGGTCTGTTTCCCCCCTGCATCCATCACTTTGACTATAATTCATTACTAGATATGAGTCATAAATACATAATTATTATTAATCACATGAAATCCCACAATGTGAATTTCACAGGACTTGATAGGGATTCAATATTGTATTGATGTGGATTGGATTTGATGTGAATAAGTTTCTTAGATAATTTTATTAACATTATGTGAGTCAAGACAATGGAATAACAAGGTCACTTGACGCAACTCAGAATCAATATCAAACAAGGTAATTTACATAACTTGGAAAAAGATGCATTAAGGTAACTAATGCAACTTGGAACAAAGAAACAACAAGTTAAGTGATAAAACCCTACTGTAATGTCACAATCATGTTTTCAATTTTTCATTTGCCCACCCAAAGATGAACACAAAGGTGGAATTTGGGTTTTATTGAGAAGGAAATAATCTAATACTTTGTATCTAATGAATGACTCAACTTGGGTTTTATGTTCCCTGATCATGAAGACAATGTTTGGGTTATTTGTATTGAATTATGGCTCATTGATAGGATTGAGGCTTATTGACTAAACTTGAACAAAATATAGTAACAAAAATTAAAAGTAGGTGACTTAAATTGTGATGGGATGGAAGGGATTTAGGCGAGCGCCCTTCACCTATCCTCCCGATGAGTTACATCAAGTTGAGATAATTGTACTGCTCCTAAGTCTCATGCATACAATATCAATAAGGGGACCAACAAATGCATTTGTAGCTTCCTTGGATTCTTAAGTTATTTACTATCATAATGGGGAACCATATCACCTTGTTAGAAATATTTGTGCTTAATGTGATGGTTATGCAAAGCATTCTATCTTGAATTCTCTATGTCATGATGATATTTCACTAGGAATCTATGATCTTCAATATCCATTAGCTTCTTGAGATGACTTTGAATTGACTCTTCCTTAGACATTCTAGTGGATTGCACTATTACTAGGATTGAAATAATGAAGTTGGTTGACACCATCACTTTCTTTAAATAGAAAAATTTGAACAATGCATGCTTTGTAAGTCTCTTCATGGTGGTCCCATATGCGTATAGTATTGTAGGTATCCTTTCATCCTAGTCAACCTTATTGACTACACATTGTTGGAATGTGTAATGTTAGTAATGCAAGTGTAATGATATCTAGTGTGATGTCGTAATATGTTATGATTTATTATCTATAAAAGGAAGGCATAATTCTCTCTATATAACGCAAAATATGGTGTCCCACATATATCATGGAGAAATATTCTCCTATTACCTTTCATTATATCAGGAGGTGGAAAATAATTTATCCCACATGTAGTATGGGATGTAATTCTTCCATACCTCTAGCTATATAATAGAGGTGAAGGAGATCCTTTGGGTATGACGTTGAGATATTGTGAATATTATTGTAAAGTTGCGATAAGAATATGTGGTGGAGATCTAGTGTAATATTGGGTATTTTTGAAGATAAAGAAGATCATACCTTCTTGTGGATGTTTTCACATTTGGGGTTTTACCACATATATCTGGGCTACTATTTATTTTTCTCTTGTCTCTTACTTACTATTTTAGTATTTGTTTTTATATGGATAGGGGGATGGGCTAGTAGATTCCTGCTACTGATTTAAATGTTAGTGAAGTTATTGTTGTATTATTTTACACATTTCTCATTAATCTAACACATATCCTTTGTAAAACTAAGTTCTAATATCTCATTGAAATATTCCATAATTCCATTAGCCTAAGGATGGTATGGGTTATTTGTATGATGTTGAAACATCAACTCTTTGATCAGGGTCTTAATAGTGCAACTCATGAAATGGATGCTTTGGTCTATAGTTACTATTTTGTAGAATCATAATTGAGAATCAATATTCTGAAAAATGAATTGAGCTACCATTTGTGTGATACGATATTTGGGAGGTGCAACCGTTGCCTATTTGGTAAGCTAGTTAGTAGCTATGATGATGTACTAAACACATTAACATCACATCAATGGGTTTATGGTCCCTATGAAAGCTAACTACCACTTATTAAAGGATTGTAACATACTCGACCGCAAACAAAGGCCATAAGCACCAAAATGACCAGGTGGAAGGATAAATTAAGTTTTTCAGGATGGATTAGGTCTCTAAGACTAGGCCTTCAAATAATGAATTTTGATTAGTTAATTAATTATCATAATTAAACAGTCTCAGACAGTTTTTATAGACTTCTAACTTAACCAACATCGAGAGCCAGAAATCGGGATGGTAGTGTAACACTTGTAAATCAATATACCGATGTTGATGTTCCGATATCAAAACTCAGTTCTTCTAACATTGGACATCAAACATTGGCACGAGAATGAACTACTTTCGCAATGGTTGTGCCGATTTGAACACCGTTACTTTGATGTCAGCACCTTGGTTTCGAAACCAGTGAGATGATCCATTAACAATGATATACCGATCCCGATGTCAACATGTGAGACCTCGAGAGTCGGTACTGGATGAACAACAAATAACGACTCTTTCGATGTCGACATCAACATTGGAACCTCGACATCAGAACTCCAGATGTTTCATGAGTACTGAGTTCTATCATCCTCTGACTTAGAAGTCAAAAGTTGAAAGTGGGAACGAAACCACAACTCCACAAGCCAACCTTGATTCTGCCTTCAAATGTTCAATTATGAATTTGCTCATAGATCATATATGCCATTAAGGGAATGTTTGCAATTTAAAAGAAATAAAATAAACATGAATAAGAGATATGGAACGCACCATAAAAAATAGATATAAAATAACTAAGATTTCTAGTAAATTCCAAGCGAAAAAGCATCCTATCTTCCATCCGATCATTAAAAAATTTAGTTATTTAATGGAGTTTATAACAACCACCAAGGGAGAATTGGTAGATATAGACAAAACACATAAAATCATCAATAAAATATATCAATCTTCCATCAAATTATATCTCAAAGTCAATAAGAATGTACAAGTTTCTAAGCAATTAACCATTGATATATAACCATGTACATCAAGAATAAAGAGATCATCCATTTAGGAAATTTTAGAAGCAATGGAAACATCATATATCTAACCATTTGCATCTAACCATTGATATATAACCATGTACATTAACAATAAAGAGATCATCCATTTAGGGAATTATAGAAGCAATGGAAACATCATATAAACTTGTAAATCAACAAAAAATAAATAACTTATATTACTAGGAGAAAACTACCTCCACCCCACTACCAGGTGCAATGGTAATACCTTCACCTCCTAGGTCCCTAAAGGAATCACCATTCACCATTAGGATTTATGTGAAGGCCCAAGATGGATAAAATAAGTGGACATGGAGGAACTATACCAGAGTTGCTCAGGATTACTTCAAACACAATATCCTAGTGCTTCAAGCACACAATTCATACACATAGAAAATCCTACATGGAGTACCAATATCTTTGTAAGAATGGAATGATTAATAACCAACCATCCCAAGGAGATAAACCAAGGATTTATAGACCAAAGGAGGAAATTCAAACCCAAGGAGGTTAAAAAAAACAAGGTAATCCAACTTGAGTTACCTAAAGAAGGTTACTCAACCATAAAATATCCATTTTAATTCCACCAAGTAAACTTGAATTAGTGAGAGGAAGAGTTACACAAGCAAGGATACCTTCTCACAATAGAAAAAGATGAGTGTGACATAAGGAGTTACAATTTTCACATGTACTGGATAGAAATAGCTAGTGAAGGAAACTTTGTGTAAGTGGGGGTTAGAAAACCAAGTGTAACCTTCCAAAAAGGATTTATAAAACAACTAAAGGGGCACATTCAACAAGCGGAACCCATTAATCTAAGCATAAGGTTTTAAAATAACTGCAAAGAACAAAAAAAATCAAAAGTTGGGTATGATGTACAATGTTTGGGTGACCATCAAGGATGATTTCAAGGAACCATACTTATTTAAAAGTGTATAAATGTTGGTGAATCTTACCAATTCTTAAAACACCAACTATAAAATGTTTGGCAATATTTTTCAAAAAATATTTTAATTTCCAAGGATTTTATATCATTTATATAATAATTTCACGATTTTTAGGGTGAAAAATTTTTACCCCATCAAAATTGGGCGAAATAGGGCTTCAAAAATTGCAAAATGGCGAATCTTTTTTTGGAGAAAAACCCCTAAAAATAGCCCATGGGATAAATTTCTCCCCTAAATTCATTAGAGGAAATTTGGGGTCTAAAATGGGCCTTATAAGAAAACGTGCCAAAATAAGTTTTTGTGAGTTGGAATTCAAGAACCAATAGAATTTCAATAAAATAAGTCAACCATAATGGTTGAATTGACATATTTGTCATTAAAAAAAACTACTTTTTTTGTTCATAAGTCACCAAAGCATAAATACACACTAGGGTAAAGAAACTTACTCCAACAGGTTCTAAAGTGCTAGGAATGTCCCCATTCCCCCTCACATTGTAAATCAAATCCTCCCATACTCTTTTGTGGATTTCAGTGTGCCAATTGTTTTTATTAATTAGTTATTTACAAAAAATAATAATAATTCCTCTTGATCCTTAAAGACCCTTGTCCCAACACATAGTTCCATAATAATAAACAATTACAAATTACATATGACTGAGGATTAACGCATGGGGTATTACATTACACCCCCCTAAACAATGCATCATCCTCTATGCATATTACATACATGCTTCTACAAAAGGATAACAAACATGCCCATACATGCCTCAGAAAGATAACATCTTTCAAACTTTCACATACATGCCCATAATTTCCTCATAAATATAACATATTTATAACTCTCATAGACATACCCATCCATTCCTTAGAAAGATAACATATTTCTAACCACAATACCTCCCACTACCACCTACTTTCTTCTCCATCTCCACTACCTAAGGGAGAACCAATACTACTAGAGCAAACTTAAGTAAGTAAGGGTTAGTTTTTAATCCCCATTATAGGGTCTTCAAACCTCATTACAAGGATTTCAAACCTCTTATGAGGCCTTCAATATTAAACAAAGATACATCCACCTGAAAATCATATTTCATTCACTCATATGATTAACATCATGTATAAAAATATTTGATACATAATATAAAGATATTCTTCTACAAGTTACTTTTTTCACATTGCAACAACCACATGGTTAACGTCACACACACACACACACACACACTTCAACATAAAATACATCTTTCAAGAAATAAGCTTCTAATTAATCACATGAAATATTTCAAATATGTGAAATAAATTTCAATAAATCACAGCATGAAATAAATTCATCCTATTCCATTTCAACCTACTTCACCCAAGATACATGAAATAAATATAAACTAAATGAAATCAAAGCATCTGGAAATCATCTACCTAAAACACATTCTAACCAATTTCAATAGTGCATTAGGTATATATTCTAAGTTTCTTGAAATGCATGAAAAATACATGAATTCCATTATATTCATACTCTACCAAGATACATGAGATGAATTACACATGTTTTCCAACCAGTCATGTACATGAAATGCACCAAGTACTTCAATCAATCTCATGAAGTGCATCAAGTATCGTTTCTTCATGATGCAATGCATTCTAGTCAATTAATCCCATGCATATTCTTTACCAATAGTTACAAGGAATACTATCAAGATACTTTTACAACAAGACGCATGGAATATTACTATGATACTCTGTAAGGATTCCTTTCAACAAAGATACTTTCCCAAAGAGATACATTCAACAAGTTCATAAAGACATTCTGATCATAGACATACTTTTATAACAAGATCACAGAGTTCACAAGAAAACTTTAGAAAAGACAAAATTATAAGCAATAGTTTTGTTAGCGCCGGGATTGAGCCCAAAGGTTGCGAAAGGCCCGCTCTCGGGTAACAGCAGAACCACTTTCGAAGAGAGAACTGGCCTTCTACTCTTCCGAGAGGGATCTCTCACCAAATGTCAACAATTCCAGATATATATACAAATGAAACTATAAATTGTTTGTAAAAGTGGTTGAAACAAAACAAAACACCATTGGGCGATGGAGTCAAGATATATAACAGAAATAATCAGAACTTAATTCAAGCCATTTCAACACAGGGGCAAGGTAGCCACTCGATCACAGTCGTTTCATAATTGTTTGGTGGAAAGGAGGAACATGAACAGACCATCAACACAGAGAATTGTAAAAAATGAATTGTGTATCAACTTTAAAAGAAAACTTGGGTGAATACCTGAAACAACAGATGGAGCATAGCAAGTATCAATTTTGAGCTGTTATACCTTAAGTCTTAGATATGAAATAAAAACCAAACGGGAAAGATAAACTGAAAAAAAATTCACATAAGAAAGGAAATAAAATACTGTAAGTGCGAACAACACATGAATCCCTGTATGAAAATGCTGACCTCGGCTCTGCAATTATATTAAAATTCTCTTGAAAAACACACACAACAAAATTACAATGGTTTCAACCCTTTCTCCTTCTTCCGGAGGTAAATTTATAGTATTTTGGACTTCCTAAACCGACATTCAGGAATCAAAATTTGTTACAAACTGGAGAACATCTTCTAACAAACTCTGGACATGGCTTGCACACCACGATTCACATAAGACAAAAATAAAATGCGGACTACTAGAAAAATAGGCTTAAATCCCCTCTTGCATATCCCATATGGTCATAGCTGTGCAAAAAATTAAAGGGGTTTTTGTATTTGGCCATGTTCCCAACAAAAACCATGTCTTCTTTTCCTAATATTTAGCTCTAGCTCCTCAGGATATGATTTTAAAACTGATGACTCAGACAGTAAAACTATAAATTTCTGGAAAAACACCCTGTGAAGATATTTTAAATTCTCTCAACCTGTGATACCTGTGTAAAATATGAAGGAGGTTTTTGTATATAGGCCTGTTATGAAGAAAAACCTCTCTCAATTTCCTGAAATTCAACTCCATTTGGCTGAAACAATTCTTTGAATGTGATGTCTGAAACAGTCCTTTGGAAAACCTCAAAATGACATGTAGAACTCACTTTGTTTATCCTAAAACATATGACCTGGGTAAAAAATGAGAGAGGTTATGGAACATGATCTTGTTCTGAAGAGAAAACTCATTCAATTTTGGAAAATGCTTTATGGTTTTCCGAAAACAATTGATTGAAATAACCGACTAAAACAATCATTTAAAAATCTGGAAATTAGCTCTCTGAAGATGACTTTGATTCTCTCAATCCACAGTGCCTGGGTAAAAAATGAGAGAGGTTATTGTATATAGGTGTGGTATGAAGAAAAATATTTCTCAATTCCTGAAAAATCATTTTGGTTGGGCAGGAACAATTGATTTAAAATAATGACCAAGACAGTCATTTTCCTAAAAAATAACCATGCTCTATGGCTTTAATTCTGAATTGAGCTCATTTGATCCACAATTAGTACAGTGTTCGTGATCATTGTTTTTCCAACTTGCCTTCACATTCACCCAGCGAAATTATTTTAAGCTGTTGATCAGTTTTACCAGATAATGGATGCTTACCACGTGTGTGAACTTGCATGTGGCATAAAACTTTCGCTAATCTCAAAATCTAATTTCTCTTTGCTAGTTGACAATGTGAAATGCATTCACGCCGTTCATCCTTTCGCAGCCAAATCATGGCCATTGAAATATGTGGGATTTTAAATGATTTCACAAATTGAAAAGTTCACTATCTCGTGCATTTTCATAATGCGAAATTTATTTGGGCCGTCGGATGATCAAATGTGTTTTAATATGGATCGTTGATCAATGTTCAGTTTGCAGGAGCTTTAATTATTTCTCTTTCAACCAGAATCCATTTCTTTGTATCTTCAACTAATGATATTACGAATTTCTCCATCTCTAGAAATGAAAATATGATTTAGTGTTAATTTCTTCAATTTATTTACTACATAAATTTTACTTTAATTAACCTCCACATATAACTAATTATATTCTTTCCACCAATATGCGTTGATGCAAAGAATTCTCACGCTTTTATATTTTGCTTCCTTTCTATGAGGGAATTATCCCACATGCAAGGGAACACTTACCTGTAAGCTGTTTATAAACACCAATCATTTCAAATTATACCAAAGAACAATGTGTGTATTAGTCTTGGTGCTTGGACTTTGATAGCTGACTTGGATTGTTTGTTGATGTGGCAGGTCCATGTGTGGATGCTCTTGGTGATGAGTGGCTCTATGCCAATACTTTTGTCAAAAATTTCCATTTGTAAAAGTTCATTTTCTTTTTTCTCCAAACACCTTTAGAATGTTTTTCCCTTAAAACTGTTTCAAATCACACGGGACAAAACCTGTGTTAACAAGTTCCAATCTAACTAAGAAACCAAAAAGGCCATATCAACTAGTATTTAAACAATATCTCCAATATTTGGGTTATTTTAAATGTTGTTGATCCTTTTTGTATTGCTTCCTCTCCAAGAAAAATTCATGTAATAGTGGTTCCCTTTACATTTCCAACATTTGAGAAGTGGTATTGTTCCTTCATCTCTTCTAGCTTTGCTTGGTTATGGTTGGTCTTGCATATTACTAATTGAAGGTTGGGATCCCTTCTTCTTCTGCTCTTTTTTTTTCCTCTTTCTTACCTTTCTATTCTTTCTGATGTGGAGCTTTGTTCTTATTTTTCTCATACAAATGCTTGACCTTACAAATAACTTATTTAGGGTTCTTCAGTCTATCATACTGAATCTTGTCCCTATATAAATCTGTAACTCACTAAGAAAAAATTGAATTTTCACCTTTTGATCCTTCACAAAATATGCATATTTCAAGAGTTCTAAGAAACTCTTCTCATAAGCTTCCATGGTCATGTTTCCTAGTTTGAGTTCAAAGAAATCTTCCATCTTCTTGTCATAGTAAAATTATGAGAGATACTCCTTCTTGAAGTACTTTATGAATTTATTCCAAGAGATTCATTATTCATAAGTGTCCTTCAACTTGACCAACTAGTCCCACAAAATAGAAGTATTACCTTGCATGTGGCCCTATGGATACCCTTGCTTCCATATTTGGTGAGTACTGATGTAACTGGAAAAAAATCCCCATTCCCAACAACCAAGATTTCGCTTCCCCACCATGCTTTTCTTCTACATCAAAGGATGGAGGCTTGATTCTTCTTAGTTAACCCACCATATAATTCCTCCTCTTCTTGGATTTGACTAGGGATCTTTCAGGACTACTTTTTGAACTGCTTAATGAGTACCTCTCTCTTTTTGTTGCAGAGGGAATGTGACAAGGTCTTCTTGAAGATGATCGAGACCCCTCTCAATTTTTCCTTGGTACATTTTCTCTTAGCGTGGTTTCTTGCAATTGTTTAAGAACACATGTGTGCATGCTTTTTTCTTGCATATGAATGATCGTTTCATTGTATTCTTTGAAATTTATTACTGATTACTCCAAGATCAAGGGTTCAGTGCTTCTTCTATGTCCATTTATCCTTTCTTCCCTTGGCTCGACAGACTTTTCTTTAGGACTGTATGGATTTTGTGCATCATTAAACTCCATTTCCTACCCTTCACTGCTTGATTAACTGAAACTGAAAGTGTTGATGTATTTGTAATTTCGGAATGTTTTCACTGGTATATTTCATATATTCTATTTCATTGGTCCATGCTGTTCCTATCAGGAGAGTCATTAATATAATAAAGTCATGTAAAGTCATTGAGGTTAACCCTTCGTTGTAAGTCAGGGCAATAGTCCCGACCATTGAGCTGAAGTTAACCCTCTTTGTTGATCAGGGGGGAAAGTCCCCACAATTGAGGGGAAATAGGGTTATTAGGCTCTCCTAGAGATGTTGACCCTGGTAGGTAATTGTCAAGTCGGAAACTAGTATAAATAGAGAGTGAGACTCTCTATTTGTAACACACACTCACTCAACCGGGGTGCATGAGTGAGAGAGGAAGTGCTCACACAAGTGAGAGAGAGAACAACTGTTGGAGATCATCTTTTCTGTCTTTGGGTTTTACTACTGCCATTGGTGCTCATTCTATCTCTGAGGAAGTTGTGGGGTTTTCTCCTTTATGGTTACCCAAAGGAAAATCTTTGTGTCTCTAGTCTCTTGTGATTATTGCTGCACATGTTATTCTTTCAGATAAGATCCTAGATCATATTGCTTAAATGATAAAAATATAACATGGTATCAAAGCTAACCTGAGAATAAGACACTATGTAGCTGCATAAGCTAGGGATTCTTACTTTTTGGGTCTCTCTCCACAATCCATCAACAATAGGAGGCTAGGATAACTCTCCATTGAAGGGCACATATTTTTGTCGAAGCAGAATTTGATTCTGGGCATTTTTAGTTTTTTGTTGCGGGAAATTAGGGATTTTAACAAAAGAGGAATTTTTGAGTGAGCCCAGCATATGATTGCTCTCCTCATCAAAATCAAAGTTTAGAGACCAAGTTTGAAGTTTTTGGTTGAGTAAAACTATGGGAAAGTCAAACCCTAGTTTGACCCCAAGCCTAAAAGACCCTAAAATACTAAAATGGGTAGTTTTGGTACATTCGCTATATCTCGGGATTGAAGAAGTCTCAAGGACCAAAATTTTCACAGGATGAAGATAAAATCCTGATGTAGCTATGTAAAAATTTCAGCCTCATATTCAATATATTTTGGGAGATATGATTCCTCCAAATCAGGGTTCCAACCTCTTCTAGGATTCATCCCTAAACGGGACACCTAGGGATAATTACTATATCACGGGCTATGAAGGTCCAAATTAAATTTTGCAAGATGTTCTAGATAGGGTACAGACTATAATTTCAGTGGTGAAATTTTCAGACCCTTATAATGAAATAGTGATACGTGGCAGTCCGTACAACTTCGCTATGTTGAACAGTCCTGAAACAAGTCACCTTGGGAGAACTCTCATAAGTACCAATTGGTAAAACCAATTCTACTACACCCTATGGTGTTGGAAAGAGGACAGACTAGGATACAGATGTACAAAATTATATACACTGAGGAGTAGTATTTTTGGAGATACCACAGAAACAATATCAAGCATTTATGCAGAGGAAATTGAAAAACTAGGGCTTCTTGTTCCGGGAGCTTCCCTCCACTGTTTTGAGAAAAGGAGTACATTGGATAGCTCACCTTGAAGAGGCCCATATTTCTATCCAATCAAACCTAAAATATTCCAATTTTTGAAAATTAGGGTCTCTCTGACAAACCCTAGGTCAGTCAGCTCCGAAACCAGGATGGACACCTCAAATCAGTAAGATATAATCTTTTGTTGTTTACATTTGAGGTTCTCATTTCAAAATGACTAATCAAACCAGCTTGATGACAAGCTTGGTGAAGCTGACAACTTCCAAGCATGGAAGTATAGGATCTCACTGGTTCTTGAAGGAAATGAATTGGACACCTACATAAGTGGAGAGGTTCTAGTTCCAAAGGGAGATGAGGTTAAATCCTTACACAAGAAGAACTTGGTCAAGGCTAAGAGGATCACCTTATACCGCAAGTGTCATCCCTAAAGACACCTAAATATATGTTTGATTCCTTGACCAAGCTATTTGAAGAGAAGAACGTAAATCAAATATTACTTTGAGAAACTAGTTGAAGAATGTGAAGATCCAGAATACAGAGACCATAGAGTCATACTTTACAAGGGTCTCTCAAATCAAAGAACAACTTGAAGCAGTAGAAGAAGAAGTGAAGAATGCAGAAGTTGTGATAACCACCTTGAATGGCCTCCTAGGATCATGGGATTCATTCATTCGAGGAATATGTGCTAGAAGGAAGTGATTAATTTCAACAGACTCTAGGAAGAGCACACATAAGATGAAGCTCGACCTATAATAAGAGAAGAGGAGATGGGAGCAACTGAAGATCAAGCGCTCATGATTCAAAGAAGATCCCTCAAGCGATGAGAAATATAAAGAACTCAATTTTTAAAGAACCTCTTATCCATCTTAAGCATTTGGATAAGAAATGATGTTGTTATGAATGAAGATAATGATGAAGCTGAAAGAAGGAGTCTACCCATGAAACAAATAAAGATAAGTATTCAATTGTCATTTCATGATATTGTTTTGTTATGCATTTGTTTATATTCAGTTTATGTATTATGCATGATAGAATGTTTACATTAATGACAGTATATATGCATGTGATGGGTAAGTAGCTCTAGGTGCTACACAAATATCCATTGCTACTTATCTAGAATGAAACCTCTTTGGTGACATATTGGATTAGTGCACAATCTCAATGTTGTCTTGGTAGAGATGGAAGGCATCTAGAAAGTTTCCGTAAGATATGGGAATTTTGTATTGGATAAAATAGTTGCATGATTATATCTTGATGCAAAATAATTTTTCATTATGAATATACCTTATGAAATGTTTCTAACCATACAACTAATGCATTTGACTTGTAGGAAAGATCATGTACAATCACCTACAAAATAAGGATGAGACTTGTTCCAAAGAACAAATGACGACAGTTCAAGAAATAATCCAAAATGAAGAATAGTATGACGAGAATTCAATAGGCCTTAGACACAGTGCAGTTATGTGACACTGTTGAGCGACATCATTGTTGCAGTGTTGATGTATTTGTAACTTCGGAATGTATTCTTCTATGTATCTTATATATTGTAACCCGATGTTTATTTCGGGATGTTTATATTATGTATTTGAGTAATATTGTCATGCCTCGATGTTCCGATCGGGAGGATTAATAATGTAAACAAGTAATGTCAAGTCATTGTTTAAGTCCCCACCGTTTCGGGGCACTCGAGTTATTATACACTCATTAAGGTGTAGGCTCGAGTAAGTAATTGTTAAGTTGGGCCGACATGATTGAGTGCACTTCAAGTGAACAGAAGAATATAAATAGAGAGTGAGACTCTCTATTTATCACAATCATCATTCACTCACTCAAGTGTGGTGCACTACGGAAGAAGGAAATACTGGGGCTAGACAGAAGAAGAAGACTACTGCTGTTGGGAGTGCATCTTACTGTTTTCGGGTCTTACATCTTGTGGTGATTCTATGTTGAGGAAGTTGTGGGGTTTTCTCCATTTATGGTTTCCCCGATCAAAAACATTGTGTTCATTGTCTCTTGTGCTTGATTGCTGTACTTGTTTTTCTCTCAGTAAAGATCCTAACATAATGCTAGCTTAAATGTTGAAAAACGAACATGGTATCAGAGCTAACCTGAGAAGAAGACACTGTGCAGCTACGGGAACTAGGGATTCCTATTTTGTGGATCTTCCTCCACATATTTTCATCAAAAGTAAGGTGGAATTACTCTCCTCCCTAGGGCGCATCTTTCTGTCGAAACATAATTCAATTCTGAGGTTTTTCAGTTTTGGACCTGTCATTGGGGTCAAAAATTAGGGCTTTTTACAGAAGAGGAATTTTTCAGTGAGCCCAGGCCTGGATTGATCTCCTCCCAAAAATCAAAGTTAGGAACAAATTTGAAGGCATTTGGGTGGACAAAACTCCGTAAAAGCAAAACCCTAGTTTGCTCCTGAACCAGCTCTGCAGGATTTCAGCTCAAGTTTCAGATCCGACATATTGAACCCGGTAAGATCTAAAATATTTTGTATTTCCATTTGAGGTTCTTATTTAAAGATGATCCATTAGACAGTAGAGTCAAATAAGCTTTGGCATAGAAGACTTGCACATGTGCATTACAGAGCACTACCTATTGCAAGTAAAGCTATCGAAGGTCTTCCAGAAATTCAAGCAAAACATGATGGGGTTTGCAAAGGATGTGCGAAAGGAAAGAATACAAAGAAGACATTTCCAAGTAGTGAAAGCAAAGCCAAAAGCACTCTAGAAATCATCCACTCCGATGTATGTGGTCCTATGTCATCAAAATCACTTAGCGGGTATGCATACTATGTTTCTTTTATTGATGATTTTTCTAGAAAGACATGGATTTATTTTATGAAAAACAAAGATGAAGTATTCAGCAAGTTCAAGGAATTCAAAGCCTTGATTGAGAACCACACTGAAAAGAAAATCAAGACCATTCGATCAGATAATGGTGGAGAATTCACTTCAAATGAATTCAAGGAACTATGCAAAGAATCAGGGATTAAGAGGGAGTTGTCCACTCCTTATAATCCACAACAGAATGGAATTGCAGAAAGGAAAAATAGAACCATCATGGAAGATACAAGAGCTATGCTTCATGATCAAGATCTACCTATGCATCTTTGGGCTGAAGCTGCCAGAACAACGGTGTATGTGCAGAACCGTACTCCACATAGAGTACTCGAGAACAAGACTCCTGAAGAAGTCTTCTTTGGAAAGAAACCAGAAGTCAGCCATCTCAGAATATTCGGCTGTCCTGTATACATACACATTCCAAAAGAGAAGAGAACAAAATTAGATCCTTCAGGAAAGAAGGGCATATTTGTGGGATACTCTGAAAGCTCGAAGGCTTACAGAATCTACTTCCCAGGATACAAGAAGATTGACATCGGCAGGGATGTGACATTTGATGAAGGCACAACTTACAACAAATCCATAAAGAGACCTAATGAGGAACCTGAAGAATCGGAAGCAGAAGTACCCAGAATTCATGATACAATCATGAACGAAGAAGCTCAAGAGGAAGATCGAGAGCTCGAGGAACCACAAATACATGTAGATCCACCTCTGGAGAAGAATCCTCATAAGAGGAAACCTGCTTGGGTACGTGAACTTATCCAAGGTGCAGAAAGATATGGGGCTCCAGAAGAGAATCATAGAGAAAGAAAAAGAACCAGATCAAATTCCGGGTATGTAGCTTTACTATGTGATTTCATTGATAAAGAACCTTCCAATTATGAAGAAGCGACAGATCAGAAAGAATGGAAGGATGCTATGATTAAAGAATATCAATAAATCATGAAGAATGGTGTTTGGGATGTTGTCCCAAGACCAAAAGGGAAGTTAGTTGTCACTTCCAAATGGATCTACAAGATCAAGCATGCTGCAGACGGTAGCATTGAAAAGTATAAGGCAAGATTTGTAGCTCGAAGATTCTCTCAAAAAGAGGGAGTAGACTATGAAGAGACCTTTGCACCTGTAGCCAGATACACTTCCATCATATCAGTACTTGCTCTGGCTGCAGTGACGAAGTGGAAGATACACCAGATGGATGTCAAGACTGCCTTCTTGAATGGTGTAGTAGAGGAGGAAGTATATGTAGAACAGCCACTCGGTTTTGAGACACATGACAGAGAGTCTCATGTATGTAGATTGAAGAAAGCCCTGTATGGTTTGAAAGAGGCACCCAGGACCTGGTATGGCAGGATTGATAGCTTTCTATCCAGTTTGGGCTTTACCAAGAGTAAAGCAGATTCCAACCTTTACTACAAGGTTGAAGATGGCAATCCTGTGATGCTCTTACTATATGTAGATGATCTATTTGTGACAGGTACAGATGGGTTGATTGCTGATACGAAGAGAAAGCTTGCTGCTGAGTTTGAAATGAAGGACTTGGGGATGATGCATTACTTTCTAGGTATGGAGGTGTGGCAGAGTATAGATGGGATCTTCCTTGGACAAGGGAAGTATGCAGTAGAGATCCTGAAGAGATTTGGGATGATGGACTGCAAGACTATGGCTACACCTATGGCATTGAACCTGAAGCTATTGAGTGATGCTTCATCAGAGTCGGTTGATGCTACGATGTATCGTCAGATGATTGGGTCCTTGATGTACCTGACGAACACGAGACTAGATATTTGCTTTGCTGTGAACACCTTGAGCCAGTACCTGACAGATCCGAGTAGTGTTCACTTGATAGCTGCAAAGCATATTCTAAGGTACCTGAAGGGTACAATTGATTATGGGCTCAAGTATGATGCGAATCAGAAGATTAACCTGGAGGGTTATGTTGATTCAGATTGGGCAGGCAGTGCCATCGACAGGAGGAGTACTTTAGGATGTTGCTTCAGTATGGGATCAGGTGTGATCTCTTGGTTTAGCAAGAAGAAATCCTATGTGGCATTGAGTACAGCCGAAGCAGAGTATGCCGCAGCTTGTTCAGCTAGTTGTGAGGCAGTATGGCTGCAGAAACTACTGTCTGATATATTTGATCTCCAGTTGGATGCTATTTGTATACACTGTGACAACCAGAGTTGCGTGAAGTTGTCAGAGAATCCAGTGTTCCATGACAAGTCAAAGCATATCAAGATCAAGTATCACTATATCAGGGATATGGTGCAGAGAGGAGCAGTGAAGCTCCAGTATGTTGCGACGGAGGAACAGATAGCTGATGTATTCACGAAGCCATTAGCTAGGCTGAATTTTGAGTACTTCAGGGAGAGACTTGGTGTTCTCCAGATCGAGGTTCCCTCCAAGGGAAAGTGATGTGTCCGAAAGCCATTCTGACGAGTAGGTCAGATGTAAGGGCTGAGCCATTCTGTCATGGTGAGAGGATTTGGTTCCTTCCATGTTAGATATGAGTGTTGACTGGAATTCTGGGAATGGAGGCACCTGGTTAGTTACCAGGAACACTCAGTCAAGGACTGAGAGATCCATTCTGATGAGTAGGTCAGATGTAAGGGCTGAGCCATTCTATCATGGTGAGAGGATTTGGTTCCTTCCATGTCAGATATGAGTGCTGACTGCCATTCTGGGAATGGAGGCACCTGGTCAGTTACCAGGAACACTCAGTCAGGGACTAAGAGAGCCATTCTGATGAGTAGGTCAGATGTAAGGGCTAAACCATTCTGTTCATGGCTAAAGGATTTAGTTCCTTCCATGTCAGATGTGAGTGTTGGCCATTTTATCGAGTAGGGTAGATGTAAGGGCAACTGCCACTCTCTGAGAGAGTGGAGGCACCTGGTCCATTACCAGGTAGCTCAGTCAGGGACTGGGGGCCATTCTGACGAGGGTGTAGGATTTAGTTCCTACTAGGTCAGATGTGAGTGCACAAAATATTTCTTCAGTGTAGCGGATGTGGTTCCAGCCTAGGTGAAAAGAACAGAGTTCTTTCATCATTATGGCAGATGTGGTTCCAGCCTGTTTGAAAGTCTTCCATCATTGTGGTGGATGTGGTTCCATCCTGGGTGAAAAGAACAGGGTTCTTTCATCATTGTGGTGGATGTGGTTCCATCCTGGATGGATGTGATGCCCTTCTGACGAGTAGGTCAGATGTAAGTGCAAATCCATTTCACAGATGTTAGTGATGTGATGTCCTATCATGCTGGTGAATGTGAGTGCTGGGCCTTTCTGATGTGATTGTAGTTTACTACATGATCAGATGTGAGTGTTGGGCATGCCTTTTTTATGATCAGGTCAGATGTAAGTGTTGGACGAAGACCTACCTGTGGGCTAGGCCTACAACCAGCATGAAAAAGGGCTGGCTCTGTAGAACTTCCCATGACAAGATTAGTACAGACATGATGATGACCAGAGATGATCCAGATCCAGTTATGATGACTCTGAGAGATCCAAATTGAGTGATGAACTAGATCTAGCAGTAATGATCCAGATCGAGAGATGATCCGGATCCAGATCCAAATCGAGTGATGATCTAGATCCAGTCAAGTGATGATGATCCAGATCGAGTGATGACTTAGATCTAGTGATGATGTTCTATGACGATCCAGATCGAGAGATGATCCAGATTCGAAGATGAAGATGACTTGAAGATGAAGATGACTTGAAGAGAAATATGACTTGAAGACGAAGATGATCCAGTGATACAGAGAAGAAGACCAGTGCTGAAAATCGTGTCGAAAGAATACCTTCCTAGTTAAGAGGGAGTGTTGATGTATTTGTAACTTCAGAATTTATTCTTCTATGTATCTTATATATTGTAACCTGATGTTTATTCCAGGATGTTTATATTATGTATTTGAGTCATATTGTCATGCCCCGATGTTTCGATCAGGAGGATTAATAATGTAAACAAGTCATGTCAAGTCATTGTTTAAGTCCCCACAGTTTCGGGGCACTCGAGTTATTATACACTCATTAAGGTGTAGGCTCGAGTAAGTAATTGTTAAGTTGGGCTGACATGATTGAGTGCACTTCAAGTGAACGGAAGAATATAAATAGAGAGTGAGACTCTCTATTTATCACAATCATCATTCACTCACTCAAGTGTGGTGCACTAGTGAAGAAGGAAATACTGGGGCTAGACAGAAGAAGAAGACTACTGCTGTTGGGAGTGCATCTTACTGTTTTTGGGTCTTACATCTTGTGGTGGTTCTATCTTGAAGAAGTTGCGAGGTTTTCTCCATTTATGGTTTCCTCGATAAAAAACATTGTGTTCATTGTCTCTTGTGCTTGATTGCTGTACTTGTTATTCTCTCAGTAAAGATCCTAACATAATGCTAGCTTAAATGTTGAAAAACTAACATGCAGAGCCTTCCATATATGAAGAAGTAGCCAAGAAGAAAGGGAAGGAGAGTACCAGTTCAAGAAGAATAATGTCTAAGATGTGGTATCGAGACCTGAAGAGAAGTATGTGGGATACAAGGAAATATTCATAGCACGATTCTTCTCACAGAAAGAAGGAATAGACGATGAAGAGACATTTGCAGCCACTGGATGTTAAGACACATGACAGGTAGCATCATGTGTGCAAAATTAAAGAAGGCCTTGTACGAGCTCAGAAGGAACCCATGGGATAACACATACATGCGGAGCTTGAAGATCACCTAGAGTGATGAAGATATTCACCTTTGCTACAAGGTTGAATATGAAATCCTATAGAGGATGAAAATCTCACAGATGGGTGTGAGAAGAATGCTTTCAAGATAGAGGATCTTGGTATCCAGTGAACCTAGATGGATACATAGAATATTAGTAGCAGAGGAAGCTACTTTTCACTCCAATACAAAATATTTCAATACATAGAGTATGAAAGGAATAGGGAGAATGATGCTCCACTTCAGAGGGAGTGACTATAGAATATCCTCAGGTTCGACATGGTATGACATGATGGAAAGATTACTGATGGATCTAGGATTTACTGAGAGTAAAGAATATTCCAACCTTTGCTTCAAGGTTGAAGGAAGAAGACCAGTGATGCTGCTGTTATATGTCGATGACTTGTTCCTGGCAGAAAAGAGGAACTCATTAAAATTGCAAGAAGGAGACTTGATTCCAAGTTCAAGATGAAGGACTTGGATATGATGCATTACTTTCTAGGCATGGAGGTGTGGCAGAATGTAGATGGAATATCCATTGGACAAGGGAATTATGAAGTGGAGATCATGAAGAGGTTCAGGATGATGGACTGCAAGGCCATGACTACACCTATGGCATCGAACATGAAGCTATTGATTGATGCTTCATCAGAGACAATTTATGCCACGATGTATCATCAGATGATTTGTTCCTTGATGTACCTAACGTATATGAGACCAGATATTTGCTTTGCTGTGAACACATTGAGCCAGTTCTTGACGGATTCGAGACATGTTCACTTGATGGTTTTAAGGCATACAGTGAGGTACCTAAAGGGTATAGTTGATTATGGGATCCAGTATGAGGAGAATCAGAACATTATCCTTGAGGGTTATGTGGATTCGAATTGGGCAGGAGGTGCCATTAATAGGAAGAGCACTCCGAGGTGTTGCTTCAGTATGAGATCAGGTGTGATCTCTTGGTTTAGTAGGAAGAAGTCCTGCATGGCACTGAGTATAGCCGAGAGAGGAGCAATGAAGCTCCAGTTTGTGATCTAGATTGATATCTCTCGAAAGAGGGAGTTCTAACATAGCCGGTGAGACAGGTTTTCTGAGCATAAAATCCTGGTGAATCTCGTAGGTTTCTCAGATGTAAATGGTCCTATAGGTTGTCCTCAGATGTAATCGGTCCTGGCAAAGCTCACAGGTTATCCTTCGATGTAATCAGCCCTGATGTGATTCTATGCTAGAAATGGCCAAAGTGAAGTTTGAGTACTTCAGGGAGAAGCTTGGTGTTCTCCATATCGAGGTTCCTTCTAAGGGGAAGTGATGAGTTTGTGTGCCTTTCTTACATGGTGGTAGGATTGGTTCCTCCCATGGTTAGATATAAGTGCAGAGCCCTTTTGACATGAATGCTAGATGTGTTCCTCTCATGGTCAGATGTAAGTGTAGAGTCCTTATGACATGAATGCTGGATGTGTTCCTCTCATGGTCAGATATAAGTGCAGATCCCTTCTGACATGAATGTGGATGTGTTCCTCTTATGGTCAGATGTAAGTGCAGATCCCTTCTAACATGAATGTTGGATGTGTTCCTCTCATGGTTAGATGTAAGTGCAGAACCCTTCTGACATCAATGCTGGATGTGTTCCTCTCATGGTCAGATGTAAGTGCAGATCCTTTCTGACATGAATGCAGGATTAGTTCCTCCCATGGTCAAATGTAAGTGTAGATCCTTTCTAATATGGATGCAGGATTGGTTCCTCCCATGGTCAGATGTGAGTGCTGGGCCTTTCTGACATGGATGTAGGATGTGTTCCTCCCATGGTCATATGTGAGTGCTGGGCATGCCTTTCTGACATGGATGTTGGATGTGTTCCTCCCATGGTTAGATGTAAGTGCTGGGCAGGCCTTTCTGACATGGATGTGGGATGTGTTCCTCCCATGGTTAGATATATGTACTGTTGAAGAAGATGAAGACCTACATGGAGGCTAGGCCTACAACCAACATGAAAAAGGTCTGGCTCTGTAGAACTTCCTATGATGAGTAGAATTGAGAGATAACACCATTTGATCGAGATAATGGAGGAGTGATGATGATGATCCAGTGATGATCTAGCTTTGTTAATGATCTAGTATCAATGATGATCCATATTTTATGTTGATCCAGTGATGATTCAGTTTCAATGATGATCTAGTTTTGATGATGATCCAGTCATGATCCAGTGTTGATGATAATCTAGTTTTGATGATGATCCAGTGACGAATGCTTGTACTGTTGTATTGTGTCAAGATAATACCTTCCTAGTTAAGAGGTAGTGTTGATGTATTTGTAACTTCAGAATCTATTCACTTGTATATTTCATACATTGTATTTCATTGGTCCTCGATGTTCCTATCGGGAGAGTCATTAATATAATAAAGTCATGTAAATTCATTGAGGTTAACCATCCATTGTAAGTTGGGAAATAGTCCCCACAATTGAGCTGAGGTTAACCCTCCTTGTTGATCAGGGGGGGGCAAAGTCCCCATAGTTGAGGGGCACTAGGGTTATTAGACTCTTATAGAGATGTCGGCCTTGGTAAGTAATTGTCAAGTCGAAAACTAGTATAAATAGAGAGTGAGACTCTCTATTTGTCACACACACTCACTCAACTGGGGCGCATGAGTGAGAGAGGAAGTGCTCACACAAGTGAGAGAGAGAATAATAGTTGGAGATCATCTTTTCTGTCTGTGGGTTTTAATGCTTCCATTGGTGCTCATTCTATCTCTAAGGAAGTTGAGGGGTTTTCTCCTTTATGATTTACCCGAGGAAAATCTTTGTGTCTCTTGTATCTTGTGATTATTGCTGTGCATGTTATTGTCTCAGATAAGATCCTAGATCATATTTCTTAAATGATAAAAATATAACATAAAGCTGCAATATGTTCATTTCTCAGTCACTATTAGCTGACCAACATGTTCATTCATTAATCATACTACTTTCATCTCAACATAGATCAAAAGCTTCTTTAGGAAGTATTAAAAAATCCATTACATGCATGTTGAAAAGTGCAAATCAAGCAAACTGATCAAGTGATTATAAATACTACTACACTTCCAAAGTTCATCCAAAAAGAACAAGATAGAACAAAAAATAATTCATATAATAAATAGAACATAATTCATAATTCATACAATATAAAACCTAAATCATTCAATAAACAAATCTTTAATTTCTTAGATTAAGAAATTAAATGGTAGGATACAAACAAAGTAATCTCTGAAGTGAGGCTTTTGATTCTTCCATTAATATAAGGGGTGGTTTAAATTTATTTCACAAGAACATTTATAATATCCAAATGCACATAAACATAAGGTTTAAAATCTGTGTAAGGATTGACAGTTTCAATGTTGGAATCTGGATTTGGTACCACTTTGTAACATAGTCGACCCCGAACAAAGCCCGGAGGAACCAAAATGACCAAGGGGGAGGATGAATTAAGTTTTGCACAGTGGATTAGGTTTTTAAGTCTAGGCCTTCAAATAATGAATTTTAATCAGTTAATTAATTATCATAATTAAACAATATCAAAATTTTTACAACCTTCTAATTTAACCACACCCTCCCAAGATTTCAAACATCATGACTCATAAATTGGATCTCTAGTGCGACACCTGCAAATCAATATACTGATGTTGATATTTTGATCTCAAAACTCATTTATTTTGGAGATCAGACATCAGTAATATTTTGAGCTACTTTCTCAATGGCGATTCCAATTTTGATGTCAATACTTTGGTGTTGGCGCCTCAACGTCGAAACCGATACGATGATCGTTTCACAATGATATGCCAATCCCGACCTAGGCAAATCCAAACTTGTGAGTCATTATTGTTGAAAAATAAATATCAATGACCCTTATGACATCAACATTGACATCTCCACCTCAACATTGAAACTTTGGATGATTCACATGTATTGGGCACTAGAACCCTCTGACTCAAAATTCAGAATTCGAAAGTGAGAACGAAACCACAACTCCACAAGCCAACCCTGATTCCGCCTTTAACCTTTCAACGAAGAATTCAATTGTAGATCATGCCAACCACTGAGGGTGCATTTGCAAGTGGAAAAAAATCAAATAAACTTGAATAAGAGATATGGAAGCCACCATCAAAACCAGATATGAAATAACTAATATTTCCAACAAATTCCAAGTGGAAAACCATTCGATCTTGGAACCGGTCATCAACAAATTAAGAAGTTATTCAACTGATTTTATAATAGCCACTAAGGGTAGATTGGAAATGATAGGAACAACATATAAAATCATAAATAACATACATAAATATTTGATCAGATCAGATCTCACAATCAATAAGAAGGTACAAGTTTCCAAGTAGTTAAACCATCAAATCTACATCCAACCATTGATACATAACCATGCACATCAACATTAAATATTTCAATCATTCAAGATGCTATAGAAGAAATGGAAACATCATATAAAATTGTAAATCAACATACAAATCACTTATCTTATCAGTAGGAAATTGGAATTAATCAGTCCACCCATTCTTAGGAGTTTCCAGGTCAAATCATATTGGAAAGGCCACCCCCGCGCTGAGGCAACAAATCAACAAGTAGAGGTGCACTCGAGAATAGTTCAATTATCAGTTTGAGAATCCACAACTCAATTCCTCATCACCTACTTACTCCTCCACCCGAATATTAGGTGCAATGGTAATCCCTTCACCTCCTAGGTCCCTCAGGACATTTCCATTCACCATCAGGATTTATGTGTAGGTCCAGGACGGAGACAAGTAGTGGACATGGAGGAAATATACCAGAGTTTCTCAAGCTTACTTTAAACACAGTATCATAGTGATCCAATAACACAATTTACACACATAAAAGATCCTACATGGCATACCAAGCTCACAAGATTACCAATCTCTTTGCAAGAATGGTGTGATCAACAACCAACCATCCAAAGGAGATCAACTAAGGATTTATAGAACAAAGGAGGAAATCTGAACCCAAGGACATCAAATTAAATCAAGGTAATCTAACATGAGGTACCCAAAGGATGTTAGTAAACAATAAAATATTCATTCGAATTGCATAAAGGACACTTCAATTAGTGAGAGGAGGAGTTATAGAATCCAAGATACCTTTCTAGAATAGCAAAAGATGAGTATGACACAAGGAGTTACAATTTTCACATGCATTGGCTAAAAATAGCTAGTGAGGGTGCCTTTGTGCAAGTGGGGTTGCAAAACCAGGTGTAACCTTTCAAAAAGGAGTTACAAAACCACTAAAGGTGCACATTCAACAAGTGCGTTGGTAATATAATTTTCCCTATAAAAATTTATTAGATTTCAACACCACGCATGTAAAAAGGGACCTTGATTCTCGTTGCCAGAAAGTCCACTGACAATTTTTCCAAACCCCGAATGTTCAAGTCAGCTTGGTCAGTTTTTCATTTTCCTCAAAACCTTTATCCTAGTCGGTTTCTAATACATATCTCTATATTAAAAAAGTTAAATATATATTACTTTATTTATATACCTTCTTAATATGAACCTTAAAAACTTTATACCTCCGTAACGCATGTTAAGAGTATTTATGATTTAAAGTATGTTTGGAACGTGGAGTAAAAAATTACATTGGGTCTTTAACAAAATTTTTATTAAGTTACATATGTTCTCGAGCTAGTTCTGTTAGTTTGTGCAAAAAAAATCATGTGGAATTTTATCATCCCATCGAGCCTCCTCTCTCTCTAGTATCAAAGTTAAGCATCTAATACCAATTCATCAAGGAAGCACCCTCACAAGAGAGGTAGAGATCCACACCATCACTCTAGCACAACACGTCGCCATTTCCATATTACACTTGCGTTTATAAAATTATAAAATAGATCAATTCTTATGTATTTGGGATAATTTCCATCAAAGACAAAGCTAAAGTGTGCTGATAAATGCCAACGGAAAGATCAAATGCCAAATACCTCCAAGCTAGAACTCTCAAGTCAATAAAGAATACACAAGTATTGAGTTTCCAAGTTTGTGAAAAGATGTTATGGGGAACACCATCAATATCTATCTACAAATGTCGATTATCAGTAGTTCACAGGTGTGGGATTTCATCCAAAGAAAATGTTTTAGCCTCAACCGCATGAACCAATGTCAATTGAAGAACACTGATGAAGTTTTATCTCTTATCCTGCAACACATGATTTTTATCCCATATTTAGAATGTCAAAAACCTGATCTTATGGCCACTATTGGAGATATTCTTCGAATATAGTAGATTCATGATGGTTGAGTGCAATTGAAAAAATGATTGAATGACAATGAAAATAATTAGTTCTCTGCACCATTAATTTCTTTGGCTAGATTGATGCTAATTCGAGGCAAATTGGAACTTGTAACATTAATACTACTTGCACCATTTGGGACATTGAGAAGGAAGTGACGGATAAAGAGTTGATTCCTCATGACAACGAGTAGATTATTTGACCATTCAAACATTTCTGGCAGATTTTCAGTTCTGAAATCAATTGGTGCATAGGAAGTCAATGGTGTCATTGAAGGTAGAGAGTTAGTAGAAGAGCATTAGTTTGCAATTTTTTAAGCACAAGAATCATAGCATTTGTTGAGCATTTTTCATAGGTCTAAATTTGGAAAATAATTCCTAATTTTGAGGGATTCATTTAGCGCTCAAAGGCAAAGGATATGTAAGTCTTAGAGTTTCATGAAGAAGGAAATGTCCAAAATTTCGAGATTGGGTCAAGATCAGGAACTATTTAGTCAGAGGTTCCACAAGAAGATGCAAACAATTAGTTATTTGAAACTCACGAAGATATTCTCATTAAAAATGTCAAAATTTCTCCAAGTTCAAACGTTGAAGAACATCCTGTACATCAAGAACCAATGAAAATAGAATCGGAGGTTGAAGTTCTCAAGAGATCATTACAACATTATAAGACCCAGAACGGATATCTGCCAAATGATTCAAATGACAAGCTAATGCATGCCAACAAGAGGTTAAGAGAATATTTAGAGGAGGTAAATGGCCACTACCAAGATCTAATTGCATCTTCAAAGAAAGTTTTAAAAAGGATAAAGAATGCAAAAAGTCAAATTGAAGAATTAACAAAACAAAATATGTCAGAATTATCAAATAAAGTTCAAGTGTTGGAAACAGGGCAAGTTCGACTTCTTGAAAGGTCTGAAGCATTGGATGAACTCACCACTTTGGAAGAAGTAGCTCGTTAGATCTGAAGCATGGGTAATCATACAGTTGTCAATCAAATTTTGATGACACATCTAGATAGAACTGAAAGTCATAGTTTTAGGAGTTAGGTTTGTTATATTTAGAAACTCCCTTATTTTGTAAACTGCTTGAACAGATTCGAATACTTAAAATGTGGATCTATTAAATTTTTGTTTGAAGATTTTTTGTAATATAAAAAAGGGAAGGCTAATAGTAGAAAAAAAAGAAGGCTTTTGTGCTGGAATGGGTTAGATGACTACAAGCTACTATAACAAAGACATATGATTGACTCCCAGTAAGTTTTGAAGACTGTATATTTTGGAATGAAACATATTATATAAGCCATGTTTTAAATTTTTATTTTTGGTTGAATTTTATGGCCAGTTTGATCACCTTGCTTATCATTTCGTTTCTTGATAAACATTTTTATCATGAGATGTTTTGAAGTTTTTGGACTTAACTAAAGTTCTTTTACTGTATGTATATGGTTAATGTCCATGTTTTAGACTTTTTTGTTCATATCTTCAAGATTAATTTCTGATTTAGTTATTATATGTTGTTTGCATTTCTTTACCCTATCCATGCATGATTCCATCATAGGTCACATAAATTAAGCCTTTTTCAATTTTTTCTTTTGGATGTTATAGCTTGTACCTGTGTAGTCTAGGTACAATTTCTAGTACAAACATCTTTTGGTGCCATTGATGGGGACGGAAGTGAAGAAAATATTCCCTAGGTATTAACATTATGTTGCAGCTGCAACTGTTTTCCCAAATTTTTGAAATTTTGGACCCTCCTTTTTATTTTATCTTTCCTGGGAGTGTGTGGATTCATGAACTCTGTTTTGTTTTTCCTTCTGCTACAGTTTGGATTGTATTGAGGTCAACTGTTTTCATGCTTTTCAAAAAATTGTTGTGTCTACAAATGCTTTGGGTCGTGGAGTTTAAAGTTCGATCTGAAAGTGTTGTCCTTTGATCTAAATGATTTCTTTCAGTGCTATCGAAAGTCCATTTCTATTCGAATCAAAGTTTTAGTTCTCTTTGTAGCCGCGGTGTCGGAGAAGAAACAAACTACTTCTATCGCTGCACCGCCGAAATCTTTCGAAACTTAACATTTTTTTGATTTGGTTTTTCGGAGGTCAGTTGAACATGAATCGCGCCCATAGTTCTCTATGCAGTCGCCGTTTTGGAAAACTTATTGTTTATCTTACCGACGTTGCGAATATCCTTATTTTATTTTTGCTGATCCATAGTATTAAAGTTTCCGATCGTCAAATTTTTTATTGGTTTGCAGAAGCCGTATTTTGATTGTTACTCGCCGTTGTGGCTCCTCAATGAACCAATCGCCCGACGCTGCTGTTTCGTTCACCGATGGTTTGTCCTAACTTTTACCGATGTTTTATTTTTTCTGCAGAATCCATTGTCCATCTACCTTCCGCCATTGCAGCTACGCATTGATCTATCCTGTCGACGCTTTATGATTAGTCTTTCTGATCCCCGATGCCTGGATGGCAGTTGCTGTTGTTTTATTTTTGCTGACGGATAATTCTTACTCTTAATGTTTCCATGGCTTTACTACTTAAACCTTTGCTTTTCGATGATTTGTTTTCTTTGTTGGAGCATTTTTAATGTTTGATCGGAGGGTTAGTCTCTTGTGTCGTCGACACAGTGATTGCATTGAGCTCATCATCGCTGGCGTTTAGTCATGGAAAATTTCGATTGCTGCATTTTTTATTTGAAAACAGAAGCTGCAGTCTGATTGTCTTCCGCAACGGCGGCTCCGAAATGGACTAACCATCCGTCATACAAAATTTTCTTTTGTCGATGTTTTTTTATGTTGACCACGAAATCGTTGTCTGTCTGAAGGTCACCGTTACAGTTTTGAATAGGACTATTCTTCTGTAGTCCTTAGTTCTTCCACTGGCCGATATTTTTATTTTGATTACGGAAGCCGTAGTCTGATGGTCTTCCGTCGTTGCGGCTCCTCAGTGAACTGATCATCCAATTGTTATAGTTTTCCCACCCGCCAAAGTGGATTATCTGCCAAACGATTAGTGTCTATTGCTTCCGACTGTCGGTAGGGTTTTTCCCGCCATGTTTTTGTTGTGCCGTTACTCTAATTTATGGGATGGCAGAGTTTTCCCATGAGTGCGGGTTGAGTCAAAGTTTCTATGATGAAGAGCGTAGTTTGGGGGTTTGGTGTACTAAAGAGTGGTGGTTGCTTTGTCTTTTCATGCTTTACATTTGTTTATAGTTCATTTCATATAATGCGTGTATTGATGTAATTCGTGTTACTTTGTCAAATGCTAATTGATCCAATGACTGGTTATTCATGACAGGGTGATTGATGTTGCAGAGAAGATGTATCTAAAGGTCAAAGTAGAAGGGAGCTAGCCGAAGAAAAGAAAAATGAAGAAGTAGAACTAGAGAAAAGAAGAAGCAAGTCGGGTTCAAGCTCAACTGGATCTAGCAAGAGACCAACAGATTACTGAGCAAAATAAATAGAGGCAGAGGCATAGGCTTGGAAAAGTTCGGCAGTTACCAAGCTGGTCCCCTTTTTCATAAAATGCTCTTAAATCATAAATCTAAAATGTAACGTTTGTATGAATCATGAGCACTCACAAAATGACAAAACTATGAGATTAAAACGGTTGGGGAAACCCAAAGGTCACTCGACGGGGAAAACCAAAGGTTTAGTTGTTTTTGTATAAAGATAGGAAAGTTAGAGGGAATGAGGGAATTTTTCCCAGTGAGATTTGTGAGGACATATTGTAAGAAGAACTATTTCCTTTTTCAATAGATAATTACAGTTTGCCTGTTGGAGAAAGCTTGGTGGAATGTTCAAATGTTGTGCTATGGATTTGTTGAAGAGGAACTATTTCATTTTCAGCTTTGTGTCCATTAACTGTGAGATCATTCTAACTCTTTCAACCTATGTTCTTGTATGAATGTTCTCTGGTTTATTTTATGAAAATTTCCACTATGAGTAATGAATGTTGTTCATAAACAATTGGCTATCTGGTTGTTCAAATATCTTTAATGTTCATGTGTTTTGAAAGAAGTATCAACTATTGGTGATTTTTCATAACGCATGTATGGAATACATTACTCATCAATGAATGACAATTTTGCTCTCGAGGGATAGGTTAGGTAGTTAGTTTTAATTTCTTGCTATGTGTGATTTAGATGTCAGAGAGTTTAAGATGAGAGGTAAGAACCTGCACATCACATTGTGACTGCTCCTCGTATTCTCTATCAATCTGCATTTTAGATAGGCACTTGCATATCATACTTAAAACTAAAAGCACAAAAATATACATGGTGGACCGGGCCGCAACCGGTAAAACCTTTTATTTTTGTTACTTGACCTACGGTAGCCAGACCACAAACCGGACAAATTCCCCATACCAAATAGTAACGGGATAGTTGGGAACGTTACCGGGGAGAATCCCTTACTCTTGTTGCCTGTGATTTTCTAGGCCTCAACGGTTTTTGGTGCTAGAAGGAGGGCCGCTAGTGCATGGCTGGCCGAGGAAACTCGTTTCCTTGAAATTACTCCGCTAGTGATAGTTCTAAAAGCAGTTTGTTTCCCAATTCAACTCCTGAAGAGAAGTGGAAGGAACACTTGTATTCTGTTGATAACGAAGTTGTTAATAATCTGAGAAGACATACTAGGGCTTATGTAAAGAGTATTGGAGGATTACCCATTATCCCCGATTTACCCCAAAGAGAGTACAAGAAGAAAGACCATCCCATCTTGGAAGATTCAGTGTTGGATGGAGATTTGGAAGAGTTGGTAAAAGTATCGTTACAGGAAGTTGTTCAGCATTTGAATCAAGTAGGCCCAAATACACCTTACAGTTGACTTGTTCATACTCCTGTTCATTCACCACCTCATTCTCTACCCAAACTCATGGCAGGCATAAATGCAAATCAGCCACCCAACCCACCAAATCCACCACCTCCTTGGAAAGCCAGATCACCTTTAAACCTAACACCTCTTTTGCATGACTTACCTCAGGCTTTTGAGAAAATGCTGCCCAAATTTGACCCAAGTGAAAATATTTTAGTAGATGATCACTTGCAAAGATTTTACTTGGCCATAGAAGGATTAAGGGCTGGAAAACATGAAGATGTAGTTTGCAGACTTTTTCCACATACCTTGAAAGGGGCCGTAGCTTCATGGTATTTTTCTCTGCCTGCAAAATCAATCCCAGACTGGGATACTTTTGAAAGAATATTCAGAAATAAATATGCATCCCAGAAAACTCATGCAGCACTAATGAAAGGGTTATGCACTTTGAAGAAAGAAAGAAAAGAGAAAGTGCATAGTTTCACCCAGAGGTTTGCTACTTATCTTAAGAATTTTTCTGCAACTGATAAGCCTTCTGATAAAGTTCTGATTCAGTACTGTACTTCAGCTCTAGGGCCTGATTTGGCCATGTTTGCCAAAATGAAAGCCAAGCCTACATTGTCGGAAACTTATGAAGAAGCTGAGAGATTCGAAGCTAAAAAGGAAAGCATAGAATATTATCTTGAGCCTAAGGAGGAGCAATCACATGATTTTGAGGGGATGTTAAAGATGATGCAAAAGCTTTCCAACAGGGTGATAGATTTGGAAAAAGAGAAGGAGGCTCAGAAAGCATATAAGCCTTACTATAAAACGAGAGAGGATAACAATCAGTCTAAACCTCCTCCACACAATCCTGCATCAATGAACTTAACAGAGGTGGGTATGGATAACTTTTGCACCTTTCATCAACAACCCCATTCTGAGAAAAAATGCCCTCAATGGATAAATTCAATGACATTAGTAATGAATCAGCTATTGGATTCTAAACTAACAAAAGCTGACGAGGAGGAGGAAAAGGGTAATAAATCCATAGATAAACAAAAAGATAATGATACCATGTTTTTATGGGATTGTGTCTTGTTGTTGATACAAAAGAAAGTAATCTGAGACCTGAGAATATACCAATGACAACAAAAGACCTGAATTTGGTAAATGAAGACAATTCAATAATCTCAAAAATTAAGAAGTTGCAAGAGAATGTCAGGAGACAACCAAAGAACAATGTTGAGGTCAAAGTACCTAAAATCACCATTATTAGCCAGGATTCGAAGCAAATTGACAAGCCTGCTAAGCCTATGGAAGACCAAGTAGGTGTTAGCAAAGAAAATGCTAAAAGGCCTGAAGAGATACCCACTGAAAACCAACCTGTGGAGGAAGATGTCGAATCAATTGGGGAAGGGAAAGCTAGGTTTAAAACCTCACCTTTCCTGTTGACTCTGGAAATTTTGAACCATAAGGTGCATAATTGTCTGGTAGATTCTGGGTCATCAGTAAATTTTATGTCACTTGCAGTTTGCAAAAATATTAATGGACAACCTAAACCAACTGACTGGAAGGTTACTCAGTTAGACAAGACCAATGTGAAAGTAGTCGGGGAAATGGAGGATGTCCTAATTCGATTGTCTGCAAATAAAAAGATATGTCAGTACATTGATATTGTAGTAGCAGACATACCTGATGGATATGGACTGATTTTGAATCGAGACTGGTCAGCAAGACTAAATGGGTATTTTGCTTCAGATTGGTCACACTTGTGGTTGCCTCAGAAGGGAAGTCCAAACCAGATTAAGATATTAAGAGAGCCCCACATGAAGCACAATGTTACACAATTGGAAGAAAACAATGAATCAACGAATTTTGTGTTGGGAAATTATCTAATTGAACTAGAACTAGGAAACTACCAAGCGAAAGAAGCTAGCAGTACATTAGACACCCAGCCCGATCTCCTTCGGTTTTCACGGGCTGATGAGATTGATTGTAAAGTAGTAGTTTCAGTTTGAGATATAGTTTTTTCAAGACTAGTAGATGTAGTTTTTGATAATGGGTAGGTCTTTATCATTTTGCAGTCAAGCCTAGCCCCTTAGCTTAGAAGTTGCCATATTTATAGGGGTGGGCAGAGAACTGACTAGTTAGTGGTTTAGTTCTCAAATTTCATTTTTCTTGATTTGTCTTGTACTTAAATAAATTGATTGCTTGGTTGTTTATGTTTGATTTATTTTATTTTGGTTTGTTTTTAGTTAGATTTTGAATGAATTCAATAAAAGAAGCAAACTTTTGGTTGCATAGAGAGCATCAGAATTCTGGATTAACTAAAATCCTTGATTATAAGACAGTGTACTATTGTTTTATTTGAAAGAATTTCTTCTAGTTTAACAGTTTTCCTAAATGGATATGAACACATTGAAGTCCCACTTAATCCTTGTAAAATAACTCAAGATCAAAAGCCTGGAATACTCTTTCGAGGCTCCATCCATCTCACATTTAAAAATTTCCTAGGGAGTGACAGCAAAAGGCCCATGGAAAGGAAGCAGGGTAAACAGTATATTATATATAAATGATCCCATGTCAAGAATTGAATAGGAAAATAAGAGTCAAAAGCTCCTAACAAAGCAATATGTATCAAAACAAAGTACTGAACTATATGAGTACAAAATTGCCAAAAGTTCTTCTTCGTCGGTGAGCTGGAAATTAAATATATCTCTCACACAAAAGGACACTATGGATAGAGGAGCCTTAATAAAAATTCAGAAAGAAAGGCATGCAGGAGGACTCAAAAAAAGGACAAAAAAATTCCAAAAGCACAAAAAGGCAAAATGGCATGGGAATGAGGAACAAATGAATATTTCTGTTTACCATATGTTACGATCCTGTGGTGTCCAGGCTGGAAGCTATCCGAAGATAGAGGTAAAAATGAAACTCATATTCTTGTCCTCGAAAGAGTTATCTTGACTTTGGAATATTGGTTTCCATTTTCCTAATTTGGACTACCCTCAATAATTAAAAGTACATATATTCGCCATTTGGGAAATCCAGACATCTAGAAGATTTCAACATGTTGGTTTTATTGTTAAACAGTCTGTTACTTAAGTAATAAATTGTCCAGAGATCTAGGTTCACCAGGTAGTCGCCAATTGTTTCAGTTGCAACTGTTTTCCCAAATTTTTGAAATTTTGGGCCCTCCTTTTCATTTTATCTTGCCTAGGAGTGTGTGGATTCATGAACTATGTTTTGTTTTTCCCTCTGCTACAGTTTGGATTGTCTTGGGGACAATTGTTTTCATGCTTTTCAAAAAATTGTTGTGTCTGCAAATGCTTTGGGTCGTGGAGTTTAAAGTTCGATATGAAAGTGTTGTCCTTTGATCTGAATGATTTCTTTCAGTGCTGTCGAAAGTCCATTTCTGTTTGAATCAAAGTTTTAGTTCTCTTTGTAGCCATGGTGTCGGAGAAGAAACAAACTCTTTCTATCGTTGCACCACCGAAGTCTTTCGAAACTTGACATTTTTTTGATTTGGCTTTTCGGAGGTCAGTTGAACATGAATCGTGGCCATAGTTCTCTATGTAGCCATCGTTTTGGAAACCTTGTTGTTTATCTTACCGATGTTGCGGAGATCCTTACTTTATTTTTGCTGATCCATAGTCTTAAAGTTTTCGATCGTCAAAGTTTTTATTGGTTTACGGAAGCCATAGTTTGATTGTTACCCGCTGTTGTGGCTCCTCAATGAACTAATCGCCCGACGCTACTGTTCTGTTTGCCAATGGTTTGTATTGACTTTCATCGATGTTTTCTTTTTGTTGTGGAATCCATTGTCCATCCACCTTCTGTTGTTGCGGCTACGTATTGATCTATCATGCCGACACTTTATGATTAATATTTGCGATCCCCGATGCCTAGATGATAGTTGCTGTTGTTTTATTTTTTCCGACAGATAATTCTTAGTCTTGATGTTTCCATGGCTTTACTGCTTAAACCTTTGCTTTTATATGATTTGTTTTCTCTATCAGAGCGTTTTTAATGTTTGATTGGAGGGTTAGTCTCTTGTGTCACCAACATGGCGGTTGTGTCGAGCTCATCATCACCGGCGTTTAGTCATGGAAACTTTCGATCGTTGCATTTTTTATTTGAAAATGGAAGCCGCAGTCTGATTGTCTTCTGCAATGGCAGCTCCGGAACGGACTAACCATCCGTCATACAAATTTTTCTTTCGTCGATGTTTTTTTATGTTGACCATGGAATCATTGTCTATCTGAAGCCCATCGTTGCGGCTGTGAATAGGACTATTCTTCCATAGTCCTTAGTTCTTCCACTGGCTGATATTTTTCTTTTGATCGCAGAAGCCGCAGTCTGATGGTCTTCCGCCATTGTGGCTCCTCAGTGAATTAATCATCTGATTGTTATAGTTTTTATGCCTACTGAAGTGGATTATCTGCCAAACGATTAGTGTCTATTGCTTCCGACTATCGGTAGGGTTTTCCTGCCGTTTTTTTGTTGTGCCATTACTCTACTTTATGGGATGGCGGAGTTTTCCCATGAGTGCCGGTCGAGTCAAAGTTTTTGTGATGAAGAGCACAGTTTTGGGGTTTGGTGTACTGAAGAGTGGTGGTTACTTTGTATTTTCATGCTTTACATTTGTTTATAGTTCATTTCATATAATGCATGTATTGATGCAATTCGTGTTACTTTGTCAAACGCTAATTGATCCAATGACTGGTTATTCATGATAGGGTGATTGCTGTTGTAGAGAAGACGTATCTAAAGGACAAAGTAGAAGGGAGCAAGCCGAAGAAAAGAAAAATGAAGAAGCAGAACTAGAGAAAAGAAGAAGCAAGTCAGGTTCAAGCTCAACTGGATCTAGAAAGAGACCAACGGATTACTGAGCAAAATAAATAGAGGCAGAGGCCCAGGCTTGTAAAAGTTCAGCAGTTACCAAGCTGGTCCCCTTTTTCATAAAAATGTTCTTAAATCATAAATCTAAAATGTAACGTTTGTATGAATCATGACACTCACAAACTAACAAAACTGTGAGATTAAAACAATTGGGGAAGCCCAAAGGTCACCCGGTGGGGCAACCCAAAGGTTTAGTTGTTTTTGTATAAAGATAGGAAAGTTAGAGGGAATGAGGGACTTTTTCCCAATGAGATTTGTGAGGACATATTGTAAGAATAACTATTTTTTTTGCAATAGATAATTACAATTTGCCTGTTGGAGAAAGCTTGGTGGAATGTTCAAATGTTGTGCTATGGATTTGTTGAAGAGGATCTATTTCGTTTTCAGCTTTGTGTCCATTAACTGTGAGATCGTTCTAACTCTTTGAACCTATGTTCTTGTATGAATGTTCTCTGGTTTATTTTATGAAAATTTCCACTATGAGGAATGAATGTTGTTCATAAACAATTGGCTATCTGGTTGTTCAAATATCTTTAATGTTCATGTGTTTTTAAAGAAGTATCAACTATCTGTGATTTTTCATAATGCATGTATGAAATACATTACTCATCAATGAATGACAATTTTGCTCCCTAGGGATACGTCAGGTAGTTAGTTTTAATTTCTTGCTGTGTGTGATTTAGATGTGAGAGAGTTTAAGACGAGAGGTAAGTACCTGCGCATCACATTGTGAGCACTCCTCGTATTCTCTATTAATCTGCATTTTAGATAGGCACTTGCATATCATACTTAAAACTAAAAACACAAAAATATACACAGTGGACCGGGCCGCAACCGGTAAAACATTTTATTTTTGTTACTTGACCTACGATAGCCGGACCACAAACCAGACGGATTCCCCATACCAAACAGTAACGGGCTAGTTGGGAATGTTACTGGGGAGAATCCCTTATTATTGTTGCCTGCGATTTTCCAGGCCTCAACACATTAATAGATCCAATCTTTGAGCATGAACAAGGGTTGGTTACACGGTTTAGACTACAATTTTTCACTGGTGGCTCCACAGAGGTAGGATATGTTGGCGACTCCATCGGTTCAAGATGTAAAAGATCATGGAAGCCAATCTGGATTCGAGGTTTGCACCTTTCAATTTTTTAGTTTTTCCAGGATTTCCAAATGCGTTACCTCTCATGGATGAGTGGGGATATTTCCTTCCACATTTTAGAGAGAAAAAAGATGACAGTCCAACAATACATTTGTTGAAATTCCATGAAGTTATATGAGCAGCTGGGAATTCATCATGAAGATGTACTAATGAAAATGTTCATGTATTCACTCGAGCGAGATGCATTGGAATGTTATTTTTCTCTTCCAGCTTCTAGCATATCCTCCTTGAAGTAATTACATACAACATTCAACAAATATTGTAAAAGGTTTTATTATGTTGATACACTTATTGAATATTGTTGTGAATAGTTTGAATCATGTATTCATGAGCAGAAAATAGAATGTTCCTCATGTGATGAAATTTATGATGATCTTGTTGAAAAGTAAATTAAAGAAGAAGAAGATCATGCTAATGTCTTTTCAAGTCATCTTGTCTATGATGAATGTGAATGTGACCTGAGAATTAAGGGAGATGATGAGAGGTTATCAAATCAGTCTGTTATATTTTTTCCTCCATCAAAGGTCGAGAAGAAGGTTAAAGAGACTTTAGTTTCCATTCTTGAGCCAAAAGTTAAAAAGAGAAGCAATGGAGAAATGGAAACCAATAATACATAGAAACATCTCCTTCAACTTGATAAGAAGGAAGAGGTAATATTCTATGATTAGGATTCTACTTCTTTTGTTTTTCATGATTAATATGTTGTTACAAAAGCATTTCCAGGATCTATTAAATGAAGAAAAACATGGGCCTTCATCATCATCATGGAAGTTTATCAGAATTATCCTCTTTATGATGAGTATAATGATGATATTGAATTTTTTCATTTAGAAGTCCATGATTAGAAGAAGTTTGACCGGCAGTTTCATGAGCACAGAGAATCCATTGTCAATGAATAGTCACAATTAGTTTATCACAGTTTTGACTCACATTAGAGGAAATTTGGGGTCTAAAATGGGCCTTATAAGAAAACCTACCAAAATAAGTTCTTGTGAGTTGGAATTCAAGAAGCAATAGAATTTCAATAAAATTAGTCAACGATAATGGTTGAATTGACATATTTGTCATAATTTTTTTTTTTTTTGGGTTCATATTTTCTACCTATCTCCCCGTGTTTTTACTCAAATTTCGATCGAGAGAGCTCGTTGGATGCGGAATTTCATTCTGCATCCAACGATACCCACACTGCATACTTTTGATAGACCCCACTACCCCAAAAACAAGAAATACTTGAAAAAATGTGATGATGATGTATCACGTTTTTTCAGGTATTTCTTGTTTTTGGGGTAGCGGGGTCTGTCAAAAGTATGCAATGTGGGTACTCGTTGGATGCAGAATCAAATTCCACATCCAACGAGCTCTCCATATCGAAATTTGAGTAAAAGCACAGGGAGATATGTCGAAAATACGAACACAAAAAGTAGTTTTTTTCTTTCTTCCTCCAAAATTAATAAATATTATTTTATTATGTTAAATATTATTTTATTATTTTTGGTAGGAGGCCCATTTTAGACCCCAAAATTCCTCTAATGAAAGATGAGCATATTTCTATAGCACCACATATGGAATTCCTTAGAAGCAATCACCCAATCTATCATATCTATGTATCATCATTTGGGGAAGGATATGAAGGTATGGAGGTATGAAGGAGTTACAAGAAGTTAAAAACCTTTCTCCTTCACCCATTGAGGAACAACATTGTTTAAAAATCAGTGAGCCCATGTCTTTCTTAAAACAGAATTTGCAAGAAAAATCGAACAAGATGCAGTAAACAATGTCATTCATGAAGCAAAGTTTTTTTTATGGAAAACCTTTCCATTTCAAGTAGTGGGAAGAGGTAATTTGTCATGAATTCTATGATCTGGTTGCTGTGTATTTAGAGGAGTTCATCAATTCCAATTTTCTGTTTTGGTCTCATTGCAAATGTGGAGTTCACTTTTGTGATATATTGTTGTTTAATTTAAAAAAAAAAATCTATGATAAAGCATGTTCGAGAAGCTTGGTTAGTTAGTCAACTGATTGTATGGTTGAGCTGGAAGTTTATCTTCACTTGATCAAGCATATAAATTGGTCAGTAAAGTAGGATTTGTATATAAATAAGCTCATCTCTTGAGCATGGTTTCATTTTACGACGTGTGGGTTTATTTTTAGTAGTCCCTTTTTGGCATGTTGGCTTACAGTAGATCAACATAAGACCTCATAGCCCAATTGGAACACTGGTGATTCTTATTGTCAGTTGCAGAGTAACCTCAGTTTGCAGAACAAGGTCTTTTTAGATTTTGATCAGAAAAACAAGTTGCAGCCTTTGGTTAGCAGTGAGTGGCAGGTAAGACAGTTGCATATGTCAGAAATGGTTTTAGGAGAAGGAAAAGGGTCTACATGTTCTTGGAGCCTCGCAGAGAGGAATCCATCCCCAACCAGAGCTAGATGTTAGTACCAGAATTTGCCCTATATAAATTTATTAGATTTCAGCAGCACACATGTAAAAAGGGACCCTAAATCTCGCTTCTAGAAAGTCCACTAGCATTTTTTCCAAGCCCCGAATGTTCATGACAACTTGATAAGTCTTTCATTTGCCTCAAGACCTCTATCCTAATCAGTTTCTAATACGTATATCTAGTTTTATTCTCCTTATTTGCATTTGGAAATGTTATAATTCCTCAATAAATTTGCTAAAACTTCCAAATTATTGCATTAAATCATCGTAATTTTACATAAATCTACTATAATTACAAACCTACCATTAGATAAAGGCTCATAATTTATTTTTGATCATTCCCATGTTCATCCCATTCTTTCTTGATAACCAAGTCTTTATTTCCCTTTTAAAAACTATTATGCCCATGATCAAGTCAAAGTTATAAGTAAACCTTTTTAAAAACTATTATGCTTATGATCAAGTCATTGAAGTTATAAGTAAACCTTTTATTAGTTTAAAAGGTTTTGAATTTTAAATTATATATTAAAAAGGTTAATTATCTATATTACTTTATTTATATACCGTTTTAATATGAACCTTTGAAACTTTATACCTGCCTAACCCATGTATGAGTTAAAGTATGTTGGGAACGTGGAATAAAAAGTACATTGGGCCTTTAACCAAATTTTTATTAAGTCACATATGCTCTCGAGCCGGTTGTGTTAGTTTGTGCAAACAATTCATGTGGCCTTTTATCAGCTCATCGAGCCTCCTCTCTTTCCAACGTCAAAGATAAATATCTAATACCAAGTCATTAGGGAGCGCCCTCACAAGAGAGGGCAGAAAGCCACATCATAAATACGCCACAACGCGTTCGACGTTTCTATATTACACTTGTGTTTATAAAATTCTCAAATAAACCAATTCTTATGTATTTGGGATAATTTCCATCAAAGACAAAGCTAAAGTGTGTTGATAAACACCAAGGGAAAGACCAAGCTAGAACTATCGAGTGAAAAAAGAATACACAAGTATTGATTTTCCAAGTGTGGGAGAAGATGTTAAGGGGAACACCATCAATCTTTGTCTACAAATGTTGATTATCAGTAGTTCTCAGTTGTGGGATTTTACCCAAAGAAAATGGTTTTAGCCTCAAGCGCATGAACGAATGTCAATTGAAGAACACTGATGAGGTTTTATCTCTTATCCTGCAACATATATGATGTTTATCCTAGATTTAGAATGTCAAAAACATGATCTTATGGTCATTATTGGAGATCTTCTTCGAATATGTTAGATTCATGATGGTTGAGTGTAATTGAAAAACTTATTGAATGACAATGAAATTATTTAGTTCTCTGCACCATTAATTTTTTCTTGGCTAGAATGATGTTAACCCGAGGCAAATTGGAACTTGTAACATTAATACTACTTGCACCATTTGGGACATTGAGAAGGAAGTGATGGATAAAGAGTTGATTCCTCATGACAAGGAGCGGATTATTTGACTAGTCAAATATTTCTCGCAGATTTTCAGTTATGAAATCAATTGGTGCATAGGAAGTCAAGGGCTTCATTGAAGGTAGAGAGTCAGTAGGAAGAGCATTATTTTGCAATTTTTTAAGCACAAGAATCAGAGCATTTGTTGAGAATTTTTTATAGGTTTAAATTTGGAAAATAATTCTTGATTTTGGGGGATTCATTTAGCACTGTAAGGAAAAGGATCTATAAGTCTTAGACTTTTATGAAGAAAGAAATGTCCAAAATTTTGAGATTGGGTCAAGCTCGGGAATTGTTCAGCCAAAGGTTCCAAAATAAGATGCAAACATTAAGTTATTTGAAACTCAGGAAGAGCTTCTCAATAAAAAGGTCAAAATTTCTCCAAGTTCAAACGTTGAAGAACATCCTGGACATCAGGCACCAATGAAAATAGAATCGAAGGTTGAAGTTCTCAAGAGATCATTACATCATTATAAGACCCAGAATGAATATCTGAATGATTCAAATGACAAGCTAATGCAGGCCAACAAGAGGTTAAGAGAAGATTGAGAGGAGGTAAATGGCCACTACCATGAGCTAATTACAGCTGCAAAGGAAGTTTTAAAAAGGAAAAAGAATGCACAAAGTCAAATTGAAGAATTAACAAAAAAAAATACAGAATTATCAAATAAAATTCGACTTCTTAAAAGGTCTCGAGCATTGGATGAACTCACCACTCTGGCTGAAGCAGCTCGTCAGATCTGAAGCACGGGCAATCATACAACTGTCAATCAAATTTTGAGGACACATCTAGATAGAACTGAAAGTCATAGTTTTAGGAGTTAGGTTTGTTATATTTAGAAACTTCTTTATTTTGTAAACTACTTGAACATATCTGAGTCCTTAAAATGTGAATCTATTAAATATTTATTTGAAGACTTTTTGTAATATAAAAAAGGCAATGCTAGTAGTAGAAAAAAAATAAGGATTTTGTGCTGGAAGAGGTTGGATGATATCAATCTAAGGTTAGATGATATCAATCTACTGTAACAAAGACATATGATTGACTCCTAGTAAGTTTTGAAGATTGTATATTTTGGAATGAAACATATTATATAAGCCATGTTTTAAATTTATATTTTTGGTTGAAGTTTATGACGAGTTTGATCACCTTTCTTATCATTTTGTTTCTTGATAGAAGTTTTTATCCTGAGATGCTTTTAAGTTTGTGGACTTAACTAAAGTTCTTTTACTGTATGTATATGGTTTAATGCTATGTTTTAGACTTTTTTGTTCAGATCTTGAAGATTAATTTCTGATTTAGTTATTATATGTTGTCTGTATTTATTTACCCTATCCATGCATGATTCCATCAGAAATCACAGAAATTAATTCTTTTTCAAGTTTTTCTTTTGGATGTTCTAGCTTGTACCTATGTAGTCTAGGTACAATTTCTAGTACAAACAAAGTGGAAGCCATTAAGCCAAGCATAAGGTGTCAAAATAATCAAAATTTGGGCCTGTTGTACAATTTTTGGGTGATCATTTAACTAGTAAGTCACAAAAGCATAAATACAGACTAGGGTAAAAAAACTTAGTCCAAGAAGTTCTAAAGTTCTAGGAATGTCCCCATTCCCCCCCACAATGCAAATCAAGGCCTCCCATACTCTTTTGTTGTTTACAGTGTGGAAATTGTTTTTATTAATTATTTATTTACAATAATAATAATAATTTCTCCCGGTCCTTAAAGACCCTTGTCCTAACACCTTGTGCCACAATAATAAACAACTACAAATTACAATTGTCTAGGGCTTAACACATGGTGTATTACAAGGACTGTAGTGATATAGTTTGATGCATGGTTAGTTCACCCCTCCTTGAGGGTATTCCTATTCTTTGACACACAATGCAATATTGGGCATGGGTTCACCCCTCCTTGACGCTCTTCTACAAGATTTCAAAAAAGTTTCTACATATCTCAGCATAAAGAAGGTAATTTTCCATTCAATTTGTTATGGCATGCTAGATTTTTTCATTTGAATTATAGCAATATTCATTTGTTAATAAAGAATGATGTATTTGTTTTTTCCACCATTCCTAAGAAAAATAACAAATGTGATACATGCATGGTAGGAAAACATAGTAAGCAACCATTTCAAGAGTCTAAATTCAAAGCATGTAGAAAGTTAGATTTGGTTCCCTCTGACTTATGTGGCCCCATGCCAATTACTTATACTAATTTTAATAAGCACTCCATGACCTTTGTTGATGATTATTCTAGAATGTGTTGGGTATAATTGTTGAAGACAAGGTTTCAAGCATTTCAAACATACAAGAAATTCCATGCATGGATAGAAAATCAAGCACAAGCTCGTATTGGTACATTCAGTTATGATAATGGTAAAGAATACACCTCTAATGATTTTCAAGAATATCTTTGTAAAGATGGGGTTACACATCAAACTTTTGTTCGCTACAATCCTAAAAAAGATGGTGTGGCATAAAGGATGAATACAACTTTAATGAATATAGCATGCTCAATGATGTTTTTCAAGAATGTGACACTAACGTTTTGGGGTGATGCAGTATTATGTGCAACATACTTAAGAAATAGAAGTCTATATCATGCTCTTGAATACAAGAATCCACATGAAATGTGATTTGGCCACCTTCCTTTGGTTAGACATCCCAGAGTTTCTGGTTCCACCTACTATACCTTGAATATACCAAAGGAGAAAAGAAACAAGCTTAGTGCGATAATTCAAAAGTGTATTCTCTTGGGGTATTCAGACACCTCCAAGGCATATCGTATTTATGCCGAGGTAAATAGGAAATTTTTTATTTCCATAGATGTAATTTTTCTTGAAACTAATAAAAATGACAAGTCTCAGATTAGAGGAAATTTCAACTCAAAATGGGCCTCCTAAAATGAACTCATAAAATAATAGTTAAAATAATAAAATAATATTTATTAATTTTGGAGGAAGAAAAGAAAAAAACTACTTTTTTGTTTGTATTTTTGACATATATCCCCGTGTTTTTACTCAAATTTCGATCGGGAGAGCTCGTTGGATGTGGAATTAAATTCCGCATCCAACGAGTACTCACTCGACATACTTTTGATAGACCCCGCTACCCCAAAAACAAGAAATACCTGAAAAAACAGAATGATGACGGAATGATGATGTCATCATTCCATTTTTTCAGGTATTTCTTGTTTTTGGGGTAGAGGGGTTCGTCAAAATTATGCCGAGTGGGTACTCGTTGGATACAGAATTTAATTCCGCATCCAACGAGCTCTCCCGATCGAAAGTTGAGTAAAAACATGGGGAGATATGTAAAAAATACAAACAAAAAAGTAGTTTTTTTTTATGATACCTATCTCCAAATTTATATTAAAAAAATGTTTAAGACCTATATGGTATTTCAAATTTAAAGCAATTTCATTGGCTAACACTTGATGACATGGAATTTGAATAAAAGTTAAAAGGCCCATTTTGAGTTGAAATTTCCTCTAATATGATTGATAGACATCAGTGATCGTCTAAATAATTTTTCCCATCTAAAGACATATTATGAAGTTGATAATGAAATTCCACATATTGAAGGGGGGATCTCGATCTTGGATTGAGATTAATATCTGGAATTTCCTTTTGAAGAACCAACAACCTGTCATGAATAAGAAGTTCCAACCACTTCACCTAAATAGGAGATTCAACTAGATGATGTGATTGAGAGGATTGGAAGATTGAACCTTAAAGAGAATGAAGCATCTCCAGCTGATCAACCTGGGCCATCAAGTAAGATTCCAAAATGGGCCACAAATACACTTAAAAGTGTCCATCCAAATGAAGTTGGAAAGATGGGAATGAGAGGTTAAACTAAACAAGAAGATGGAGGAGAAGCGAATAATTAGGTGATGACATGGATATCTCATTTGATTGTGAATTGAATTTATCTACTAATTTTGAACAACCTTCCTTTAAATAAGATGATGCATGTGATGGGTGGAAAGAATCCATGCATAATGAGTATGTTGCACTCATGAAGAATGGATCCTGGAAGCTGGTTGACCCTCCAGTTAGAACCAAACCAATTGGATGCAAGTGGGTATACAAGAATGGATACAAATCAGATGGATCACTTCACAAACAAAAATAAAGGCTCGTTGCAAAAGGATATGCACATAAAGAAGCTATTGACTATGAAGAAACATTCTCCCCCACAACAAAATGGGATACCATTTGCACCTTACTCTCTTTAGTTGCACAAACTGGGTGGACAGTCCACCAGATGGATGTAAAAACAACTTTTTTGAATGGATACTTGAAATACTATGTCTTCATGTCTCATCCATAAGTCTTTGTTGTGAAGGGACAAGAACACAAGGTATGAAAACTTGGAAAGTCCTTGTATGGCTTGAAACAAGCACCTCAAGCATGGTATGAAAAGTTAACCGAGAATCTTCTAAAGCTAAATTTCAAACATTATAGTCTTTGATGATGCAACATTATTTGTAAATAAAGTTGGAATATCTATTGTGTTTCTTATGGTGCATGTAGACGACCTTTTGATGATAGGGAACGATGGAAGTTGTATAAAATCCATAAAAAAACATATGAAGAAAGAATTTGAAATTAATGATCTGGGACATCTTCATTACTACTTAGGAATTGAAGTCACTCAAAATCCCAACTACATATTCATATCCTAAAAGAAGTATGTTGGAGAATTGTTGAACATATTTTGCATGACAGAATTCAACCCTCTCTCAACTCTAGTTGAAAAAAAGTTAAATCTCACATCAAGTGAAGCAAAAGAATTTGAGGATGAAACCATGTACCGATAGCTTGTTGGAAGCTCTATTTACCTTAGCACCACTAGAACAAATATTTCTTATGTTGTTGGCATCCTTTCAAGGTTCATGCATGAACCTTGTGTAAGACATTGGTCTGCTACTAAAAGAGTTCCAAGGTACTTTAAGGGGAATCAAGATTTTAGACTCAAGTACTCTAAGGTATATTACTTCAAACTCGTTGGGTACTCTAATTCAGACTTTGATGGCAACAAATGAAGAAAAATAACATAAATACGACAGTTCTGATTTAGGCATTATGTCAAACACTTTCAACAACTAGGGTTTTAATTAAAGATTCACATATAATAATTTAAAATTAAAACCACCATGCTAAAATCCCTTCAAATACTGAAAATTGAACAAGCACATTGAACAGAACTATTTTTGGCCAATAAAGATTGGGTAAAAACCCAACCTAGGGAAAACCCAAAAAGTAAAAAAATTATTAAGAAGAGTACACTCATAAATTTCTTTTACATGAAATTTTCTTATTTCCCTTACTGACAAAATTTCACAAAAATCAGAACAACAAAAAAATACCTTGAAAATCGTTCTATAAAGTAGTGGTATGGCCTGTTGTATGACCTTCCCGAATGTGTTGTATGGCATGTAATACACTATTATTCTCCTGCCTCGATTTTTAGGCCACATGTGCCTAAAAAATCTATTTCATGATATGTATGGTCTGCATTTAAGGCACCCATCAACAATATTGGGAAATGTTCCCACACATATGACTGTATGGTCTGACATAGTGTTATATGGTCCACTTTAGGCTGCATTAGCATGCATTCTACTGGTTTTACTTGAAAATTGTGCCAATCTTCCTTGGGAAACCCTTCTTCTCCTTCAATATTTTCCTCTTTCTCTTCTTGGTGGTGTTCTTCTTCTCCTTTTTCACTTTCTCATTGTTTTATACTTTTTCATTTGTAGCTAGCTTCTTAACTACCCATCCAAGGGATAATATGAAATTACAAGATCTAGGGTCTAAATTAAATGCAGTTTTAATAACTGATTCACTAATTATTAAATACATCAGTTAAGTGAGGCCCACATTCATAAAGTACAAAACATAACTTTATTTACATAAAAGTTATTTTTTACATAAATACAGAAAGGAACAAATCCTTTAAGTCCCCTTCATCACAACCACACCAAAACTATGAAGGAGGACCTTAATATTTACATTTCAACACTCCCTCCTAACACGGGAGGTCCTTCTAGAACCATTTGAATCTCCACCTCTGATTCGTTATGCAATTCCCTTCTGCTCCAGAATGCCTCTTGGAGACATGTGCCCGACCCTGATTTGGAACTCTAACTCTTGAGACTTTGCTTGAGCATCATCAACCTACTCATCACCACTCACCTAGTTGAGTCTTCTTGCAGTGTAATGCCCCATATTTTGACTAGGCATATTTATCAATTAGACATACTACACTTTATTTTTGTTATTATCTGTTGGACTCAACTCGATTGAATAAAATTTATTTACGACAGGAAGGGAACGAGTATATGTTGTTACTATGTTTATGCTGTTTCTATAATTACGATATTACTATGTTTATGTGGTTACTATGTTGCGATTATCATGGGGTTCCTTTCTTTTACGATGACAGTATTTGTTTAAATGTTTTCATTGATAAGATTTGAAATATATGATTTGGTACATGGATACCATCTTATGATGTGATTGATTGAATTATTATATGTCATGTGTATCTGTGATGAACTAAAATGGTTATGTGAAAATAAATGATGATGATGATTATGTGGATCGATTGATGATTGAGTGGAAACACTTGTTCTAAATGTGAATTTTGCAAAATACTAAGCCACATGACACAGGGGCTAAGTGATAGTCGGGTACTAAATATGATGTGTGGATTAGTACTTATGCAAGAAACCTTTTTGACCAAACTGATTATACGGTGACACATTCTGATAAACTTGATATGAGTCGAGTATGAATTGGTAGGGTATAGAACTAATATGTTGAGAGGGATGGATGTATTTCCCACCCTATGTTACTATGATACCTGGGGTCGTGGGAGGGTCGTGATGAGAGATGTTCCCCATGGTTGTTGGGATGATGATGGTCGGATGCCTTATAGGAGAGGCTAGGTCTTCTACTAAGATGACGCTACCAATCCCAGGTTCTTTATGTGGTCAGGTTGGTGAAGCTGTCATCCACTTCTTAACTAGCAAAGGAAAGATAGGGAGGATGTAGACGTAGGTTAGGATGGGGGGATTTGTTAGTTATTATTGTTGAGGGTCAGGTATCCCTTGATACTAGGTTAGTGGTATTAGGTACCCTTCATTTCACTTAATTGATTAAACTAATGTAAACATGAAATAATGATATGAAATTCTATAAGGTTAATTGTTAAAATAAACAATGATCTTTGAGTAATGTTATGTTATATGTAGACTTGTTCTATTTGCATGAAGGATTATTAGTAGTAGTTAGCAATATATGTGTAGATAATATGATGTATGTTTATAGTAGATGTCGAACCTGCGCATACACTGGACACACATGCACACTTTGCATGTGTATGCTAGTATCATTATACAAATACTTTCATTTGTGTAGGTTCTTGTGAATGCATAAGTTTATTATAGATTGAACCTAGACAGATAATAAATGATAAGATATTAAAATACGTGTTAAACAAATCATTAAGTGTTCTTTAATTATAATCGATCACGACAATAGGAAAATGAATAAGTATCATTAGTTAAGAATTGCCACATAGGAATTTCCATTATAATATAATTATACTGTTTAAATTGTCTCCCATGATTGTTCTAACGTTCAAAGGTACTCTATTTATAAATATAAGGGTACGAAGTTGTTATCAAGGAACTTAATTATTAAAAAAATAATTACAAGTATGGTTACTGATTCACCATCTATTAATAATTTATTATTATCCAATTATTGATATTGTTATTATTGTTATTATTATTATTATTATTATTATTATTATTATTAATGATAACAAGGTCCCTTGTCATACCCATTGTTTTGAACAAACAAAATAATAAATGACTTAATCAAATAAATTCTTGAGTGGACTAAATCATTACATGATAAGTTAGAATGGTATATTAAACTAATTAATTAATTAAACCCACAAAAAATTGTAGGATTTAATTATATTAATATTGTTATTTTCATATCTTGAATTGAATAAGATAATAAAGACAATTGACTACAAAACTTGAAGGGTCAACCTCCTCACTAAGAATTATTATTTTATTCCATCAAATTAATGTTTGAACGATGACCAGGACTTGTAATTAACCCATAGTCTCGAGAAGATCTTGAATTAAGCACTTCAAGATAAATAGTGAATATTGTACAATCAATAGTTTTAATTAACCATAATGACATTTAACTGCTCAAGACAATGGGTAAAAAATATGTTAGATTTTTTTTCAATTAGACAGTATTATCTTAGGATCTTATCTGAGAGAATAACATGCACAACAATCAATCACAAGAGACAATAGACACAAATATTTTCCTCAGGGAAACCATAAAGGAGAAAGCCCCGCAACTTCCTCAAAGATAGAATGAGAACCAATGGTAGCAGTAAAACCCAAAGACAATAAGATGATCTTCGATAGATGTTCTCTCTCTTATCCCACCTCCTTGTCTCTCACTCATGCGCTACAACTGAGTGTGAGTGACTGTGTGATAAATAGAGAGGATCACTCTCTATTTATACTAATTCTTGACTTGACAATAACTTACCAGGGCCAACTTCTCTAAGAGAGTCTAATAACCCTAGTGCCTCGAAACTGTAGGGAATTTAACCCTTGAACAATAAGGAGGGTTACCCTCTATGAATTTACATGACTTGTTTACATTATCGATTTCCCGATAGGAACATCGGGGTATGACATGACTCAATTACATTATAGATACTTCCTGATAGGAACATGTAAAAATTTAAGATTAAAAAAAATTACACCTCAAGAAATTGGATCTCTCTTAGTTCTTAATAGATTTGGGTTATATATATATGAATGATTGTAAGTGTAATATATCTCTTTTCATATTTCTATATTGCAACTTTTGTAGATATGCATCTCTCATCTTAAAATAAATAATATTGTGTTATATTGTTTATAACAATTACTATTAATAAATTATCAACATTATATAAAAATACATTTTTATATTGTATTTATGTTATTAAAGAAAGAGAGGAAGGGTCGACATTAGGGTTGAAAATTAATTAGAAAATAAGTTTCATTTATCATTTACACATCAAAATACTAAGTTTCATTTCCACTTCTTATGGAGGAAATGCATAGTTTAACTGTCATATTGTGCATCTTTATTTTTACAGGTAATTAATCTCTCTCCACATACATTTTCATCGAGGCCTTTTCATTGAGGCATTCTTGTTGGTCATTTTCATGCCATACCTTTGAATCCTTAATCAACAATCTTGACATAACCACATGTACAAGCTATTTCTATGAATAATAGTTATAATACATAGAATATTTAGATAAATGTAGGGAAGAAATAGAATTTACACTTCAAACATAGTTAAGGGAAATTCTTGATAATAGGTTTGCATCATTTGAAGACACAATTAAAAAATAGGTAGACATTAAAATAATAGGGTTGGAGAATAAGTTGGAGAAAAGGGATATGTGATTAAAACATATAGAAAATAAAATATAAGGAAAAAAAACAATCAACTTAGGAATAAGAGGTTGATAATCTAGGAAATCATAATACGAAGAACAAGACTAAAGAGTTTGAAGAGAAAAATAACAACAATCTGAACTAAAATAGTTTGGATAGTAAATTGGATATCAAACCCGTGAAAAAGGAAATTTATATGATTATATAATTATACCATGAGTGTATAAAATGAGCCTTGATCCTCATAAGTTTTGTTTAAAAAGAGGAGAAAGAAGAGGACACACTAACACTAATCAAGAAAAAACTACAAGAAAAATTATAAATTGAAACAACTTATCCCATAAATGAAAAGAGCTTGGAAAATGTAATTGAGCAAAAATATAGGTTAATCCATATTACCATAAGTTGTAATGACCATAAAAATATGGAATATTTAGTAAAATCCCAAGTCTAAAAGGGATAGTAATATTTATAAACAAAGATCTCATTCAAGAAGATCAAGTTGAATTAAGAAAACACGTTGAAAAGGTAAAATAAGTTAGAAAGGAAGCAAAATAGGAAATAATAAGGAACACAAAGGGTATTATTAGGGATAGAGAACACAATCATGATAACAATATAGGAATTTAGGGTGCTCTGGATCCTCTCTTGGAACTACTGTGGATTTCTGCGGAGCAAAGGACAAACCATATTAATTTGGATCTCGAGTGAAATTAATATTATATGGCTTGTTCAAAGTTGGGAGAATGAAGAATGTGATGTCCCTAATCTAGAATGATTTGTCTTATGGTTGGTATAAAATAAGGGATCCTACCATAGAAAGATCATATGCATAGCTTATTACATGAAAAATAATTTTTTTCCTCATATTGGTCTTCATAAGAAATATCTTTTCAATCAGTACACGTGGATGAATATTTTAGATATCAATTCTATGAAAATTCATATACAAATATATTAGTTTGAATTTATTAATTATACCTTTTATAAGAAGCACAATCTAGATAAATATTGTCCATACAATGTCTTGGATCGAGATATTTGCAGTCTAAGAAGTGAACGTTATATTTTTTTGATAAGAGACTTCAATTTTAGAACAATGACTAACCAAACTATTATCTTTAGCAATGATTTCATCTCTAATCCTCTAAGGCTAGATGACGACCTTGTTTTATCTAGAAGATAAAAAATATAATTTGAAGACTTAGTTTAAAATTTGTTTGGTACCAAGATAATCAAGCTTTGAAATTTTCAAGACCTAATAATTTGCAATGGTATTATGGAGTGTCCAAAATCCACCTACATGACTTGTATCCATGGGATTGGTATTAGTGTCATATATTATGTGATATCTTATATCCCCGTATACAAAGAAATAATAAATTATGACATATTAGATGACCGTGAAACCAACTCTAATCATAGACCTTTAACCCTAACTCTAAACATTGACAATCACATAATCAACATACCATAGAATTACAATAACCAAAAGAACTTGATCTTCAATAAAAAAAGTGATATTTTTTAAGGGATTTAAATAATGAATTAAATGTACCATCATATAAAAAAAAAATTGAATACCACTATCATAATTTTACCACAACCCCATCTACTTCCATTAACAAGCTCTCTATAGTGTTGTTGTGTAAAAAAGAAAATACAATGACTAGCCTTTGATATGATAAAGAGTGCAAGCATGCTAGAAAATCCATTGGGGTGCTTTTAATGAGTCCTTAAAATCCAATAATATATATATATATATANAAAAAAGTACTGTACAAGTAGAAATAAAGAGAATATTTTGTGCCCCTCCAAGGTAGGTCCTAAGAAAATTTGGAGGAAAATTCTAAGTAGTGAAACTAAAGAAAAATATATGATTCCTTTGAGTGACTAAGATTACTACCTTCAAAATATTTATAAATCGCATAATGTCATGAACATTATTCAAATCCTTTTTATAGATGGATAAGTTTTCTCTTAAGAAGACATAGAGTTTGGGGTTAAGTGTCTAGCAAAATTGAAATCTAAGGGCATTAAAGGATAAAAAGCAAAAATATTAAAAATTGGTGGTCTTATCCTCATCCATCACATTCACAAACTCATCAATTTAGCAACCAAGTAGGTTTCCCTAAGACCTGGACACAAAAATTCATTATTCCTATTTTTAAAACTAAAGATAAAAACAATCCTTATAATTATGGGACCATTATGATTATCCCTCTTTTAGAAAAGTTATATGAAATTATTTTGGAAAATAAGATCAACAAATGACCAGAAACGCGTGAAAAAATAGCTAGAATCTAGACATGATTTAGTAGTTATTATTCAACTATGGACTGCCTTATTATGCTTAGGACCATCACTAAGGAGTGTTGCAATAATAAAATCAATATTTTGTGTTTCCTTGTTGCTTTTAGAAAAGTATTTGACACAATTCATAGAACTAACCTTTGGAATATATTAGAAGAGCTAAAAGTTCCCTTTGAGTTAAGATATTCTTTGATAAGGTTACTTCGATATTCAGGAACACTAAGGGTTGCTATTGGGACGTGTACTTTAAGGGTCTTTAGTTTTGGTAACTCCGTAGTTTTTGTAAGTTGTAAGCAGAGTTATTGCTCAAAATAGTCTTAGGGGTGTCAGGGTTAAGTTAAAGCTTTCTTATTGTAATAAACCCGTGGTTTATGTCCAGGGTTTAGGGTTCGGGGTGCCCATGGTTTTGTAAAAGTGTGCTGTATAAAAAGGCACTCTGGTAAATAAGTCAGGTTAGGATTTTTGTTAAAGAGAATTAAGGCGAAGCTAAAGCTATTTTGTAAGAGAAGGTTTAGTCCCAGCTGTGTGTGTGGAAGACCTCTGCATCTGTGTGCGCAGAGGGTTTTTGTATAGTGATTAGAAGATCTGCAGCTGTGTGCACAGAGGCCTGCAGCTGTGTGCACGGCTTTAAGGAATTGAAAGGATCTGCTACTGAGTGCGCAGATCAGAACTATGACTTGTAAAGAAGTTGAATAAAGCGCAGTTCTGTGGACGTAACCCCTACATTGGGGGTGAACCACGTTATATCGGGTGTTGTGGTTCCTTGTGTTATTTCTGTTATGTTTTGTTATGCATGATTAACTAGATATATCTGATGAATAAGATCACTGCTAGAATACTTGCTTCGCCGTGAATTCCCAGTAAAGGGTTGCGCAAGTCACTGCTTGTTTATCTATCTGCGAAGTTATATTCATGAATGTCGGAGCTCTGTGTTAATTGATTATAAGTTGTTAAAAGCTAAAGGTATAGTAATATCCCTCTTCTGCTTGCAGAAACCTGGTTCTGCGGCACCCCATAGCTGTTTCGGGTGAGACTGCAACCTGTTCGCAGGTTGTTTCCGAAAGGGCCAACACTGTGGGTCTTTTGTTTGTGCGAAGTAAAGGTTTACAACCCGGGTCTGCCCTATTTCCCAACAAATTGGTTCCGTTGCCGGTTGAACTCAGTATCTTCTCAAGGGGGGTTTAAGTCGTACCTCGAGGGCTATGTTCTGGAGACCCTCTGTGAAGGAAATCAGTGATTGGCTTGATGAGACTTATCTGAAATTCGCTGAGCAAGAGAACAAAGATCCGCGTCGTAGTGCAAAATGAGTTTTTACAAAGGTATGTTTTTGTGATGTTTATGAAATTTTCTTTGCTAGTATCCACATAGAGTTGCACCAGTGGTTGTCTAGATTGACAGAGAGAAGGACGAATTTCCAAGAACGTCAGTTTCCTGTTTGGACCCCTGCGAGAATTACTATACTGAAAAGGGTGGACAACGAGATATCTCGTGCTGTCGATTTTTGGAGAACGCGAACCCTTGAAGATTTTGTTACGGAGTTCACCATCGATACGAGTAATTCCTTTAGTGAAGCCGAGCGACCATTTTTCAAAGGACCAAGGGGTAAGTTTTTGAATTCATTTGGTTTAAGAATTAAAATGCTATTAGCTGAAAAAGGTATATTGCTCATTGAATCAGACTGTTAGATTTGGTATTACTAACCTATGTTTGCAAGTGTAAATACCTTCGAAGAGCAAAGTGGTTTGCTGCGAAGTGGCAAAAGGTACAAGAGAGATTTTGGATCGTATTCCCTAGGCCAGCATATTGCGTCTTCTCCTGAAAATCCCACAGACTCTGAACCCGAAGCAACCCCTTCTGTTGGAAACCCTCCGGTCACCCCGCAGCCCAGACCTATTATCCCCGAGAACATGTCGCATTATGAAAGTAACCCTAGCCCGAGCACTCCTGTCGTAGGTCAGTCTACCCCAGTAAGTTCCCCCCTTCCTGCTCCTAGTCCCCCTCCCTCCCCCCCTAGACCTGCGATGGCCCACATACATGATGACATTAAGCTCCCTGTTTTCAAAGGAACTTGATCAGAGGATCCAGAGCAGTTTTGGCTTTTATGTGAAGCAGTATGGAATGCTAAGAACATTATAGATCAAGATATCCGAAGGGCGCAGCTCCTTACTTCTTTTAGGGACCAGGCTTTGACCTTGTTCATGAAATTCTCCAGTACTCAGAGTCATGCCTTAGATGATATTAAAGCAGCAATAATCAAAGAGTTTAAGAAACCGAAATCAGAGTCGCAGTGTATCACTGAATTGAAAGAGATTCAGCAGAGGTGCGGCGAATCAGTGTGGGACTTTGACCAGAGGTTCAAAGTTCTGCTCGACCAAGTTAGTTTCACCATTGGACCTGTGCAACACAAGGAATGGTTCATTGCAGTGATGCCACCGCATATTAGAACTTCGCTCATGCAACAGAAGGTTGTTGATCAGCAAGAGGCCCTGGAAATTGCAATGAAGCTTGAAACTACTCCTGTCGAGGATAATTCTGGTATCACTCAAATCCAAGCGTAGTTGGCGGTAATGGCACTGGAGCTGCGCGACATGAAGAAAGGAAAAAATGGTCGCGAAGAGGTTTGGTGTACACAATGTCGGATAGAAGGTAATGACAAGGAACAATGTCCTATGGTCAGAAATTACCTGAATACTGGTGCGCCAAACCCGTTCAACCCTACTGTTCTATACTGTGAAATTTGTCGGACAACTGGCCAGCATCGACCCGAGAATTGCTATCTGCTATAGAGGTATGTGCAAGTCCCCAAGAACCCCTACTACAAGTTCTGTAAGTTTGCAGGACATAATGAAGATGAGTGTCGCAGTTATGACCTGATGAAAGAACACACCTACGACGCCTATCGGGTACAAAATGAAGGACATAGCAATGATGGCTATGGCTACCGCGGTGGTGCATCTGGTCAAGGTACTTTTGGAGGTCGTGGCCGTGGTGGTCTGGCTGGCAGAGGTCGTGGCCAAGTGGTGTGTTATAACTGCAACCAAGCTGGGCATCTGGCTCGCGACTGTCGGAACCCGACTACGACATGTCAGTATTTCCAAGCCTTAGATCATGTAATCGAGCAGTGCCCACAGTTGATAGCTAAGATTCAGGAAAGAAACAATGGCCCTACTTAGAATCTTCAGCTGATTTCTGTCGAGAAAAGACTTGCCCTAGCAATTAATGTTGTTACACAGAGTGGAGCTACGACGCATATACAGAACCTGGAGAAACCGCCTGCCGAGGCTTACGTTCGTAAGGCCCCCAAGAAAGTACCAACATTTGATATCAAAAGAGAAAAAGAGACATTCATGAACGCCAAAAGAGATTTTGCTGATCTGAGCACAGCCGCAGCACCTGCGCAACCACATTAGCAGCAGTCGCAGCCGCAAGAAGCTTCTACGGGTAAAGCAGGTACACTGTCTTCCTTTTTGCAGAGCTGTATGAAACTCTTAAGGAATCAAAATGCTTTAGAGGAATTGCAAAAAGTGATTGCTTCCTGTGAACCTCAGAAAAGTACTGGTATGGAAAAAACCCTTAATAGAGTCAGAAGAACTGGGAGGGAATGAGATTGAATGCTCAAATAGGAGAATATGACATGATTGATGTCATTTTGGATTTAGGATCAGAATTCAATGTCTTAACCAAACAGACGTGGGAACAAATGGGAAAACCTGTTCTGGAATGGTCCCCCATACAGTTAAGGTTAGCTAATCAGCAGAAGATTATGCTCCTAGGAACATTCCCTAGTGTCCAAGTAGATATTGATGGAGTTTTTACTGCAGTAGACTTTGAATTTATTGAGCTCATTGACGACAGCAACCCCTATCCAGCCCTGCTTGGTATTGAATGGGTAATGGAAAACGCTGCAGTCATTAACCTCAAGAAGAGACAGATGACCTTCGAAGGGAAGGGTTTGAGAGTTATAATACCATTGGATCCCTATCAAGGAGAAAGGCACACAGAAACACTCAAAAATGAAGATCAGGATGTGTTGGACCAGATCTATAATATCACCGCGAAGGAAGAATATTATGAGGATCCTCCTGCAGATGGTTGGAAGTCTGGTAGCTCCTACATGATGGACTCTGAGGATGACTTAGAAAGTTGGTAGAACTGATTGTATGAGCTACAGGGACATAGATATGCCAGAATTTCTAAGTCCCTCAGAAGGCTTAGTTCACAGACAAGAGCCGTACCCATTTTTGAGGGTTCGACAGGCCCAAAAGAACTTATTGTGCCAAATTCACCGAAACTGGTGACTCTGGAGTCAGCATTTGGAGCCACCACAACTAAAGGGTGGAATAGCTGAAAGAAGTACATTCCTAGTTGGGAAACTTGTCAGAAATTCCTTTACCTGAGATTTGGGGGTCAGCTCCAGACAAGATGCAGTCGGAACAAGGGGCAGAGGAGCCCACAGGAATATTTGGAACACTGCTACGAAGCATGGAAACATGTATCTTGTACAGATTGGGTTCATAGGGTTGTACATATCCGGGTACCCGTAGCAGCGAACCGGTATATGGAGGGTGGGCTTTGGCATGCTACTGTGACTCGTGACAAAGAAATAGCCCAGTACCGACTTAGTTGGGTGGCACAACAAGCGAAAGGATCGAAGCTCACCGCTTGGCCGCAGCATCTACCAGGGTATGCCGAAGATGGTTCTTATTGTGACGCAGCTGCAGTACCGGTTGTGTCGCAGCCCAAAAGCCAACCATTGGAACTCTACCAACTTGATGGGATCGATACTTTAATTGTCTTAATTGCCTGTCCTAATGATATCCGCTGAAATCTAGCGCCGTGGAATTCGGATCTCTATCAGATTTGCTACCTTCAATGCACATTTATGGCCGATGTGGTTGTTGGATTGCATAAGAAGTCACCTGAGCATGGGGAAAGTGCATTCCGTAGTTTCTTGTGTTTTACGATTAAACCCATGTACGCTGAGCAAGAACTTCAGGACTTGTTGAGAGAATTTGAACAAACGGGTCTGCAGCACATTTTCGCCCGCCCACCTGGACCTGCAACTCGTGAAGAGACTCTACCAGTACCGACTCCGCCAATGCAAACACGGTCTGCCAGGAAACAATTCAAGCCATAAGTTCGTTCTACGAGAAACGAAGATCGACACAAACAATCTGGGCAAACATCAGAGGATCCTGGAATGGATCTGACTGGTTCAGTAGAAATCCCAAGTGACGCAGAGGAGAATATTGCCCCACGACGGCCACCATATATCTCATCTCTTCGACCAGGAGTTAAACTACCTCGCCGGAACAAGCAGTTCATGATAAGCACCCCTTCACTGCCACCGGGTGTGCAGCTGGTTGGGACCATGACAGGAAAGATATATTGGCTTAAGTATGCCGACCATGATACAAGTGATCGTGACAAGTTTCCACAGTTCGCACCAGGAACGTATTTGCACTTTTTCAAGTATGATGAGATCGGGGTGACATTATTAGAAGTCAAACGGTGGGATGCCAGCTTGGATCAAGTTGGTCTATTGAAGATGCTCGATGTTCCCCATTTCGGCCACGGCCCACAGGTGACCGTAGTAGTCAAGCAGCTGCTAGCCCTAGTTCATGACGGCCACCTATGGATAGGAGACAAGAAAATTACTATCAATGGCACGCTCATTCACATGATCACTGGATTACCAATAGCAGGGCCTAACCCGGCGACAGAGTTTCCCTCAAAGCATGAGGATATGAAGCTCGCACAAACCATGAAGGAACGCTTCGGCCTCACGAAGGGAAAATGCGGGTATCACACTTCTACGATTCAGGAACATCACATTCGCTTCGCAGCTGAACTCTTAGCATGCAAAGTCATACGGAAGTGTAGACTAACTGAAGTACTTGCCCCGATTATCAGAATCGCTATAAACTGCGCCGAAGGTTACAGCTACAACTGGGAAACGTGTGTTGCGAAGGAGTTCCTGGAAGATGCTCGCGACGCGCAGGAGAAAGGTAGGCCCTTCCATTACTCATGGTTGCTCGTCCTCATCGCACTAGTAGGATGGAAAGAACCTATAGAGGCACAGTTTCCTGATGCACTAGAACACATGACTGGCGCAGCCAGGTACGCATCACTGTGGGTTTCACAGGATAAAGTACATCAACAGATGACAAATTATGTATTTTCCTTTTATATGATGAATATCTAGTATGAGATCGCAAAAACTCCATGGCTCAGTAATGAGTTATTCTCTCAATATGACGGCGCAGCCACCTTCAGTGCCGACTTGCATTATACTTTCATCCAGGCTCACGCAGATCAAAAGCATCAATGGTTTAAGCTACCCTATGTAGTCATTGAGGGTGATATCCGGGCAGTAGTTCAGCACTGGCCGGCTGATTGGTTGAAAGATGTAGGAAAAAAACCTCACATTCCGGTTCCCATAGTTACCAATATGGGCGCAGGCCCTAGTCACACACAGCAGCAAGGTCCCCTGGAAGATAGCGAAGAACAGAATAAATCGCAGCAGCATGATAGCAACCAGGGTGGAGAAGTCGAAACCGACGAAGAAGAAGGACATGATTTGGTCAAAACTATTCCAGATCCTAATAGGCAGGAGAAGCGCAAGACACCAGAAGTAGAGGAAGTGAACAAACCACAGCCCCGAAAGAAAACAAAGGCGTCTAAGGATAAGAATGTCGATGATACATCCGGCTTGACAAGCGAAGAGCTTGATGTGGCTTTTTCGAAGTCCGCAGAAGTCCTTACTAGGAAATGGTCAGAATTTGCCACTGCGCATTTGGATGCCATCAGTGGTGTCGCACAGCACATATCAGAGCTGAAGGACTTAGCAGCACAGTCGGTGACTGCCACTGTAGCTAGTAGTACCCCAGTAAGCGCGCAGCCTGACCTAATGCAATTGCCAGCTCGAGAAAACAAGGGTCAAGTATCCACCGCTGCCCTCATCATAACTGATGCAACATCCCACACAGACATGAGCATGACAGTAGGAATTGATTACACCAAAATGTCCATGTTAGAACTACACCTCTGCCAGTTAGCTATCGCAAAAGAAATCTAGGCCCGAGACCATTATTCACAAAAACAGTTGGACGATACCAGGAAGCAGAATGATAGCCTCACAAAGCAGCTAGAGGCAGCGGAGCAGAGAAAGAGGAATGCAGAACGCAAACAGATTACACTGGTCTGAGTTTTGGATGAAGCGTGTCGAAGTCTTCCTGACTTTGACGTACAGCTAGTGGAGGATCTTGAACAAATATTAGGCAGGATGAAAGACTATGCGCAGTAGTATCGCAATGAAATTGAGAAGCTTAAAGCAGAACATGAGGCTCGAATCACGGAGCTCCAACTGCGTATCCCTCCAGAAACTCCACCTGAGGTCAAAGAACAGCGCCGCGCGGACATTCAGGCGTCAGCAGCAAAAATCTTAGATCTTGTGGGCATCGTAGCAAAGTTGCTTGGAGACAGTGTCGAGGCTTGGAAAACCCTTCAGGAACATCTGAAGATAGGACAGCTGCAAGACACCATCAAACAGTGACAGGAAAAGCTGGATACAGTAAAAGAAGAAATCAGGACCTTGCCCCCTATGGAGAAAATGTTAAAAGTAAAGCGCAGCAAGGAACTCCAGCAGGAAATTGAGTCATGCAAGGTGAAAGTAACAACGTTGGAAAGCTCTATACAGCCACTTGTCAGTGAGGATTTGGAACTAAGTACTGCTGTGGATAGCCAGTTCAAAATTCTAAAGGAATACGATGCATTCGCATAGGAAAATGCCAGTGAAGTATCATCCACAGTACTGCAGGAGTTGGTGGAAAAGGAGAAAGCAGCAGATGACATCATGCGCAGTCTAAATACTCAGTTCGTCATCCTTGCAGCGAAGCTCCGTCCGCTGGAAGGCTAGCAGAGTGTCCCGGGATGGGCCACTGGTGAGTCTTAGGGGCCTGTTGGGACGTGTACTTTAAGGGTCTTTAGTTTTGGTAACTCTGTAGTTTTTGTAAGTTGTAAGCGGAGTTACGACTCAAAATAGTCTTAGGGTTGTCGGGGTTAAGTTAAATCTTTCTTATTGTAATAAACCCATGGTTTATGTCCAGGGTTTAGGGTTCGAGGTGCCCATGGTTTAATTCCATGGTTTTGTAAAAGTGCTCTGTATAAAAAGGCACTCTAGTAAATAAGTCAGGTTAGGATTTTTGTGAAAGAGAATTAAGGCGAAGCTAAAGCTATTTTGTAAGAGAAGGTTTAGTCCCAGCTGTGTGCGTGGACGACCTCTGCAGCTATGTGCGCAGAGGGTTTTTGTATAGTGATTAGAAGATCTGCAGCTGTGTGCGCAGAGGCCTGCAACTGTGTGCACGGCTTTAAGGACTTGAAAGGATCTGCTGCTGAGTGCGCAGATCAGAACTATGACTTGTAAAGAAGTTGAATAAAGCGCAGTTCTGTGGATGTAACCCCTACACTGGGGGTGAACCACGTTATATCGGGTGTTGTGGTTCCTTGTGTTATTTATGTTATGTTTTGTTATGCATGATTAACTAGATATATCTGATGAATAAGATCACTGCTAAAATACTTGCTTCGCTGTGAATTCCCAGTAAAGGGTTGCGCAAGTCACTGCTTGTTTATCTATCTGCGAATTTATATTCATGAATGAGCTCTGTGTTAATTGATTATAAGTTGTTAAAAGCTAAAGGTACAGTAATATCCCTCTTCTGCTTGTAGAAACCTAGTTCTGCGGCACCCCATAGCTGTTTCGGGTGAGATTGCAACCTGTTCACAGGTTGTTGCCAAAAGGGCCAATAGTGTGGGTCTTTTGTTTGTGCGAAGTAAAGGTTTACAACCCGGGTCTTCCCTATTGCCCAACAGTTGCTCATAATAAATTAATTGTAATATAAGATTTAAGAAGGTTGCCCCCCATCCCCTACTAAAGGGTTGTTTGGAATACATAGGCTATGTTGGCATTCCTTTAGTTGGTATAGTCATCATCATTCTTCTCTACATTGATGATATTTTTCTTATGGTGAGGAGTCTCTTTCATATCAACAAGAAACTAAAAATTCATAGGGATTTTTGCTCTAGTATAAGTATGATTGTTAATACTGACAAAAAAATTTTCATAACAACCAAATACCAAATAATCACTTATGCTAATATCATTTATCGAAACAACATGGAAGAAGTGAATTCATACAAATATCTCAAAATCATTCTTCATCACAATCTTTACTGGAATTATAGCATTGAGAAAAGGATTAATGGAGGGCATAAATCTTATTATGGACTTGATAAGAATTGTAAATCAGAAGACCTTTTCCTTTAGAATAAGAATAAACTCCTCGTTGAGACTCTCATCTCTCTTTTTATCTTATATGGATGTGAAGTTTTGGGTTACAACATCTCCAGAGAATCAAGGATAAGGATAGAGAAAATCTAAAAGTGCTTTATACCATATAAAATTAAATTAAAGGAAATACATTATATCCTATCCTCCTCATAGAAATGAGTCTCTACTCCATTAATATCATAAGTATCTCTTTATTTTAACTAGTGTAAAGAAAAAAATTAACATTGCTAAATTACGAACAACCTCTTGCAAGATCCATAGTCAGAAATAGGGTATTAGGCCATTCCTAAAATTATGTGGGACGGAATAATTTGTCATATTTGTGACACTAACAAAGGTCCAAAAGGTCAAATTTGGTCTCATCATCATCATCATCATCGTCATCACGATCACGATCACGATCACCATCACCATCACCAATCTCATCATCTTCATCATCATCACCATCTTACCTCAAAGGATAATACTCTTATAGCATAATAATGTATTTAAGTAGTTCATTTTTATTATTAAAATAAAGGGTTTGACAGAGTGAAAGTAACTTCTACAGTTTAGATTAGCTATATAATAAGGTTATCTCAATTGTATATCTTAAACCAATATTCAAGTTATAAAAGTTCTCATTATGTTTTCTTCTAGTGGTTTAGTGCTACAAATTTTGATATATTAAATTAAGTATTATAAATGAATTTTAATTCATTTTTATTTTATGTAGAGATGTTTTCGAGATCTTAAGCGTGTATAATGAACATAGTGTCCTATAGAGGTAGAATAATAGAAATGAATAAAGTTATTATGTGACCACTTACCTTATTTGTATTTTAATATTATTTTTTTAGAAGTAGTGTTTTAAATTATCACCACTGCAATGTAGAGTAAATGTTTAAGAAGATAAATTTTTACATAAATTTCTCTTTATATTATAGGAAAAATGTGAGTTTTACTTTTCTAATCTCTTTGAAGTGTAAAATATTTTCAATTCGTTTGTTTTCATCTAATATATTAATGTAGAAGGCTTGTGGTTATAGGATTTCTTCCTCTTAGGAACACCTCTACTTGAATCTACAAATTCAAGCTTTTGTAACTAAACTTACAGTATTTAATTACATATTTCACAATGGCAAGAAAATCTCCATTTCAAGTGAGGTTTTTTATTAGGAAAAGAGGAATTCAAAAATAATCAATCAATGAGAAGGAATGACAACAACATAACTGAAATCATAGAGTTTTATTTATTTATTATGAAAGAGATTACGTCCACCGTGGTTCTAAACCTAGACACCCTATTGTCACAATCTTTCCTACTTCTTCCTGCATCCTTCATATTCTCTAACGGTCAACCTTCCGCATCTAGCAACAACTTCCCTAGCCAACAACAGGTTTTCCATTCATCAACATGTTCCACAACCAACAATAGGTTTTGCAACTACTAACATGTTCACGAGCCAGTAACACGTTCCATAGCCAATAACAGGTTCCAAATCCAACTCTCTTATTTATGGTGCATAACAGAGGATCCACATCCCCCTATTCTATTTGCAACTAATTCCACCCATGGTTGAAATATTGCTAACTACACTACCCAATATAAGGGCGATGTCAATTTCTCACTACCAATGATGCTCCTGCATCATACATCCTTGGTGAGAAAACATGATCCCATCTCATGTGGATGTGATCATAGTTTCTGCAAAGGAGGGGAAATCCTTGTAGGTGTGCCAAATATTCTTCATAAACCCACAATGCATCCTCAATACCTTGATTTCTCCACTTAACTAAGTATTCAAAACAATCATCCTTCTGATTCCTCTTGCTGACCCTCTTGGCCAAGATTTTCTTCAGTTCCTTGAATGGTTTAAATGGTAACTAAGGTTTCCACCCATCCATGTTACCTTCTCCATCCTCTTCTTCTCCCTCATGGAACTCATATAAGTATGCCACATTGAATATTGGAGAGATATCCCAATATGTTGGAAACTCTATCTTATAGGTGCTATCAGAAATCCTTTTGATGATTCTACATGGCCCAATTTTCCTATAATTCGTCTTGTTGTAGGTCCCTTTGGGGAATCTTTCCTTCCGCAAGTGTGCCATTACTAATTCACCTTCCTGAAAAACCTTCTTTCTTCTCTGTAAATATTCTTTTCAATTGTATTTTTCATTGCTCCATTGTATTTTCCTCTTGATCTACTCATGCAATTGCTACAACTCTTTTGCAAACTAAACATCATTACCACTCTTTATATCTCTCGGAGTTTGCAATTTAACCAATGCACAATTCCTTTTGGGGGTATTCCATACTTAACTTGGAATGAAATATTTCAAACAGATCTATTCACTGAATCATTGTAAGTGGGTTTATCATGGAACAAAGCCAAATCCCACTATTCGGGCCTTTCCCCACTCAAGCTTCTCAACAAGTTTTGAAGATTTTGATTGGCCACCTTGGTTTTTCCATTTGTTTGTGGGTGGTAAGTTGAACAATACAATATATGGAACCCCTCTTCTTCCAAATTGTTCTTCATATATGTCCAAGGAACCTTGTATCTCTTTCATAAGTAATACTTCTCGGTAGCCCATGCAACCTCATAATATATTCAAAGAATAAGGAAGCCACCTTAGTAGCATCAATTCCTTTATTATAGGGCACAAAATGGGTCATATTATAGAATTTGTCCACTACAACCATCATAGAATTGTTTCCTCTTTGCGTCCTAGTTATCCCAAAAATAAAGTCCATACTTATATCTTCCCAGGTCTTTTCGACTACATGCAATGGATTGTACAGGACGGTGTTTTGACTTCTCACCTTTGCCAAATAAAAAAATATACAACATTCCACAAATGTTCATACATCCGTGTTAATGATGGTCCATAATATATTTCCTTTACCAATGCTGTGGTTTTATCCTGCCAAAATGTCCTCCCAAACCTTCATTGTGCAGCTCTTTTACAAGATTTTCTCTCAAGGATCCATGGAGAATGCATAATTTTTTATTCTTAAATAAGACTCCCTCTTAGATACCGAAATCTATATAGGGTGTTTTGTCTACACTCCAAGGAATTTTTCACACTTCCCAAGATTATGCAAAACCTACGTCTTATCCATATAATTATTTCATACATTCCAATCCAACAAATTCCACTAACATAGTGTTCAACAATGCTATCCTATGGCTCAATGTGTCTGCAACTCTATTTGACTTTCCATACCTGTTCTTTAAGACAATGTATAACTCTGCATAAATTCTATCCATTTTGGATGCTTTTGGTTTAATAACTTACCTTAGCTGTCGATGTACTGTAGCACCTTATGATAAGTGAATGGGACAAACTCTTTTAGATATAAGTAATGTCTCCAATTTTTCAAGGCTTGTGTGATACCATAGAATTTTGGATCATAGATCGAGTACTTCCTCTTTTCCTCATTCAAACTCTCAAGAAAAATGCCACTAGTCTTCCTTCTTGACTCAATCACAATAGAATTTCAACCTAAAATCCGACACCTTGCATGTCTAAAATTTGACACTTCTTTGTCTCATTTTTGACACATACACTTTTTTTTGGCGTTGATGGCATAACGTCAGATCTTGGACAGTCTACTAATGTGGGTCGAAGATCTGACAGACCATTGTGTCGCATATTCAATCATTTTTCCTTCCGAAGTGACAACCAAAATTGCATAAATTGTAAAAAATTCAACGTCCTCCGACCCTTGCAGCATTGGCTTTTCGACGGATAGAAGTGTCGGAGAAATGGAGGTGTCGTTGATTTTTAATCCAGACACTGTCGAAAAGCTGACACAATCCAACACTAGAAGATTCAACCTTCCGATGCAGTCCGACACTTTAACAGTCGGTCGTTCGACGGGCGGAAGTGTCAGACTCATGACACGTCCATCGAATGGGTTTACCAGAGTGTTGGAAGAATGTTGGAAAAGCGACGCTTGTTGATGGATTTAAAAAAAAAATCCAAAGATTTCACTTACGGCCACATGGTTTCAGCCTAGAATTTGACCACTGAAGGAAGATTGGTAGCAAACTAAAGGATTCTATGTCAAGTATATATTTCATCCTTGCACATATAGTTATCACAACTACTTTACTCTTAACTTTACTTTTCGCAAAATAGAAAACCCAATATCCTCAAGAGAAGCACCCTCCTTTCTATTTATGGAATAAGGAAGAGAGTAATTACAAGCAAAACTTGTACTAGGTCTACAAGTGGACCACTTAACAAGACAAAGTCCAATCTAAACAATCCATGAACACTTTAAGAGAATGTTCCTTAACTAGAGACATTACATGTGCTAAGGGTAGGTGATTACAACACAACTTCTGCCTACACACTTCTCCAAGTAACTCAGGTAGTGTGAACCACATGTACAAAGGTCACGTAATCCCATGCCCGCATGTTCCAACTTACCCACTTAGAAATGGCCTATGTGACTTGGCTTTCGAGAGAGTCGGAGAAATGTTGCTTGCAATCAAGTTTTGCTAGTTGAACACAATGCAGTGCTTCTCTGGGTGAGACTATTAGTTGGAAAGTGGAATGAAGCAGTCCCCATACAATGTCTGTGTCCCTAGCCTCCATTTTGAGGAGACTAAAGTTCTAAAGAGTGGATTTTTATAACATGATTAAGATGAAATGGGTCTAAAGAATTGTGTTTATCCTTCATATGCATTGTGCTAATTGTATAAGTATCTGCATAAGTTTCTCCCTGTATAAGAAAGAGCTCTCATGCAAAGAGTGCTTTACATCCCCAATCTTAATAAGTGATGATGGAGGACACTGAACCTATAGAGTCTCTAAACAGAGGGGACCAAAGGAAACAAATAAGATAAAAAAATAACAGAAATAAACTTGCTAACCAAGAGGAATTCAATACTTTTAGAATAGTCTAGCTTTGCTCAAGGAAGGGATATAGAATAAGATTGAATCCTACAAATACATAACCACTTCATATCGCAAAGAGACAAAGAACAACAGAGTATGTTACCTTAAATAATTATTAATAATGTATAGTAGATATTTAACTTCACTCTTGCAAATTCCAAACAATCAAGGTAAGCACATATTGTTCTTGCTAAATGAAGTGGCTAGATAATATAGGGGTCAAAATTTATAATGATGGTCAAAAACCTATCCTTGGTTGCAAAACAATGCAGAAATTTTAAGTGCTAGAGAAAAAATTCTAAAGGATTCAAGAACACAGTATACATTGGGGCATTGAGATGTCCACTCAGTGGATCAATACATTCATTGTAATTCACTAAATAATAAACTCTTTTTCCAATTAAACATAGAATTGAGCGAAAATCTAGCAAAAATCAGCAAGCATAAGATGCCAGTATATTAGTTAAGAAAATTAACATACATCACTCATTTTCATTCCATGGTGCTTAGCATGTTGTTCAACGAAAGGTCAATCAAAGAAATCTCCATTATACGTGACATAAATCCCAGGCTTCAATTCTTGCATGTGATTGAACCACCGCCTAAGAAGCTCTATCTGGAAAACATAGAAAACTTCCAGGGGATCAATACTTGTTTTCAGAATTATAGTCTTAGGGTAAACAGTAAATGACAGATATACCTCATTTGGCACATTTGCTACTTTGAATTTTCCTTCAAATTCTAGTTTTGGAGTGTACTCCAAGTCTTCAATGCCCCACCCCTACACACTCAGGAAAAAAACAAAAAGGAATTGGAAAACTAAAGAAGAGCAACGATTTTCATAACAATCAATGCAACATCAATTTGGAAACAATAAAAATCCCAAAACATAAATGAAAGAAATCCCAAAACAAAGGATAGGCTGACCAACGGGCATAAAACAATGCCAAGTGTTTGTACCTCTCGATTTTTAATAACATAGCGTTTCCCATCCACCATGTGTGAAATCATCATTATCATGTCATATTCGGCATCAGGGAACTTCAAAGGAAGCTTGGTTGTCTCTATATCAAAAGCACACGCATGAAATTTAGCTCGTTGAAGAAGATCTGCCCTATTTTCCAAGGCAACCTTTGAAGAGTCCACTTTAACAGGCGTACCATTTTCCACATCTTGCATCTATAGGATTGCAAAATCCATAAACAAGTAAAGAATGAATGTTAGTTTTTCGGTATATAAAAAATATTCCTGCAAAGGCTGTTGAATGTGGACTTTTGATGTAGAGACAAGCCATTCTTTGTTCAAAAGCATCTTGAAAACATTGAATGTGGACTTATGATGTAGAAACAAGCCATTATTTGTTCATAAGCATCTTGAAAACATAAAATTAAGACATGAGTTTGTTGCAAAAATAAATACATCCTACTACAATTGACCAAGTATTCAAACAATCTATCTTCGAAGCTATCATGCCCAACCATTTATATAAACATGTTATATAACATCTATCATTTACTAATTCAATTCAAGTAACTGAGTTCTTTAAAATCCTCAAGCAACAGTAACTGAGTTCTTTAAAATCCTCAAGCAACATTAAATGACACTCAATTGCTTAATCTAATCAAGGAATTTAAAATATAATGATCTAACATAAATTATGTAAGCAAAAAATTATAATTAGTAAGAATATATCACCTGATAAAACATGGATAACCAAAAATACTATGTATATAAGGCCATCAATATAATCAAAACTCCATTTATTGCCTCTTAACTATGGAAATGTTTCTCAACGCTATCTGTAAAAAGTTCCAATGGAGGAGTCAAATAGCAATAGTGAAAATTACACAGTAAAAATATAGAAA
>LPNX010988214.1:221233-231233 GCA_001517045.1 Pseudotsuga menziesii
CATTGGGAATCTGATCATCGGTATCCCTACTATTCTACTCGCAAGGTTGAACTTCAAGCGAGGGGTGATGAATTTCTGTAATAATGTCAAAATATTTCATTAATATATTTATATTTTGATAAATAGAGTAATTCATTAAAAAAACATTATGAATGTGTGTTTTTATACCTGCCATGTGCACATCAACATGTTCAACATTATCTCGTACTGGCCCAACCTGTTCCGTGTTATGATCTGTAGCTACATGCTCTGTAGTTGAATTGTGTAGAATTAGAATTAATGTTCATCATATGCAATGGTCTATAAAAAATAGTAGCACATTAATAAATTCATTACCAGGATGAGAAGCATGATCTTCGTTTGGTTGGTCATGTACTTCATCCTCGACATGAACGGGATCGTTACTTTCGTGCAAAAAAAGAATAAATAATTTACGTTAGTTTATTTATAAGGAACAAATTGCATGAGCATTAATAAATTATCATTAAACTATACAGTTTTCACATACCTGGGCACCAGATGGATCAACAGAAGATCGTGTAGTATTTATAGACAAGCATGAGCATTAATAAATTATCATTAAACTATATAGTTTTCACATACCTGGGCACCAGATGGATCAACAGAAGATCGTGTAGTATTCATAGACAAGCTTCTCTGGTGTTCAACAATGGCGTCAAAGCCATGTTCGAAGCCAAGCTTCATGTAATCCACACTGGGCAATTCTTTGAACCGGTCGGCCTTCATATTTGCATGATGTGATTAATTTTAAAGCCTTTTGTCAAAACAAAACAAAAATAATAATTTCTATGATATTTGGATGTGGATTCGGGTTTTGCGATACTTACATATCAGGCCGCCAAGTTGGAGTAACCACCAGGCCCAAGCTTGTGTTGGCCAATTTTTTCTATTCTTGCCTTTGTGGCCTTATATGTGTCTGAGAGCCTAATTAAGTTTTTAAATACATTAGTATATGTACCAAAATTGATATAAAAACTAGTAATAATAAGGATTACCACTACATTTTGGAATGAATTGCATACCTCCTTGTTCCACCTGGTGGTATCTTTCCCGATTTTCTCAGGCCCTTCTCTTTTCCATCTTCCACCAGGGCTTTCCACTCCACAGATGGAATCACTAGAGGGCACTCATACCTAGGGTTCTTTTCTAAGTGAACCCTATATTGGTCTTGGACAATCTTTAGATGTTTTCCATCCTTTTGTAGTACCTTTGATGTATCAAAGGTATCTTTTCCGAACACAATAACCAAGTGATTATTCAGATCATCCTTTAAAGATTTTCGCTGCTTGTTCCACATTGTACGGATGGTGGGCCCGAAGATCTCCAAGGCCAAATCATTCATGTGTTTATAAAATATATCATTTCCTGCAAAACATTATTTTCATCATTAATCAACATTAGAAAATATTATCAGTATATTAGACACAAATTATAAAAAATAAATTGAACAATCTATAATGACCTGGAATCCTCTCTATCTTTATTGGAACCAGTTCTTCATTCACCAAAAATGTACACTTTATTGAACCAGTGCTAGTCACACGAGAAGATCCAGGAAATGCTTCCACATCTCTATCTAGCCTTGCATCCACCCCTTCTTTTGCATCATCTGTTGTGGGTGGGGAAACATCGACTGCACCCTCCACTGCCCTCGGTGGTGTCATAGAGCGTGTTACCGATTGTTCAGTGGAAAATATGGGAGCAGTATGTGGTGTACATGGAGTGGTTTGGTCATTGGGACCAACATTGACTTGACCACCACTGATAATATCCATAGCACGTTGTAAATTAAACCCATTATATTATAAGTTCAACATCATATAAAATCAAATATTATAAAGTTTCTATAAATGAATTTACATTTTTATTCGATAACTTACGTCCACTTGTTTACATTGTTGTAACAACAATTGAATCCTTTATTCGAGCCCTTCTGTTAGTGGAACTGCCAATGTCAGACGAAACAGTTCCTCATTTTGCTTTTCCCTTATCCTTTGTAGCACCCTCAACGGGTCTACAGACTCTCTAATTTCACTACCTCTCATCAACCGAGAGACCTCATTCTGTAAAGAGTTTTGAAACGTTGTTTCATAACGAAATCCCCTGTTTGCAATTTAAATATATAAAAAATTGCTTAGTCTTTGAAAATATAGTGTGCGCAAATAATTATATTCGGGACTACATCTAGTATTACCTGACGCCTAGGCGAGGGCGTGGTTTGATCAACAGATGGGGATTTACCTCGATCAACCACCAGCAAAAAAAGTAGAGAACATTATCACAATGAACGCAATATGTATAAACTAACAAATACAGAACAAAAACAAAAATAAACACTATGCTACATGTTTTATATGTGTACATTTTTGAAGTATTTAGAATGTGGAATTACATTTAGGTTAAATGGTTGCCTCGAGTCTCCAGTCATCTGATCAACAGCTGGGGAGTTTCCCCGGTCAATCTGCAAAAAAGGTAGACAACATTACCATCATGAACGCAACCATAAAAATGAAACAATACATAACAAAATAAACATAATGCATCACGATAGACATGTTTACGATTTTAAAGTATTTGAAATGGAGAATTACATTCATGTTTGGTTGTTTCCCTGATGCTGTAGTCGGCTGATCAATAGCTGGTTGGCTTCCCTGATCAACAATCTGCATGGAAAATCGATAATATTATATAAACAAACCTAATATACTAATGAAAATAGATAACAACATATTTGTATGTCCATCCTAAAATTTAATATTACATTGGCAATATCGATGTATACCTGCTTCCTTGACTTGGGTCAATAAACATCTACGGAGATGGAGGTTCCCCTGAGAGAACCCTGCATCAAAAACATACTAAAATTTACATAAGGAAACATGAAAAGTAGATCATTTCAATTATATGCTAACAAAAATTCCTATCGACGTTAAAATAATTAATAAAAGGGTGGTTAAATTGTTTGTTGTACCATAACCATACTAACATTGTTTGTATATACACGATTCAAATTGTAATCAATAAGCAGTTCTTCGCCAGCAGCTATTGATTTAATTGTACATACAAAGACACGGTTTCCTTCACGTGACTCGAATATGCAGTTGGCTTGATTTAATGTAGACCCTGGTTGTGTACTGTTTATAAACCCTGCAATATTACCAGTTGTTTTTGGCCTTCCGTCCATGTACATCGTTGCTCCTTTATTTTGAGTTTTGTCTTTTAGTTGTATATAATTTGCTGACAACCCATATCTACGCATATTTCACGTATATTGGAACAAGCACATCCAATCACTATAGTTGTAACAAGGTCCAACATACTCCATCAATTTTGTACATCTACCATATCCAACCTTTATGCCGTCCATGCAAAACAAGCCCAATCCATGCAATGAGGACAGTGCAATTCTATATATCCTCTCATTCACACAAAAAACAATGTTTAATTTAGGAAGATCGCTAGGCACCCATTGTTTCACTTGGTGTTGGTACCTTAAGGGCATGTCAATGTCTCCCACTGTCTCATCATCATAGGAACATGACCCACCTCCTTGGAGAAAAAAATTCATGCGTTTGTCAAATTTTCTTCTGATCTTATGACATCTAGTTGATCTAGCCCATGTAGACCTACTGGATGTCTCACTTTTCTCTAGCCTTCCCAAACTCCCTTCACTGGAGGAAGACAGGTCTGACAAATACCTGTTTGGTTCTACCTGCACCGTGGCAAATTTTTTTTTTGGCATAAGCATAGCAAAATACTAGCAAAAAAATGTGGAAAGACTTATAAGAAAAAAAACTTGGAAAGAATCGTAAGCCAATAACTTGTTAAAGAAAAATCTTGTCAAGAATGAGTTTGGTTAATAGGTGTGGGCATTTGGTAGCCCTAAAAATTCTAATGTATGCCCCTCTTTTGGTTACATACAAGTCTCCATTCTAACTTATTGCTTGCATTGCCTTTTGCTAACATGAATTGGGTAGGCTTCATAAGCTTCAAATGTATGCTTGTGGCAATTGTACTTTAGTCTTTCAACGTTGTCAAGCTTGAGACGATATGTTATGCATATGCATTACATATAACACTGCAATTTATGCAAATATATGTCTATACAAAACTTGGAGGTTCTCTTTTAATGGACTATCTCCTTCAAAGAACATATCTCCTTTAAGTGGTTTTTAGTTTTTCCATGAATGATTTTGTGATGTTGTAGATGATTATCCATTTTACCTAATATGTTTTATGATCTTTTCAATGTTTTCTGGGGTGCACATACTTGTTGTTGATGGCTTCTTTTGCTTGAAAATTGAACTGCCTAAAAGTGCACAGATATCATCTAGGACCCTTTAAGAGTCATAATAACAACTATTGCTATAGGATTTTATTCTCCAAATGAAACACCAAAACCATACTTATCGATTAATATTTGTGTAGGGATGTTTTTTTGATCTCTCCCATAATTTTTGATACTAATGGGATTGTATGCAAAAATTTATGTATGCCCTAAGAAATATTGTGTATGCCCCTCTTTTAGTTACATACAATTCTCCATTCTCACTTATTTCTTGCATTTCCTTTTTCCTAACATTTCCTTTTCCTTTTACTGGCCTAACCCCTTTTCAACAATAATAGTTGCAGATTTAATCAAGTGTTTTTCTATCGAGGTGGCTGAGTCAACCGAATTGACCCCCAACTGAGCTAACTCGGCCTTTGAAACGATTGGAGTGACAAGTTTGGTACCAAAAATGGTCAATTCGTCCCAATCCGTACTAAATTGACCTAGTGAATGTGTGAATGCATAGGCCACACAGATGACACTTCAATTCAAAAAAACATTAACCTAGAAATATAAACATCTAGACTCTAAACCCACTTCATTGTCGAGTTAATTAGGTTTGTAGGATTCCTATACATCATAACACTATTTGGAGTAAAACACAACTTGCTTTGTAGGCCCTATATGCCACCCATGTGCACCATAGTCAATCTAAAAAGCAGGCCCCGAATACAAAATTGTTCTTCACAAAATAGGGCATGAACCATGTGAACAACCTTCCAAGTGGACCATCTCAATGAGTAACCTCCAAGAATGTAATATCTCTCATGAAATGGTGTATAAAATAGTGTAATCATTGCTCCCATTCAAGAACAAAAAATTAGACATGACTTCTCTCCCTACATTAAGTCCATGTGCACATAATGACTATCTTTGGTACTCCCTAACTTTTCAGTATTCCTTTTGACAACAAAAGTGAAACATGAAACAATATCCTTACTTTCAGCATCTTGCACAACTGATGGATTTGATTGAACTGTATAAGTACTTTGTTCCCAAATTAAAGATTTTGAGACCTACGAACAAAGGGGAGTGAGATGAATGGTTGAAGGACTCAAATGGAGGATGAATTGATGCCCTGTTCTACCTACCCAAAGGTCCTTTTATAATGAATATTATCCCTAACTTATCATTGATTTGTAGTCGTCTATTGTTCACCCATACTGCTCTACGAAACAAAATTTTGATGCCGATCTAGTATGTATATTCATGATGATGCTTGTTTTCACATATTAATTTTCAACCCTAAGGAAACGCTTACTTGTTTTCCCATACTAATTTTCAACCCTAAGGAAACCCTAAGGCAATCCCATAGTAGAAGAACCAAAAAATACTATACCCCACAAATCAATGATTTGATGAAACCAAGGGGATGGAAAAAGGGAAAGGAACCATCAAATATCACTCACACCATGGAATAATTCTAAAGCTAACTAACTGTCTAAACCATAAAGGTCATCTTATCCTGTTAATTGTAAGAGAGGCAAAAAAAATCGGACACGGTGAAAATTGGCATAAAATGATCAAATAAAAAAATGGAAGACAACAAAATACCTAGTACTTGCTTCAAGACCCAAACATCATTCAAGTGGAATGTCCGCTCTTAACCACCATGGATTATATATATATATATAAGGTCATCTTATCCTATTAATTGTAAGAGGGGCAAAAAAAAATCAGACACGGTGAAAATTGGCATAAAATGATCAAATAAAAAAATGGAAGACAACAAAATACCTAGTACTTGCTTTAAGACCCAAACATCATTCAAGTGGAATGTCCGCTCTTCACCACCATGGATTATATATATATATATATATGCACTACAGAGTAGCATTGAAGAGGTTAAAAGATCCACTATACAGTATCACCAAGAACTAACATCATTCAAGTGAAGTATGTATGCAGATTTCTATAGACATTATATCTCTACTCATTCGATTTACTACAAAGTGTTGTAGCTTACTTAGTGCTCCTCTCTGTTTATCATTTACGTTCAAATTCACCGTAGAGTGGATGTTTTAACCTCTGGATGTTTTATCATTTACGTTCAAATTCACCTGTAGAGTGGATGTTTTAACCTCTGTGCTACTATGAAGTGCATAAGCCAGCACTTCAGAGGCATATTTCCCAGTTGTGGTGAAGAGCGGACATTTCCAGATCTGGCTACTTGGCACGTTAAATAAATTTATATTAGTCTATAATATTTGCTGATTTATTCCTTTTAGCTTGTCTTGATGATGCTTGTTTTCCCATATTAATTTTCAACCCTAAGGCAACGCTAACTTGTTTTCCCATAATAATTTTCAACCCTAAGGAAACCCTAAGGAATACAAATGATCAACTTCATAGGAATATTGGACAAACATTCAAAGGTAACACCTCTAATCTATGAATCTTGACTACATCCACATCACTAATCTTCATCAGATTGAGAATTCAAGTCTAATACTGAAGTAGCTAATCCAAAGAAGCAATAAATAAGAGAGATCAGTAATATGAGGGGATCATCCACCTCAATCATCCAAAGAATGTCAATAGCAACAACACATAAAATACTCAAGTGCTAAGGGATAGAAAAGATGGAAAGTGACCTGATCAGTACATTCACCATCAGTGAATTCAGTAAACTGAAAATGGCTTGAGGCCAAGGTGAATGCTTCTTTGGATAAGCTATCAGCCTTAGTATTGTGTTCTCTGAATATGTGAACTGCTTTTAGCTGGATGAAGTAAGGTTCCATATCACGAATACGTTGACACCATCCATCAAGTGCAAGTAAAGTTAGTGATGATCTTCTATTGAACCAATTAATGATGGTTGTGGAGTCACCATGAATGTGCAGAGTGGGAAGGACCATGGATTTAGCACAATACAGGAGAGTCCATAAAGCAAGTAGTTCAAATCTGGTGTTTGTACTTAGAACAACACCCAATTTGAAGCAAAACTAGTGGTCCTAGGTGATCAAAATATGAACACCTATACCTCCAATTTGATTGGATGAAGCCCCATCAAAGAAAATGTAGGTACAATTATTGAAATAGTTTATTTAGTCAAACTTATTACCTTTATTTTTTTGTGTTGACTTAGCCACTTTCAATTCACTAACTCTAAAATAGCTAATAAGTGTTGGCTAATAATGGTGACGACTCTTGGTATTATGTTTCATTAGGTTCATGGAAAACTTGTGAAACAAAATACCAATAATCGTCACCGTTATCAAAATAGTTTACTAGGTAAAATTATCAAAATAGCGGAAGATGTAGGTACAATTATCAAAATAGTTTATTCAGTCAAACTTATTACCTTTCTTTTTTGCATTTCCTTAGCCACTTTCAATTCACTAACTCTAAAATAGCTAATAAGTGTTGGATAATGATGAGGATGACTCATGGTATTATGTTTCATGGGGTTGCATAATCACAAACTAGTGAGGCATAATACCACGAGTCGTCACCGTTGCTTGGCTGAACACTTGTTATCTTTTGTGAGATATAGTTCATGTGGACAAAGTTGTTGAACTCTGTCCTCATGGACAAGTTTTTTTTTAAATTTTTAATGAATGCCAAATTCATTTATGAGAGAAGATTTACCAAAAATTAAGTTTGTGAAGAGTAAAAAATTCATAGGAATGGTTGAAAGTGTTGTTCACTAAGCCATGCTATTAAAAAGGAATTTTCATGTTGTTATTTTCCAAGTTTAAGCCATAATTTGTAATTGGTTGAAATTAGTTTGGTTTATTAAGTTTAAAGTACGTTAATCAAGTTAATAAACTTGTTTTTAAGTTGAGTCTTATATTAAGCATTAGTTTCGAACTAATCATTGCTGTTACTGTTACTCACTAGCAGTTTTAAACTAATTTATGTTGTTGTTGCTACTTGCTGAAAATATTGTTATTACTTGCTAAAACTAGTGTTGTTACTTGTTGATATTGTTGTTGTTACTTGTTGAAACTGTTGTTGTTACTCACCAAGAGTCTTGAAATTGTTTATTTTATTGTTGTTACATGTCTGTAATTGTTATTGCACGAGTGCTAGTAGTTTCTTGACTAACACATTTCATAATTAGAGTTAAAGTTATTATTCATGTAAAGTTTTTTTTAATAGATATGTATTATGCAATTCGTATTTGTCTAAGTAAATTATGGATCTCATTAGAGGGTCATACTTCCGCTACTATGTGCATAATGTAATTAATTTACATAAAAAAAATGGTGTGTGGTAGCTTAGTTTGATGTAACTCAAGGAGGCGATACAAGAGCAATGGTTAAAAATGATGAAGTTTTAGTTGATAAATTATGATGATTTTCTAAGGAAGAACACAAGGGATCAAATTTAACTCATGGGATACCCAAAGCTTGGCTGTCAGAGAAATATGAGAAAATTTTATTTGCCATAAGGAATTCTTTTACATGTGAAGGAATATTTGACACAATGTATCGATTTCACTTCAAATTGTTGTTACATTTCATTGGAAAAACATTTTTATACATCCCTTTTGATTTGCACAGAATTCTAGGAAAGATGGCACATAGGTGCAACCGAAACCTAAGAAGGTAGAACACTAGTTTATTTCATTTTGGATTAATCAAATTGCTCGTGCTTGAACTAGAGATTCGGAAAATTAACATGGATTATAACATGTTTCTTTTCCTTGTTGGTTATGATCCTGAGGTGCTAGGTATTCCTTCAACAAGGAGATCTACTCCAAGCTCAAAAGAAAAAAGAACTACTCAAGCATAATAGATCCCTTAAAGTAGAAAACAAAAATATGAAGAAAGAGATGCAAATGTTGAAAGATGAGGTCAGTGCAGGTAATCTAAAACTTTTTGCTGAGGCAAGAGATAAATTTGATGAAATTAGACCATAACATGCTTAAATTTTAGTATTAGAGCCTTAGAAAAGGTTTGAAAGCGTCCAAACAAGTTTTTGCACAAAAAATGCAGTTTTCATAACTGTTGCAGTGCCAACAGTGTAAAAACAACGAAAAATTCTGCAAAAGTTATGAAGGTGAAACTTTTGTAATGCCTGCAGTGTAAAACAGGGGAAAATGCTACAAAAATTCTGGAAATGCAATTTTGTAGCACTAAAGGCTAGAATTGAATAGGGGACATTGCAGAAGTTTCCAATTTTTCTCTAGCTCAGCTAATAGGTCAAATATTGACTTTTATATGGATATATTTTTACCAAATTAGTATGAGAATCGTGTTTGTAAATATTTTTCTTTCGAAGTAACTAAGGGGTTTAATTTAGGGTTGAGTTTTAAAAGTTAGAGGAATAGTTAATGTATGTTATTTTGTAACTATTCCTAACATACACAACCTTGAAAGGAAACATCTCGATGGAATAATGATAAGTCTTATAAACAAAATACAATTAAATGTAAATAATCTTCCCAACTATTAAAGACACCATCCACATATTTCTTTTGATAGATTTAATACAAACAATTTATTACTATGAATACAGTAATAAAAATATCCTAACCAAATACTATACTTTTACTTTCATAATAAATTGCTATTGGATTCATTATTATTTTTCATAACTTCAATTTAAAACCCATTACTCATTATAAGCCAGTCCAATGGCTCTATATCCTTAAGGAGTCTAATATGATCTCAAATAATTAATTCATAGTTGGAAAATAAT